>BSBK01004085.1:0-515000 GCA_027943335.1 Chamaecyparis obtusa | reverse complement strand
GATCCTGCACATACCCAAGGATAATTGTTTCATGGAGGCTATTAAACCTAATTTGGATTTGAATAGATTTCACTTGTTGATAGCTTTCTCAAAACAAGGATCCTACTATGGAGAAGTTTGGTACATATGATAAGATAACCAACAAACTGATAAAGAAGAATGTTGATGAAATTTTTGAAAAGAACAAGTTAGAGTTGGAGAAAAATGAATTCCATCAAAAAGTACTACTAAAGACACTTTTGTCGCTCTAGAAACACCACAAGGAACTAGAAGGACAAGTAAGTTTGTCTTTGCCACTATCACTCCTCCTAAACTCTCTAGACCTCCTAAAAGAAATCCTAGAATAAGAACTACTTTTGAGGTACTTATGCGCACTAAGACTGTACAAAAGAAGAAACAAAGGCCTAAGTAGAAATCAATACTATAATTGTGGGCGATGATGGTGATGAATCTTCTAAGTTGAAGAAAAGAGAGAAGATAACATGACAAGAAGACTACAAATGAAGGAACATCAAAAGTAAAGGATAAAAAGAAGACAAATAAATCCCCTCTAGAAACACCTCAACATGAGCCTCCACAACTTGAGGAAACCTTTAATGTAATTGCACAAGTTGGGGCCACCCTAAAAGAGACTATATAAATTTATCTTTCAATGTGCCTCCTATTGGCAAGGTCATAATTTAGAAGGCCATAGTATTGAACATGGTGACCTAAATAATGTAGTTCTCAATAATATTGTTGACCAACTTTTGATAAGTCTTGCAAACAAACTTAGTGATAAAAGATGAGAAGTGGAATTGAAGAAGCCAAGATGAGACAACAGGTATTGAATAAGGCTAGTTCATCTACAACTCATGAAGAAAAGGGTCATATTGTCTCAAAGACAAACACAAGAGTTTTGGACCAAACAAAGGGTGAATACCCTAAAGAAAGAATGAAGAGAGAAATATAAGAAAAGACTACTAGAGTCCTGAAATAAATGAAGAGAGCTGAAGGGAAATAGTGAAGTTGATACTTGCTTCAATGTCTGGAGTGCTAGCTAAAGTAGAAAAGAATGATCAAAAGATGAAAAGTCCTAGCAGTGTGGATGAGGTTGAGGATTTGTATATACAATTTTAATGTCAAAATCATATCCTTTCATCTATGAAATTATAATGGAATATAGATTTGGTAGAACTCAAGGTAATGTACATAGCCATTATACCATCTAAGTAAGTTGTAAGTGTATTATAGGTAAGACATTTTTTATTGTATGCACTTGCAGTGGCTTGCACAGTTGTTCTTTTTATTTTTTTATCAAAAAATTATGTACATGTAGCATTATTTTTTGGTGTATCTCCATCTTAGGGGGAGTGTTGGTTGTAGAGATCATATAGTTAGGGGGAGTTCATGTAAAATTTTGGTTGTCATAAGTAGGATATATTATTCTCTTTTTCTTTGATGTCAAAGGGGAGAAAATATTGTAGATAAATGTGTATTTCCACCAATGGAAAAGGGAAGATTGTTGGGAAAATGTACTATATGTTTTTTTTTTCATTGATGTCAAGTTTCCATTGATGTGAGTCTATCATACTTGTATAAGGAAGCGAAGGATTGATATGGTTGAAGAGGATGAGAAATGGTTTGAGATTAGCATATGTGAGAGACTTGACTTGACACATATGTAGACATGGGATCAAAATAATTGAGGATTAGCAATACAGTATGAAAGACCACAAGATGTTTTCATGGCACAAAATGATAGTTTAACATAGTAGAAGCATGATATCTATATGTTTAGGTTGGTGACACATTGTATAGCTTTTGAATGTGGAATAGATTGGCTTTTGTGTGTTTCAAGGAAAGAAAGAAGGATAACCTACTTAATTAATAGGATTGAAATAAAGGAATAAAGAAAGAAAGGTAAGCTTTTGCATGTTTAATAGGATTAAAATATTTAATTATTGAAAGAAATTAATTAAAAATTTGACGTCGATTGATGGAAGCATGATGTTGTCAAGTCAAAATGTGGAAATAATTATTAAGTTCCTGCAAAAAGATAGCTCCAACATTGGATAAACTAAAATTTATATTTTGGTAGTTGTATGTGCCCAATTTTTTTGATAAATGCAATCTTTTTTTGATCTTGTTCTTTCACTAATATAAAGTTAAGCAAAAATAAAGCATTCAACATGGAGAATCAAGTCAAATTAGCAATCATTTACAAGGCTTGGTTGAAAGAAGGTAATATGTAAAGATCCTTAATGGATGCTTCATTGAGGTCCTTGAAGTCAATATAGTCTAAAATTTAATTCTTCTTCCTCATTGAGACCAAGTTGAAGAGTCATGTCAAATGCTTGATAGGGTGGATGTTTTTTGAGCTCACCAACATAGAGAGCTCTTACTACATCAAGGACATATTCCTTATCTTCCTATATATGTAATTATGTGTCATCTTGAAAAATCTACCAAGGGCTATCTCCCTATTACCATAGTTCATACTAGTCATGATATTTATACATTCTCCACATGAGTCAACAAGATTGAATATGCCTTACAAGGTGACCATACTTTAAAGAATTGGTAGATATTCATGAATCATATAGGATCGAAGAGAAACCAATGGAGGATCTAAAAATATCCTTCACAACCCAGTACCATTTTCATGTTTCTATACAACCCGTAGACTTGGTGGATGCAATTCATGAATCATGTATGTGTCTAGCTAGTTTCCTTAATTAAATAAAATATGTGCAATATAGAAAATATACTTGCACATATAATGTATACATAGAAAATCATATTGTCATAAACAATCTAATATCAAATTGTGGTGATTTTTTTGTGTCAATTAGTCAAATCACATTGGGGCCCATCGTCATGATGAATCCATAGAAAAATTTAAAAATATGATTAAAACTTTTGATACTAAAAAATTTATACATGATTTTAATCTAGAAGCTCCCATAATCACATAATATTTTAATCTAAAGTAGATCACAAAATCTTATATTATTTGTTTCTTAAGTGCATTATTACATGAAAGGGGATTTTATTACCTTCCTTAAACTATTAGAAAATAAATTTACCAAAGAGTTATAGTTCACATAGTGAAAATGATAACATGTTCTTTGATAAGACAATTTAGTAGAGAATAAATCTCCCAAATATATGATTGGGCTAAATTAAAGCTTTAAGGACAACTTCTAAATTAAATACATATTACCTTGTAAGTTATTAAAACTAGAAATTAAATATCGATATAATAATTAATGTTCATTAATATATCCTTGTAGTAGTAATCTTTTTGTGGCCTAGATGAAGCCATCATGTGTCTAAAACTTGTTTGCTGCACAAGAGTTCTTTGTGCTATAGAGATTATGAGGGAGGAGACATTGTTACCAATAGAAGGAGTGGGGCTTGTCTAACATGGCTCTTCTTTGCATCTAGTGCCATGGGCAAATAGCTATGCAGTCACCAAATGCATCAACCCTCTAATTAAAATATGCTATGGAGCCAGAGAATTTTAGTGGCCCAATAGATGACGTACCACAATAACCCCACATAATGTAACACAAATCACTCAAGCACCCACAACTTTACAAAGGTAGACTCCCAAACAACACAAAATTCCCAATAGTGTGAGAATAAACTTAATACGAATTTTGAATTGATCAAATGTGGGGTATTTATTACAGATAGGAAATTGCAAATAATAAGAGAAATGAGAAAAATGATAGATAAAAATGTTTAAGATAACTTAGGTGAGTTAAGGGGATCTACATAGACAACCTCAACAGTCACTGCTTAGAAAGTGTTGCCCAATTCTAGAGAGTGGTTGAGTGCAGACAAAAGATGACAAGTTACACACGAAAAATTGATTGGTGTCTGACCAACCACTATCCAACCGAGGAGATGACTAAGACCACTGTTTGGTTGCTGGAATTAACCTGGAATAGGAAAACAGGAATTGGTGAATTGGCATAAGTTAATTCTAATTTTGGTCCAAAATGAGCATTTAGCCAATTCCAAGTTCTAAGAGGAATTAGCAGAATGCTCATTTTAGACCAAAATTAGAATTAACTTATACCAATTCCGTTTTCCTATTCCAAATTAAGTCGAGCAACCAAAAGTCTCTCAAATTCTACGATATCAAACAACAAGCGAAAACGAGACCCGCCGTCACCATAACTGTAATACCCTACTCAGGGCTCATCTTTGACCCGACAATAAATTAATGTGTAGGTTGTCTTATTTAAAACCAAGATAGTAAATTTAAGGTAAACACACTCAAATTGTATATTAGTAGCCGAACATTGTAACATACATATAAATCATGCAAATCTAATATGAAAGCTATCATAAATCATCAGATCAAATGCATGATTACACAGCTCAAGTCCTAAGGTGATCAGGGGTTTGTTTCTTGTAAATTCGTCAAACTAAAACGAGAACCTGGCTTGTTTTGTAACGTAACAACGCTTTAATCTGAAAACTCGCGTAATAAATATTCTTTCTTAATTCTTCACAAGAAATAACATGCATGGCAGCAACAATAGTAATGAAGAGCCTTACAAGAAGCCGCAAGGATTCAAGGACGCGTCTTCAGACGCGCGGAAAAAGGGTCCGCCTGCGCGCTGAAGATGCACCGAAAGAAGACAAACCCAGAGCTGAAACACTCCTATATATATACCTTCTCCACCCTTCTTAAACATCACTCACATTCTAGCTATTCATATTCTAAGAATTCATTCCGCAAGTACTGTTTCTAAATAATTGCATAAATTCTAAGTTGCTAAACTGAAGTTGGAAATGGCACATCTTAGGAGAGTTGTATTAATGTGCGCTTTTGTTCTGTTCGCTGTATTGATTGAACATGCTTTGGAGGTGAAAGCCCGGACCGTTCCTGCCCCTGCCCCTGCCCCTGGAAAGGGCAGCGCAGGAGGCGACGAACATTCAACACGACACGTTCATCGACGAGCTCCATCAACTCCCACGGCCGGAGGCGGGTCCGCGTCTGCGTCAGGGTCAGGGTCTGGTTCAGGTTCGGGTAGCGCTTCAGGGCCGGGGTGCAGAGCCTCTGGAAGCGGTTCAGGTTCGGGGTCAGGGTCCGCCTCCAGTGGAGCAGGTGGTAGCGCCAGTGGATCAGGCAGCGGAAGTGGGTCTGGCTCAGCCAGCTGCGGAGGTGGTCGGTCATCTGGTTCGGGATCCGGTTCTGGCTCTGGTTCCGCTTCAGCATCGGGATCTGCTTCCGGCCCTTCTGGCCCTGCTGCTGCTCCTTCTCCTGCTCAGTAGAGCATCTTCCCTTAATATGCTGCTGGATCTAACCCTTCTTAAGGGATCTTAATAAATGTATGCGTGAAAAAGGATTGCTAGTTATTATTGTAATAAGACTGAGCAACTTAGGATTGCTGGTTATTGGGTTTTAGTAAGCTAGATTTTAATATTATTCGTCCAAAGATAATTCGATGAACATGTTCAACGATTCATAATATCAGTTATCATCGTATCTGTACTACTTCTCTATTGTTCCTATTCTGTTTAAGATTTAAAATACAAATCAATTTCAGAAATACGATGGGAGAAATGATGAGCTTACTGTGATTTGTAGCTACAAAACTTGACAAGACACCATCATTCCATAATCATTAACCAATACAATATATCCAAACTAAAAGTGAAATTATAAATAACATTGATTAAAACTTGTAAGGATATTATTGTGCATAGTGGAAACCAAATATCTACCTGTCACAAGTGAACACTATGAAAAAATGAGATTCCATAAGTGTATAAATCAAATCTTCATACTCAAATTTTATTATAGTTCATAAACATAGCTACATTTGATGTGGTAATTAAGATAAAATAAAAAAATTAGTTGCAGTTTTATCTAGTACTCAATAGTTATGTAAACTATTGTACAATCTATTTGACAATTCTAAAATCTCTTACCATTAAAATGACAATGAATCAAGTATAGATATATCCCATCTATATAAGAAAAAAGAAAATTCTCATGTTGAATTATGCTTATAATGGTTGGTGAATGCAATTAATGTTTTGAAGCATTTTAGGTGCCAAACATCTAAGATCAAATCTTTCAAGAAATATGATAAATTATTTTACTATTAGTATAATAACTTTCAATTCTATAAATTTAGTTCCTTGAAGATTTACCCTCCAATTTGTTGTAAAACAAAGTATTTTTAGAAAGCTTTTAATCTCAACTCGCATATAACATTCCCTCAAGTTTCTTGAATAGAAAAAGATCTAATCCACATATAAAATCACAGTCTTAATTAAGGAACCCGTAATTCAATTATCCATCATTGCTTTAGTATTCTTATGCAAGAAGGCTTCAATAATTTTTATTAAATTCTTTAGTTCTTACAATAAATTATTAGTCTCCATTTTAGATTCACAATAAGTGTCCATAAAGTTATTAAGGTTTTCTTATAATGGTAGCTCCAAAACCTCTTCACCCATTAGGTGGATTTGACTATTGATGAAACCCCCACATACTAACAAAAAAAATTATATTTCAAGAATAATGGAAAAATATTGAATTGTTAGCTTTCATGAAATAAAAATATGTTTAATGACATTCAATTAGACAAAAGAAAAAGATATGTTAGAAATAACAAGAAAATATATTCTTTTTCTTTTTCATTTGGTTTAGAATATCAAAATTCTATTTTTACAATAATTTATTCTTCTTTGTGGCCCTTATTGATATATTTTTTTTAATTTTGTACATTAATCATAAGATCGTGTCTAAATAGGTTTAATTTGATATTTAATGCTTTAATATTTATGCTAAGACTTTAAAATTCAAATGTAGATGTTCATCATATTCCCATCAAAATAGAGAAACCTTGGGCTTAGGGATGGGCCATAACTTTTTAGTCAAAGTCCTTGTATTAAACGTGTTAGTGTTGAAAGAATACATTGTAACTAAAAATAAGAAAGGTTGATAGCTAATTATCACATGCAATAGGAGTTCCAAGAATATCCTTAATTAAGATGAACGATACTCAAAATTTCTAAAGTTATTAATGCTTTGGATTTTCCCTAAGTTCTATGAATCACAAAATGTAAAGGGGGTGAATGAATCAAAAAATACCAAGAAATGGCAACGGTGCTCTCAAGGAAATCCTTGAGATTCACTGATTCAAAGATAAGTTAATAATTAATGACAAAAGTTGGAGTTTTATTTGTTCACATCTATAAGATATTTGTTAGTAGAAAGCTCTCATTGGTTGAAGAATTAAGTGTTGGGTTCTAATCAATATGATGACATGATAAGGACATGTGGCTAAACTTAATTGGAATTTTATGGAATGAGGCTATATGAGCTCCCATATGTACATGCTCAACAAATGAAAAGTTATTAATTGATAGAATGAATATTTACTTGAAATAATGATCATTGATCTTTATATATCGAAGGGTCAACAAAGTGGCAACATATGTATAATGTAAAAATATCATTTGAAAATGGTGGAGATTTGATAATTCTTATTTAAGAATTAATTTAATGAAAATCATAGTTTCAAAATATATAAATATAGATCTTAGCAACATCTTGTACTTTTCAAGAATCACTAGATAAGATTTGAGATTAATAATTATTCAATATTATAATTGATAATATTAATATTCTATAGATAGATTTATGATTAGCTTGTTTGTGGCTTGGTTAGGATGTAGTGGCTCCTACTAGATTGTTTAGGGTGAACCCACAATAGTGGGTTACACTTTTTAGCCTAAACAGACACTGAACTCTACATTTTGAGAAAAAAATTCAAATTCGGATGCATATTGTCGTTGAACCACTCGAAATCGGAGGATGAAGTAAATTAGAGTCTTTTAGGATTTTCTGTCTAGATTCTAAATATATTTTTTTTAATTTTTTTTAATTTATTTCAATACTTTTTTTTTTCTCCCACGAAAACTTGTATGGTGCTGAAAACATCATTTTCAAATAGTAATGTTGTTTTCATAGAGCATAACTTTTTTTGTAAAATAGATATGAATGTGATTCTTTCAAATTTAGTTTTGTAACATCCATACGAAGGGCATGCAATTGGTTTGATGACATTATCACTATTATTGCATATTTTATTAACGTTTGAAGTTGACTAAACCAAAATTTTGATGTACCTTGACTACATAGCTTATAACTTATTGTGTATTTATCGAATTTCAATTTATTTTTTTAATAGAAAGTAGACTCGAATACGGAGAGCACTGTTATTTTTTTTTTTTAAATTTCCTTGTTTTACTATTTTTCATTGAACGTCAAACTGAGAGGTTTATATTTGATAAAACACCTACATTCATTTAATGTCAAAAACCATACACATAATAAATTTAAAAATAGTCAAATATATAATCGTTAGAAAGCTATTTCTGAGTACTTTTTGTATGCAAAAGGACGTCTTCTTATTCATCCATTTGATTAGTGCGCTTGAGGCCCGAAGCCATGAAATTCTCAGAATTTCTTCAAAACTTGCAACCATGGCCCAAACTAGGCACTTTTGATCGAAAGTACTTTCGATCAAAACTTTTGAATTTTGATCGAAAGTACTTTCTATCGAATTGAAAGTACTTTGCTAAAAAATGCAAATTTTAGTCATAACTAAGCCAGTTTCGATCAAAAGTCATTTAGTTTCGATAGAAAGTCAAGTTTGACTTTCGATAGAAACCTATGTCAGCCTTTTTGGTGGCATTTCCAGTTAACAAGGATTAGGTATAAATAAATGTATATTTTTTTCATTTCATAAATCTGAAAGTTGTAAAATAATTCGCATTTAGGAGAAGGAAGACGTTTTGGCATGGAATAATTTTCTAAGTTGCGATGGGAAATAAAAAGAGAAGGCTAAACAAAAGTACATGACATTATTCAAAAGAGACTGAACAAAGACTACGTGAAGAATCATGAAAAAGATATCATCGTCAGAAACAAGGTATGTCTAAGATGTCTCTAGATAGATATTTTAAGTTGATGGTCAAGACTTGTCTTAATGTTCATGTAAATGTGATATTGTACCTATTAGACTTATCTAGACCTAATTGTAGACCTATTTGGACTAATAGGATGTATTAGGACTAATTAGGACTTATTCTAGGACTAATAGGACCTATTAGGACCCAAATAGAATCAATGAGAACCAATTAGCACCTAATTAGACTCAATTAGAACCAATTGTGACCTATTAAAACCAATTAGACTCAATTATAATAAATTAGCACCTAATTAGACTCAATTAGGACCAATTATACCCAATTAAGACCAATTAGAACTAATTAGAACCAAATAGTACCTAATATGACCTATTTGGACTAATTAGGACCTAATTAGGACCTATTAGGACTAATTAGAACCAATTAGACTCAATTAGACTCAATTAGAACCAATTAGGACCTAATATGACCTATTAGAACCAATTAGGACCTAATTAGACTCAATTAGATCCAATTAGAACCAATTAGGACCTAATAGGACCTATTATGACTAATTAGGACCTAATAGAACCTATTAGGACTAATTAGGACCTAATAGAACCTATTAGGACCTAATAGGACCTATTAGGACCCAATAGTCCACCTATTAGGACCTAATAGGAGCTAATTAGACTCAATTAGTACCAATTAGGACCTAATATGACCTATTAGAGCTAATTAGGACCTAATTAGATGCAATTAGAACCAATTAGGACCTAATTAAATGTAAGTAGAACCAATTAGATCCAATTAGACTCAATTAGATCTTATTAGAACTAATTAGGACCTATTAGATCCAATTAGGACCTAATACAACCTATTAGATCCAGTTAGGACCTAATACGACCTATTAGATGTAATAAGGACCTAATTAGGACCAATTAGGACCTAATATAACCTATTAGACTAAATTAGGACCTAATATGGACAAATTAGGACCTAATATGACCTATTAGACTCAATTAAGACCAATTAGACTCAATTAGGACCTAATATGGACCAATTAGACTCAATTAGGACCAATTAGGATCTAATATGACCTATTAGACTCAATTAAGACCAATTAGGACCTAATATGACCTATTAGACTCAATTAGGACCAATTAGGACCTAATTAGATACAATTAGAACCAATTAGATCCAATTAGACTTAATTAGATCTTATTAGATCTAATTAGGACCTATTAGATCCAATTAGGACCTAATACGACCTATTAGATTCAATTATGACCTATTAGATCTAATTATACTCAATTAGGACCAATTAGGACCTAATATGGACATATTAGGACCTAATATGACCTATTAGACTCAATTAGGACCAATTAGGACCTAATATAGACCAACTAGACTCAATTAGGACCAACTAGACCAATTAGAACAATTAGGACCTAATTAGGACCTATTAGATTCAATTATGACCTATTAGATCCAATTATACTCAATTAGGACCAATTAGGACCTAATATGGACCAATTAGGACCTAATATGGACCAATTAGGACCTAATATGACCTATTAGGACCTCATATGACCTATTAGACTCAATTAGGACCAATTAGGACCTAATATGGACCAATTAGTACCTAACATGACCTATTAGACTCAATTAGGACTAATTAGATTCAATTAGGACCAATTAGGACCTATTAGATTCAACTATGACCTATTAGATCTAATTAGACTCAATTATGACCAATTAGGACCTAACATGACCTATTAGACTCAATTAGGACCAATTAGGACTAATTAGGACCTAATATGGACCAACTAGACTTAATTATGACCAATTAGGAACAATTAGGACCTAATTAGGACCTATTAGATTCAATTATGACATATTATATCTAATTATACTCAATTAGGACCTAATATGGACCAATTAGGACCTAACATGACCTATTAGACTCAATTAGGACTAATTAGACTCAATTAGGACCAATTAGGACCTAATATGGACCAACTAGACTCAAATAGGACCAACTAGACTCAATTATGACCAATTAGGAACAATTAGGACCTATTAGATTCAATTATGACCTATTAGATCTAATTATACTCAATTAGGACCAATTAGAACCTAATATGACCTATTAGACTCAATTAGGACCAATTAGACTCAACTGGGACCAATTAGGACCTAATATGGACTAATTAGGACCTAACATGACCTATTAGACTCAATTAAGACTAATTAGACTCAATTAGGACCTAATATGGACCAACTAGACTCAATTATGACCAATTAGGAACAATAAGGACGTATTAGATTCAATTATGACCTATTAGATCTAATTAGACTCAATTAGGACCAATTAGGACCTAATATGGACCAACTAGACTCAATTATGACCAATTAGGAACAATTAGGACCTAATTAGGACCTATTAGATTCAATTATGACCTGTTAGATCTAATTATACTCAATTAGGACCAATTAGGACCTAATATGGACCAATTAGGACCTGACATGACCTTTTAGACTCAATTAGGACTAATTAGACTCAATTAGGACCAATTAGGACCTAATATGGACCAACTAGACTCAATTAGGACCAATTAGGAACAATTAGGACCTAATTAGGACCTATTAGGACCAACTAGACCAATTAGGATCAATTAAGACCAATTAGGACCAATTAGGACCTATTAGATTCAATTATGACCTATTAGATCTAATTATACTCAATTAGGACCAATTAGGACCAAATATGACCTATTAGACTCAATTAGGGCCAATTAGACTCAATTAGGACCAATTAGGACCTAATATGGACCAATTAGGACCTAACATGACCTATTAGACTCAATTAGGACCAATTAGGACCAATTAGGACCTAATATGGAACAACTAGACTCAATTAGGACCAACTAGACTCAATTATGACCAATTAGGACCTAATTAGGACCTATTAGATTCAATTATGACCTATTAGATCTAATTATACTAAATTAGGACCAATTAGGACGTAATATGGACCAATTAGGACCTAAGATGACCTATTAGACTCAATTAGGACCAATATGGACCTAATATGGACCAATTAGGACCTAACATGACCTATTAGCCTCAATTAGGACTAATTAGACTCAATTAGGACCAATTAGGACCTAATATGGACCAACTAGGCTCAATTAGGACCAATTAGGAACAATTAGGACCTAATTAGGACCTATTAGATTCAATTATGACCTATTAGATCTAATTATACTCAATTAGGACCAATTAGGACCTAATATGACCTATTAGACTCAATTGGGACTAATTAGACTCAATTAGGACCAATTAGGACCTAACATGACCTATTAGACTCAATTAGGACTAATTTATACTTCATACATGTGTAGGAAATGCTCAAGAATCACAAGCTCAACAAGTTGCCCAACCTTCAGAAGTTGGAGAAGGGTCATCACAAGCTCAACAAGCCCAACCTTCAGAAGTTGGAGAAGGGTCATCACCAGCTCAACAAGCCCAACCTTCAGAAGTTGGAGAAGGGTCATCACAAGCTCAACAAGCCCAACCTTCAGGAGTTGGAGAAGGGTCGTCATGAGGTCAACAAGCCCAACCTTCAAAAGTTGGAGAAGGGTCATCACAAGCTCAACAAGCACAAGTCTCAAAATATCAAACAAGTACACATCTCTCTCTTTCTCTCACTAACTCTCTCAATTTATTCACTGTCTCGATTTAGTCTCTTATTGGTGAATATATATTTTGAGTCTTTCCCCTAAGAAGAAGTTATTGTTTTTGTTGTGTACATGCAGCCTTTAATGATGAAAATGTTGGACAAGGGGCATCCCAAGTTGAATCAACCCAAGGTCAAACAAGTATGTGTTTCTCTCACTAATGTATAAATTATTATAGGTAGAACATGTTCAAGAGCTTGTAAATACTTATTTCATGAAGGTCCCCTTAAGATGAGATATTAAGATTTTTTAGTTTATTTTATTTGCAATGGAAGTGCAAGAAACATATTTGAATGATAGTCTACTCCAATAGTTGAAGAGAAAAATTAATTGTAAAAGCATAGATCATTTAATTGAAATGGATGTGTAAAAATTGAGAGATTATGTTAAAAAACCCATAAATATTATAAAGAGGGCATTGATTAAAAAGTCTAAGAAAATAATGAAACAATTTGAGAATCTTGGTACACTTGAAAAAACTCAACTGTTATCAATTACACTTCTTAAAGATGAGTTAAAAGAGCCATTAAAATTATTGGGTGTAGATGCAAGTTTGAAAAAGTTAAAATCAAGTAACGTACAAAAAAAAATTGTTGACAGTGTTAAGGAAGGTTTGCATTCCATTGGGAAAACAACTAGATCTACAGATAGGTCCATTTCAAGAAGAGTGATACTGACATCTATTTTAAATAAAAACATGTCCCAAAGAAGACAAATTTCTTCACTTTCATCTCAGAT
The DNA here is from genome assembly GCA_027943335.1 of Chamaecyparis obtusa. Lineage (NCBI taxonomy): Eukaryota > Viridiplantae > Streptophyta > Pinopsida > Cupressales > Cupressaceae > Chamaecyparis > Chamaecyparis obtusa. The sequence goes on along the minus strand of BSBK01004085.1, from coordinate 501,591 downwards.
CGGGTACAATAGGAAGATAATAAAACACTATTTGAAAAGAAGAATCAATTTGGATGATACTACATTGGAAGGTAATTGGGCACTACTGTGTAGAGCTCCTTGATCTAATAGAATTAATGAAATAGTTAGGAACTTAGTTACGTCATTTTGGACTGATCATACTCGTCCTTCACCAAATACAAGAGATGTTACCAAGAAGAGGATTGGGCCTAAGGAATATTTCTAGCACACAAAACATTGGTTGGACACCACACAACACGAATTGTATCTCTCATTTTGTAACTCAAATCCTGACATTAAGATTGGACAAACAATGTTTGAAAGATTAAAGCCATTTTTTGTAAAGATAAATAAATCTTTTGAAACTTGTTGTTGTCAATATCACATTGAATTCTATCTCTACTACCAAGGGTTTAGAAAGATGATAGAAGAAAGTGGTGGTTCTCAAAATGATTTTCCTAAACGTCCAAGTCAATTCATAACATCAATCTTATGTAACAAATCAATTGATCATGAAATACCTGAAATAGATTGCATAAGAGGAACTTGTCAAACATGTGAGGATTTGGCTAAATTTCCTTTGAGACTTGAAGATACTGACATGATGAGGATGATAAAATGTAAGAGATACAAGTACATAAAGTCTAAAACAAAAGTCAGGAAAGAATCAACAAGGTTGGAATATGTAGAAGATGAGATACATGTTGCAACATTTATGGAGAATTTTTGTAAATTGATTCAACCATACATACAACATGTTTGTTTTGCTAAATGGCATGAAGAACAATTCCAAATACAAAAAGAATCTTTTTCAGTTGGAACAATTTTATCGGTTGTTGATTTTGCATAGAACTACTCCTTTGTATCTCAAAAACAACTTCAAGCATAATACTACTATACAGAGCAGGTAACTATCATGGTACATGTGTCTTATCGACATGCACAATTAGATTTGGATGGTGTTGAAAGTACATATGAAGCATGAGTCATAAAGAAAGAATATCACTTTTACATTAGTGATGATAAAGAGCATGACATAAATTTTGTTGAGCATTGCTTTAAGACATTTTTTGGATATTTGGAAAACAAAGGCATCAAAATTGAAAAGCATTTTGTTTGTTTGGATGGATGTGCAGCACAATTTAAATCAACAAGGCCATTTTATGCACTATGTAGATATCATCGATACCAAAAGATACCACATATTTGGAGTTTCTTTGAGAGTGGACATGAAAAGGGAGAGCATGATGGTGCAGGAGCTTGTATCTAACGTGCTTTAAGAAAGTATCAACTGGACTATCAGGGATATCATATAAATAATGCTCATGATGTAGTTGAGTGGTGCAAGATGCATTTTATGGTTCCAAATCATGATAACACATCATCATGATCAGATTGAGTCATACCCTTCCGAGTATTCTGGGAGATAACAAGTACTAATTTTAAATTTATTGATCATTGTTTGAGTTAACTTATATATGTCTTTAATTTTTACATGTGACCTCTCTATTGTTAAGGTGTTGACAGAAGATCAATCCATGGATGCAAGAGAATAGACAAAACAAGATCCCTATATTCAGTTATGAGTATGGATAGTAACGTGTGGTCATTGTACACTAGAGATTATTCATGCTTTTGTTATGACTGCATTTCTAAAAACTATGACGAATGTATCAACCAAAAATGTGGATATGTTAGTGAATGGAATTTGGTTCCACTAGATGTTACAAACAAAAATGACATTCAGGATGAAAGCTTTGACGACATTCCATTGATTTCTACAGATTATGACCATATTTCAGGTTTGATCAAAATTGGTACATGTGTGTTTATGTACATGTTTAAAAAGGATTCATAAACTCAATTCATTTAAATAAAGTTTGTTTAATTTTTATTTACAAGTTCCTAAGATTAAAAGTTCACTTTAAATGCGGGACATATTTTTGTAGCAGTAGCAGAGCCTAGAAATGTGGAAGGTGTTAGTTACTATTTATTACGTTGCTGCAAGGAGAGGATGAAGCTAACACATAATGAAACAAGTGATGGAATTATGTTTTCCACAAGTTCTAGTACTGTATTTAAGTTTGTTTATATGGGTAGTATTTATCACATCTATATATATATATATATATATATATATATATATAACATTGAGGAACACATTGTTCAGGTTCAGTTGTCGTGCAAGGAACATATTTGAAGCAAACCATAATACTTAAACATGGGATTCATTTTATTGATTATCAACCTAACAATAAGGTTTATTAGTATAGTCATCTTGTAATTTCCACCATCCTATCTCTTGTTCCTGTGACGGGACGTGGCATTCGTAAGTGGACACTTGATACTGACGACCATGAGAGAATATTAAATGTTATTTGAGAGAGATGAACCACTTGATGTGGACTAAATCACCCATGAAATATGATTTGAACTAAATTTTTCATGGGTGAGACCAGATGTTTTCTTAGCTCCACTCTTTCCTACTGGTGCCCATAGTGAATGGAGCTTGAATGAAATTAAAAATTAAGAATCTATAGATCTCAAATTTATGTCTTACAAGTGGATATGATATATTAATTATCTACCTGAATATGAAGTACTCTAACTTTGGAATATGAATGTGTGTATGTATTGAATTTGCATGTGTTACATTAGGACATGCATGTTTTAAATATAAAATCTACTTGAAGTACAACAACATTAAATTAAAAGTACATGTACAACTATTATCGAATGTACATTTAAATATAAGTAAGATTCAATGAAACATCTAGGGACCTCAATTATATAGCTCACATGTGTCAAATTTACACCATTCATAACTTTCATTATAAACATGTGTACAATCAAACATCATTCATGTATGTAATCTATTGAAATCAAGTTCATCAAATTTATATTAAACATGTACATATGTAATCTATTGAAAGTATTGAAAATTTACAAGTTCATCACACATTTACACGTATCTAGAATGAAAGTATATATATAACATGCATGAAACATCAATCATGTGTAGATCAAGTACTATAAATATGAAACATATGAATCAATCATGTGTCAAACATTCTATCAAAAGCCCATCTAGAAATGAAATATAACATCAAAAACATCAATCGGTCATGTAGAGTCTAGAAATGAAATATAGTTCATCAAACACATGTGAATATATATATATACATAATATGAAATATGTCTCTAATCAAATATGAAAGTGCCTAGGACTCATCATGTCGACTCCTCACTAAGCGGTCACACCCAAAGTGACTATCATGTTGTGAAGGATGTGCAGATCCCTACAAAGAAAGAGATATATAAATTAAAATATATAAACATTGTAAAAAGAAAACATGTTATAAAGTGTGTACACACATATAATAAATTAAAAACTCACATGTCCACTACTGATGTCATCATCGAGTGAGTCCCAACGACGTACATGATTAGTACCCAAAGAAAGAGTAACAAGAGGCATATCTTGGTAGACAAAATATATATATCATATATATACATTCATTTACATATATATATATATATATATTAATTGATTGAAATTTTGAAAATAAATTTAAGTTTAATTATAACATTAAATACATGTATATAATCTAATTTATACCTGTGTCGGTGGTGGAAACTGATAGTACTCGGATTCCCTGGCCTCAATCCTATTAACCAAGGTATCAAGATTTTGCTATGTCTGGTCCAAGCTCAAATCTGCATCTGCAACATGAGTAGACTGCACATTCCTCTCTAATGATGAATGCAATGGACTAACCAGATGAGATGGCATGGAAGTCGTATCATCATGGGTCAAAAAATCTAGATAACCTATAGTGGTCATGTTGAACTCAACATCGTCAAGGCCAACATCAGAGAACTGATGCCCTGCACTGACTAAAGGGTATGTACATTGTGCCTCTCCTTGTGTAGCAATAGAGTGGTCAATAGGTGGATCCTCATGAGCACTACCACTATGGCCACACTTTAGATGAGAAGGATGTGGTTGAGTGTATCTGATAGTACCCACATGAGATCTAACCTCTGATATGGGGATATCATGATCTACTACTATAAATGCATATGCATCCAATAGATCCTTGGCCAAGCTAGTTAGTGTCACATGTGTCATCTCTCCTATAAGTCCCTCCAGGCTAGAAAGTGAAGGGATGTCTGTTGCAGTGTACATGTCATCTACGGTCCTACTAGCGGATGCTCCACCTAATGATCTGGAGTGTCATCAAGACATCAGGTACTGACCAACCTAATCACTAGATATGGATGTGGTAGCTACTGCAATGTCCCCCACACTATCAATCACAACTTGAAGCTGGGTGCTATGAATAACATCATCTACAACATGACCCAATGAAGGAGCTATAGTAGGTTCCCTCTGACCAACAATGGCCCTGTGTGCTGGTCTTTGTTGATCAGCTTGATAAAAAGCATCTCTATCAGCAAGCCTGCCACGCCCCTATCCTAGATGTGCTGGTAAATCAGTGTAATTAGTTCAGCATGACCTAAATGAACCTTAGCAAAAATCTGCTATGCAAAGTATAGTGGAATCTAATTGTTATTTGGATAATGACCATGGGCAGCTAGAAATATAGGGTATATCAATGTTGATATAGCAGGATCCTCACACCTGGTAACCTGATACCCCTTCACATAATTTTTATCTGCATAAGATGGGAAAACTTCCCCTTTTAGGGTCACTTTAGGCACTAAAGCCTATACCTCCTTAAGAGAAAGACCAGAGCCAACCTCTTGTCTCTTCCTCTCAAGTATGGCCTCTATAATATCTGGGGCATAGGGAATGGTACCATGAATGTCATCCCTAATTCTAATCAAGCTATTAAGGATGGACTAACACATGCTCTTATAGATAGTAGAGCTAGATGAATTATTTATAGATTCTTCCAACCGTTCAATCTCTCTATTAGTGCATGAAAATAGTTTTGTAGGGGGAATCAGTGCATCTGCCATGTGTGATGTGCAATAATATGTCTGATAGATCTAGAATATGTATGTACCTGAAAGATTTTATTTACTATCAAATAAAGCCTACATATACATGTACATTTTCCTAATTTAAATAAAAATAAAATTAAATACTATGCACATTTCACTACATTATTTGAAAGTAAAATCAATTACATAAATTACATTTAGATGTAAATTACATTTTAATAGGTCTAATGGGGTCTTAAAGGGTCATATAACCTATCATAGGTCCAATTAGGTCATAATAGGTTTAATTAGGTATAATTAGGTCCAATTGGGTGTAATTAGGTCCTAATTGGTCTAATTGGGTCTAATTATGATAAAATTGATCTAATTGGGTCTAATTAGGTGCTAATAAGTCTTAAGGGGTCATATTACTCTTAGTGGGTCTAATTCGGTATTAAAGGGGTCATATAACCTATTATAGGTCCTAATAGGTCTAATTAGGTCATAACAACTAATTGGGTCTAATTAGGTACTAATAGGTCTAATTAGGTGCTTTAATAGGTCTTAAGGGGTCATGTTACTCATAGTGGGTCTAATGGGGTCTTATGAGGTCATATAACCTATCATAGGTCCTAATAGGTTTAATTAGGACACAATTGGTTTAATTGGGTATAATTAGGTCCTAATAGGTCTAATTTGGTCAAATTAGGTCCTAATAGGTCTAATTGGGTCTATTTAGGTGCTAATTAGGTCTAATTCTGTTGTAATAGGTCTTATAGGTCTAATTAGGTTGTAATACATCTAATTGGGTCTAATTAGGTCCTAAAAGGTTTTAAGGGGTCATATAACCTATCATAGACCTCTTCAAAAAGACCTAGATAACTAGGAATTATGATGTCCTAATAGGTCTAATTGCATCTAAGAAGGTCTAATTAGGTTCTAAGAGGTCTACTTTGGTCTTAAGAGTTCATATTAAGCATATTGACTCTAATTAGGTCTTAAAAGGTCATCTAGTACGAGTATATTAGGTGTTAATTAGTCTTTAAATTTGATCTAATTACAAGGTTAGAAGGGGTCCTATTACTTATATTACATAGATAATTAGGGCTTATTATGACTAATTTGGTCTAAGGGGTCCTAAATTAAGCTCATAAATATGTCCCTAATTAGGCACTATTGCTATTCAATATTAGTTCCTATTACTTATATTAGGTATGTATTACTCACATGTATTTAAAGGTAAATTAAATAGTATAAAATTACGTATAATTTAAAGGTCTTGTAAAGGGTTAATTAGTCTAATTATGCCTAAGGGATCCTATTGCTCATATTAGGTGTAGTAGCAAGTCCTATTACTCATGATATTAGGTGTTAATTAGTCTTAATTAAAGGTCTAATTAGGTCTTAAGGGGTCCTCTTACTCATATTAGGTATATTTGGGACTAGTTACACATGTCTTATTAGGTGTTAATTGGTCTTATTAGGTCTAATTATGTCTTTAAGGCCCATCCTATTAATGATATTAGTTCCTAATTTGGGTCTTATTACTCATATTAGGTCGATCAGGTAATAGGTTAAAAATTTGGTCTTAATGGGTCACAATTTACTCATTAGGTCTAATTTTAGGTATATAATTATGTCTTCTTAGTCAAGTATTAGGTCTAATTAGTCTTATCTAGGTCTTATGTACATACACATGTATACATAAAAATCTATCTATACACATGTACATATGTATACATACATATACATGCACATGCATACATGCACACATACATGCATACATGCACACACACATATATACATACATATACATGCACATGCACACATGCACACATACATGCATACATGCACATGTGTATATATATATATATATATACATGTATATATATACATGTATATACATGTATATATATATACATGTATATACATGTATATATATATAAATGTATATACATGTATATATATATACATGTATATACATGTATATATATATGTATATATATATACATGTATATATATGTATATATATACATGTATATATATGTATATATATTATATGTGTGTGTGTGTATATATATATATGTGTGTGTGTGTGTGTGTGTGTGTGTGTATGTATATATATATATATATATATATATATATATATATATGTATGTATATATATATATATGTACATATATATTGTATGCATATATATAATAATGAAAAATCTATATATTTAATCAATACACATGTATATCACAAACTTTAAATAAAGAAAAATCTATATATAATATATACACATATACATGTGCATATATACATGCATATACATGTGTGTATATATATGCATATATACATGTGTATATATGCATATATACACACATGTATACATGTATATATATGCATATATACACATGTATATATACATGTATACATGTATATATACATGTATATATACACATGTATACATGTATATATACATACATACATATATATATATATATATATATATATATATATATATATATATATATATATATATATATACACACACACACATGTATACATGCATATATACTATTTATGCATCTATCAAAAACTGAAAATAATAAAAAATGAAATATGAAAATACCTCAAAATGATGTTTGCAAATTTGGAAGCCATCCACAGGTTTCAAAGTCACTTTCGATGATTATATTTCCACCAAAGTTAAACCCTAATTAAATACTTTCAATCGAAAGTCAGTTGCTAGAAACTTTCGATCGAAAGTAACTTACGATCGAAAGTCCTATGTCTAAGGACTTTCAATCGTAAGTTTAGTACTTACGATCGAAAGTACATTATAGTTTCTATCAAAACTTATTAACGAATTTTTTGCCGAAATCACTTTTTGGACCGAATTCGTTCCTCCCAAAAAGTGTAGCCCACTATTGTGGGTTCACCCTTTATGGGTGCATGCATAAAATAAATTAATCGATGTTTGAATGAAATGAATGGTTGATTGTTCCTTGAATTCTCTATATCTTCACAAGCTATAAAAAAAGGTTACAATGGCTATTTAGAGCAAAAAATGAGAGAAAATAGGGTTTTAAAATGTTGGGGGTGTAGAAGGGGATGAGGCTAATGATGACAATGATGATGAAGATCAAAGTGGTTCTGTGTGGGTGTGGAAGGTGTTGGAATCCCCTTTTATCTCTACCATGTGTTCATGTGAGGGATTTGGTCCTGGATGTGTTTGGATGGGCTTGCTTCTCTGTGTTTTTCTCCTTTGGCTACATTGCCTCATGTCTATTGCCCAACCCGTGGTTTGGCTGTTTTCATTAAGGTCATCTAGTGGTTATTGTATCATCTTAAAATGGAAGCACTTCCATGTTGAGAGCATTTAGCCCTCCGATTGAGTGGTCTGGGGTCATGTCAAGTTCCTCGAATTGGTCTTGGCTTGTATCTAGATGTTTCCCCCCTATTTTGCTTCTCTCCTCCTCATTTTCAGCCTCTTTTCGATAGTTTTCTCTGATAATCTGGAGTTTATGACTGTCTAGGTCAAAGGCAACCTAGTAGGGTCAAGCACGACCTAGACCTCGACCTAGGTTAGGGATGACCTCGACCCTAACCTAGGGAAGTGTCTACCTCATCCCTGACCTCAGGTCCAATTTTTAGATTCTAGGAGTTATGAGATGTCGGGTTTCAGAAAGATTTCTTTTCCCGCTTCTGGGTCGGCCATTTCGGGTTTCAGAATAGTAAATCCTTAAATTGAATTTAATCTAGGTATATTTCTAGGGGTTAAGGTTAATTAGGATTTAATTCTCCAATGTTGACCTTCTCTAGAGATTTGTGCCCTAGATCACTATAAAAGGAAGCCTTCCCCTCTCATTTTCTCCATCAAGTTTCAATCAATTATTCATGATCATCCACAATCTCTCAAGCAAGATCAAGAAAGTATTCTATCAAGAATTTTCAAGGAAGCATTCAAGCCCTCTTCTCCATTCAAGTTCTCCTTTAAAGATCAAGGATTTAAGCATTCAATCCTTTGAAGTGATTTGGTTCAAGCATTCAAGATTCATCATTCAAACCCTAGATATAGCCATCATGATGGGGTGATCTTCCTTCAAGATCCTTTGTTCATCTTCAAGACTCATTCATTCTTCTATCAAGGTGGATTCAAAGCATACAATCATGGAGGTTTTGGATTTTTATTTATGGTTTTGATTTACATTTTCTATTGTTCAAGCTTTCATATCAACATACTTGTTTGCATTTCAAATACAATTGCATATCTATTGAATTTCATAGCTTCATTGTTAGATCTACTTCTACTACTTGCTAGCATTCTCTATTTCAATTTCATTATTAAGGTTAATTCCACACTAGGGTTTGACCAAGGAAAACCTCTCATCCAAACAACAAAACCATTTTTCTTGCAAGTACAGGTATATGACAGTGAATCAGAGCTTAGATCTGGATACCCTTTTCAGCAAACTTTCGGGATCTGCGAACAAAGTCAAGAATGACCTTCAAAATTTTGAGGTAGTCCTTGACCTTTTATTTGGGTCAAAGACTACCTGCTTCTAGAAAGACAAAAGTTTTCTGGGTTTTCTCTGTCTTAACATTTCCAATTCGGAACAAGTTGCAAAATTTCCTGAAACTGCACATAGACATCAGAAATCAGAATTTTCCAGATCTTCCCTATTTTGAGGTTAGTATTTGTCTTTCATTTATTTCATATTTCAAGCAGATACTTTTCTTAGTAGAATATAAGTTTTTCTCCTTCATTCATATTCTCCATAGATTGATTCAATTGTGCATTAACCTTTTGGTTGATCAATTTGGATCTCTCCCTTGGGAATTTGGATTTAGTAGTAGATCTTATATTCCCCTTGTTATATCACTCTATTAATTCTACACACCATTACACAATATTTTATCATTTACATTTTGGTGAACCCGCGATAGACAACTCTTTCTTTTTGGTGTTAGATCATTTGTTTTCTTGCCTTAAGATTAGATTTCTTTTATGCTCTTGCATTTACATTTCAAAAATCCAAAAAAATTGCAAAATCTCTTTAAAAATACAAAAACATTTACATTTTCATGCTTTTAGTATTTCATTGTATTCAACATGTATGATTCTTGTTTTGATTACTTTGATGAGGCTTTTTTTGTTCAAGAGGATAGATCCCTTAATGAGGTACATGGCAGTAAGGATGAAAATTGTTTGAATGAGATCTCCATTGATCCTATTCCTATTTCACCCTCCTCCACAACCTCTTCAATTGACCTTTACAAAGATGAGTTGGGGATTGATGTTCATTCTTCTCCTCATATATGTCCTTTTTATGAGCCTATTTTACAATACAATTTACCTTCTTTCCCCTTTAGGGATCAAGCTTTAATGACTTATGGCACTCCTACAATGCGCTTTATGGATAGGGATGATAATCCTCCTATTTGGGATGAACCTTTGGATTTGGATGTTGATTACTCTCTTCCTCATGAAACCATTGTGCATAATTCTACTTTTTGGGATGAACCCTTGGATAAAGACATTGATTTAGCCCCTCCTTGTGAAGAATTTTTGATACAAGAGGATGACATATTCTCTAAAACACACTTTCCTTATGCGAAAGAAGATGACATTATAGATCCTTCACCTCAATTTAGGATTCCTTCTAGTGATGAGGCATTAGCGGAGAAAGATATGAATTCCCTTAATGCTCTTCCTCTTAGTGGTAATCTTATGGGAAATCAAGATCCTACCTCACAGCATTCTTACCATAATATTACTTATATCTATTCAAACCCTTTTCCAACTATGGTTCCAAGTGTTCCTCTGGTTGTGTCTTCCATTCATATCACTTCCTACACTTTTACTAGTGTTCCTAATCTTCCTAATCCTAATCCTATCTTTCCTAATCCGATTCCTAATTCTCCATCTTCTATTCCTAGTTCTTCCCACATTTATGTTGAGGTTCAAACTATGGTTCATGATGTAGATGTGCAAAGATTCTTTAAAGTACCTAAACTCCTTATTATCTAATCCATAAAGATAAGAGAAAAGAAACTTCCCCTTTGATATTTCATCATAATTTTACCCCTCACTCTTATATAACATAGATCTTTTCTCCTCTAGACTAGGGGGCAAGAGGTATATTTCTTCCTATCTTCTAGAATCCATTATGTTTTTTCTTTGAGCTTAATTGGTTATTCTTTCATTTATATCGATGGTTTGTATTATGATGGCTTTTCATCCAGTTATTTAAGATATCTCTTCTAAGACTTTTGTCTTGCAAAGGTATCCCTCGCTTTCATCCCTGGGGGGCAAGGTTCTCCCTTCTTTCTCTTTATCTAGGGAACCACTTTCCTTAGCTTAGTGGTATGTGTTTATATTGCAATATTACTTCATCATATTGATGGATGTTTTGACTATGGATAATCTTTTTATGAGAGGTTGTTGTCCTAGGTCATCACCTCTTCTCTATGTTGCAAATTATGTTCTTTATAAACTCTTATGCTTGCTTGGCGTTGGAGTTGTTTCCCTCATTTCAAAGATTTCTCTTCCTCTTCTTTGTAGGGGGCTTGATGATTGAATCTTTGTTCTCGCCTTTTGAAAGATGATATTTTATCTAAAGCACTCCTCTTTGGTGGGGGTCTTGTTGATAAGATCTCTTTATTTGAGGATCCTTTTTTTCATGAGTGAAATATTCTTTTCACGATTATCTATGGTCTTGGATGTAGGTGTCAATATCCCTCACTATGAATATGGTATACATTATTGTAAATAGGATATCTCCTTGCATTGTGAAGTAGGTATCCTCTTTCTCTTCCTTATCCTATCTAGTAGACTGCCATGATAAGGAGGGGGGCATATATAGGGTCTCCCTTGTACTATAGTTTTTTTATTTTTACATGCTAAATCTTCCGAAGGTAACGCACATAAGTTTCTAAATCCTGAGGAGATGAGCATTTTTCAAATTTTCAATATGCTAAATCTTGGAAGGTAATGCACATAAGTTGCTAAATCCTAAAAAGACACACATTTATATGCTAAATCTTCCCAAGGTAACGCACATAAGTTGCTAAATCCTGAGGACATGCATTTCATACTCATAGTGATACAAGAAGGTGGATCTATGGGTATTCCAGTAGCTATCAGAAGATGCATTACAATTGCAAGCACAGTTTATGGATAAACTATCAGGTTTGGCCACCTGTTGGTTGCTCCCTCTAGGGTGATTCACAGTAAGGTGGGCATCTTACTAGGTGAGGTAATCAATTTTTCCTTTCTCTCTTTTCGCTTTCATGCTAGTATGACTGTATCATGAAGCTATGTTATTTATAGTGTTTCTCTTGTCTTTCTTATGTAATCATTTATACTCTTATGATAGCTTTCCAAATATGATATTAGTATTGGAAATATTTCTTAGCAAGGTTTCTTATGCTAGTTGATTTGGGTTTGTTTAGTACTAACCCCTCTTTTGTGTCTTTTTCCTTTTTTGTTTTCGCACCCTCGTGTGTGTATGTTGAGTTAGAATCCTTAGCCTAGGGGCTTGTGTCCTTAGCTAAGTATTATTTTATCTCATTTCCAATCCACTCATATCTTTTCTTTATTCTCCTTTACCAAGAGTTTGCATCAAGTCCATACTCTTGCTAAAGTGGGGGCTTAATGTATCATCTTAAAATGGAAGCACTTCCATGTTAAGAGCGTTTAGCCCTCCGAGTGAGTGGTCTAGGGTCATGTCAAGTGCCTTGAATTGGTCTTGGCTTATGGGTGGCTGCAAGAAGTTGGGTGCCAATTTTTTGCAAAAAGTGGAAGTGTTTTTCCTATTTTTCAAAATTTATCTGAATTGATCTCAAAATTTGAGGCACTTAGAGATTGAATATTGGAAAAATTCACTAATAGAAATTGTAGTACTTGAAGTCTACTTTTCAAATATATAATTTATTTTAATACCCACATGGTATAAATTATATTTTGATAGGCATATTTGAAAACTAATTTTTCAAAATACCTGTTTCAGGACCATACCACATCCGTGTACGGCCACCATATTTTGACACAAATAAATGAATTTTTTTAAATTCTTTTTAGGGAAGATACCTAAGACATAGAATATTGATGAGAATATTTTTTCTTATTTTTTTGTTTTGTAAATTATTTTTTATTAATTTTTAATTAACAATAAAACTTATTTTTCAAACCTCTCATGTACGGCCACCATAATTTAATATAATTTTTATTTTTTTCAAAAAAACCTTTTTTTAAATTCAAAAGAATTGAATCTAGATTGATGACATATAATTTATTTTTAAAAATACTTAAAAATTAAAAAGTTATTAAAGTTTTAGTGAGTCTCACTATTTTACGTTTATGTACCACTATCAACTAATAAATAATGTAAAAATAGTAAAAATAACCATATTATTATGAAATTTATATTTTTAGAATCGTGATAGTGAGATCTTTAATGGGTTTTTGTTTTGTCAAAAAAATCGATCCAGAAGGGCTTGAAAAAATTATGGTAAGCCTTAAAATTTTTATTCCAATGCCTTAGCCAAAATTTTGGAGGCTAAGACATAGCCTTGGTCTCACCAAACCTATCCCAAACCAAAAACTGAGGCAGAGTGAAAACTCCCGTGTGCATATTTTAAGAAAGGGGCACCCGTTATTTAAATTCAAAAAACGGGCACCCGTTTCATAAATTTAAAAATGTGTTTAAAAAAACATTTTAAATTAAAAAAAAAATTAAATTTTTTTTTATAAACGAGTACCCGTTTTGAAAAAAAATGGGTGCCCATTTCTGGAAAAATGGGTACCCGCTTTTTGAATTTTGGATCGGATGTCCGAGCCTAAAACGGGCACCCGTTTTTAAAAAATGGGTGCCCGTTTCAAGCGGCGCAAATTTTCAAGCCGCGGACTTCCACGGAATTGGCACCCAACTTTTTGCTTCTACCCTTATATCTAGCTGTTTCCCCCTGTTCTTCTTCTCTCCTCATTTCCAGCCTCTTTCCGGCAGTTTTCTCTGAGAATATGAGGTTTCTGACTGTTTGGGTCAAAGATGACCTAGTAGAGTCAAGGATGACCTAGACCCCAACTTAGGTTAGGGATGACCTCGACCCTGACCTAGTGTAGCATCTACCTCATCCCTGACCCCAGGTTCAATTTTTAGATTCTGAGAGTTACGGGATGTCGGGTTTCAAAAATATTTCTTTTCCCGCTTTCAGGTTGGCCATTTCAGGTTTTGAAATGGTAAATTCTTAAATTGTATTTAATCTAGGTATATTTCTAGGGGTTAAGGTTAATTGGGATTTAATTCTCCAATGTCGGCCTTCTCTAGAAGTTTGTGCCCTAGATCACTATAAAAGGAAGCCTTCCTCTCTCATTTTCTCCATTAAGTTTCAATCAATTATCATGAGCATCCACAATCTCTCAAGAAAGATCAAGCAAGCATTATATCAAGCATTTTAAAGGAAGCATTCAAGCCCTCTTATCCATTAAAGTTCTCCTTTGAAGATCAAGGATTCAAGCATTCAAGTCTTTGAAGGGATTTGGTTCAAGCATTCAAGATTCATCATTCAAACCCTAGATCTAGCCATCATGATGGGGTGATCTTCTTTCAAGATCCTTCATTCATCTTCAAGAATCATTCATTCTTCTATCAAGGTGGATTCCAAGCATACAATCATGGAGGTTTTGGATTTACATTTATGGTTTTGATTTACATTTTCTATTGTTCAAGCTTTCATATCAACATACTTGTTTACATTTCAAATACAATTGCATATCTATTGAATTTCATAGCTTCATTGTTAGATCTACTTCTACTACTTGCTAGCATTCTCTATTTCAATTTCATTATTAAGGTTAATTCCAAACCGGAGTTTGACCAAGGCAAACCCCTCATCCAAACAACAAAACCATTTTTTTTGTAGGTATAGGTACAGGACAGCAAATCAGAGCTCAAATCTGGATACCCTTTTCGGTGAACTTCCGGGATCCATGAACAAAGTCAAGGATGACCTTCAAAATTCCGAGGTAGTCCTTGACCTTTTATTTGGGTCAAAGACTACCTGCTTCCAGAAAGACAAAAAAAAATTGGGTTTTCTCTGTCTCGACATTTCCAATCTGAAACAGGTTGCAAAATTGCCTGAAACTACACATAGACATCAAAAATCAGCATTTTCTAGATCTTCCCTATTTTGAGGTTAGTATTTTCCTTTCATTTATTTCAAATTTCAAGCATATACTTTTCATAGTAGAATATAAGGTTTTCTCCTTCATTCATATTCTCCATAGATTGATTCAATTGTGCATTAACCTTTTGGTTGATCAATTTGGATCTCTCCCTTTGGAATTTGGATTTAGTAGTAGATCTTATATTCCCCTTTTTATATCACTCTATTCATTATACACACCATTACACAATATTTTATCCTTTACAGTTATGTATGGGGTTTCCAATTTTTGACTAGGCATTCTTGGTTTTAGATGGTTGTTTGGAAGTTGTTTTCATCAGAGTGTCATCTCTATCTTTGGTGTGTGGAAATGTTTCTCTTAGAGGCTTTTGGCTTTTGGGTGTTTGTGTTGCAAACATTTCAGTGTTTCTTGCTCCCATTTTTGTCTTGGTTGAATGGATTAGTGCTACAGAGCTATAGATTGAGGAACCTATGTGTATCCTTTGTAAATTTGGATTTTTTTGTAGGAGGTTGGTCATGTCCCCTATTTTGGGTTCTTTGTTGGGATTCCTTCACTCTTTTGAATCCTATTGAGGTGGATTCCTTCTGGGTTTCTTGGCCAGGGTCCTTATTCTTTTGATTTATTCCTCTCTTCATCTATGTCATTGCTCTTGTCTATTTTTAATCTTTCTTTTTGGGTTGTTCTCTTTTTTACGCCTAGAGGCTTGCTAGGGTAAGTAATGTCTTCTCAAGGGATGACATATATTAGGCCCTTTTGATATTCATGAAGTGAATAACATAGAGGATGTTTTCTCTCAAGCTAGGCCCTACTTATTCCTTCACATTCCCCCTTCTTTGGTGAATGCCCAGTGTATTTTCAAGCCTCCCTTCATGTTTCTCCTAGATGCAGAGGTGATGTTGCATTTTGTGAGATTTTTCATTCTTTAGGGGTTTTCTTGTGATTGTGAGAACCATTGGCGTAAAAACATAGATAAGGTTTTTTTGATTCTTCAGGTAGTTAACATAGAGGAGGTTGCAACTTCGGTTTGGTTCTCCTTTTCCTAAATTCCTCTATTCAGTTTTGTCACTCTTTTCAAATCTTTTTTGTTTGGTCTTTTTTTTGCCAAGCTTGGGGGAAGATCTCTTTGGGGAAGGGATTCTTTTTACGGTCTCCTCTCTTGGTTTAGCATGTTGGATTTTTTCTCTTGGTAGGTCTTCATCAGGGATAACTCTAAGAAACCCCCCTCTAAAAACATAAATAAAATATTGTCAAATCTTTCATTTTCCTTTAAAAAATATATTAATTTCTATTGACGAATCTCTCAATTGTTTTGAAAAAAAATCTTATTGGAGATTATTTTTTAATCATTTTTTAATCATAATTTTTTTGTAGAAAGTATTGGCAAATCTCAAAGAATAAAAATAAATTCATTAATTGCCATGGTGAATACTTCTATTTAGAAAAAATGGAATGCTTATAGAAAATTATTGGGCTAAATGTGGAAAGATTTGATGGGTTTAAGGAATAGACTCTTTAATATTTAGTTGCCACCATTTATTTAAAATATAATCTAATAACCTCATTGTATTGTTTGAGACAAATGTATCGATATTTTTAAATCCTAATGGGACCCAAAATTTCTTCAAGACCATTGATTGATTTTGAGAGAAACAATCCAAAGAAAATTTTAGCCCCTGTAAGCATTAAAAACCAAATAGTAAAATTTTACGTATCAAAACCCTAGATGGATTAGTGACTTTGGCCTTTTCTTATTATAGCTTGGCTTTTCATGATCATCATTTTTTTTGTTGGCTATTGGCTTTTAATTGGGCTACTCTTGGTATACAATCTATCTTTCTTAGCCAGTTTTATCTTAGTTACGGATCCTATTGAAATCCATTTGTATATGGTTTTGGGCCCCTTAAAATCCTATTATACCCTTAATAAATAAATAAATAAATAAAAACAATATTTGATCTAATAATCATTAGTAGCCTAGGTCATTAAAATATAATCACTAGTTAAGGTTTTTGAGAGTCACCTAAATAAAATTTGGAGTGCTCGTGATCAATGTGTCTAGTAAAAGGAAAACTAATGAATGGGTAAAGTAATCAAATAAATTTACAGTGCTTATTGTTAGGTATCCATACATGGTAGAGGAGCTTCTTAAGGTGAAGAATAATTCATAGGGTTAGTTAAAATATAATTAGACATTAAGGTGCATAGGTTGAGGTTAATTTAAGAAGTTAAGTGCAACATAAAGATCAAACATAAAATAAAATATCATATGAGTTAAACAATAAATAAGGATTCAATAGGATTTTTAAAATTAAGGCTAAACTCGTAGACACTACATGCACATTGAACAAGAACAGATCTATTAGGTTTTTATAGCTACTATGAGATCTTAAATAACATATCAATTGGGTCATAAGAAATTTTTAATTGTGCAAAAGGGAGAATTTAGTGGACCTAATAGAAGCATATGTACAAAAATGAGTGGAGTGTTTATTTAAGTAACATTCCAAATCCTTTATTGAACACTTTTTTACAAGTCAGTTAGATTAAATGGCATTCACTATGTTTATCTTGCAAAGTCATGAAAGTATCTTTTTCCAAACCCATGGTCTTATTTTATTATTAGATCTTTAAAGTCCCAAGGGTGCTTAATTAATCCCAACTCTAATATAGTTTAATAAAGAGAATAATGCTTCAAGCTAAAGTCATGAATGTTTAGTAAAACCCTATCTATATTTTGTAAAACTAATTAATAGATGTTATTGATAATGTCGTGAGTTTACCCAAAATAATCATTATGTATCTCTAAAACCCTACCATTACAGTTTATAGTAATATAAATTATAATTGAGATGTCTATTATTATGGGGATTCACATTCAAAGTTGGTATGGTAATGTTTTGAGGATTGAGACACATAAATGTTTTTAAATCAAGTATTTCTAGAAAATGATAGATTTTCCATAAGGTTTTGTATGTCAAGACATTAATGAGGTGGAAATTAAAATTACTTTTAAGTTGGATGTATGTATGCCAAACATTCTTGATTTACAAGGTAAATGTAATAAGGGGATATAAAAATTAGGACCATTGGATGCTTAATGAAAATATGGAGGTATTCTAGTTAAATGTGAGTGTATGAATATATATATATATATATATATATATATATATATTTAAGGGATAAAAATTAAATTAGGGGCATTTATTAGTACTACATTATTACACATGTTATTCTATTCATATATTAAGTCAATCCCTTGGGTTGTTTTATTGTAATCTTCAATTCAAATTTGTAATAGGTCAAACAAATGGTCAAAGTTTATTTTCCTATAATAGAGATTAGACCCATAAATGCAATGATGGAATTTTTTAACCATAGATTTAATTCAAGATTACAAATAGTTTTGGAAGTCGTAAAGTACCATCATCTTGATCTAGTCCACTTCATCAACATCAAGATAGACATTTATTCTTTGTTATCTAGTACTATTTTCAAATATGATCAAGCATACATAATATGCTCCAACTCTTTATATATGATTAATGACTAATTATTTGTTATGTACATGTATGGAAAGTAGTTTCAATTCATGTATGATTTAGTACCTTGTATATATTAAAAAATTTGTTTCAGTTTCATAAAAGTGTAAAATGTTTTTAGGTGGGTTAAACTATGTCTATTTAAATAAAGCAATTTCATTCAAACTTGATCTTGTTGCGCAAAAATACTTCATCAATACATGAAATATTTGCACTGACAATAGTATTAGATGAACCCTTTCAATCATAAAGATTCAAATATCAATGATTTTAAACTTATACTCTAATTTAACTGAAATCTAAAACTCACACTAATATACACAAATTCTATCTTACATGAATACATAATCCAAAAACATCAACAGCAATTTATATATATACATATATAAACATATATAAAAATAAATTGTTAAATGTATTAATATTTTAGAATGCTTGAATCAAATTAAAATTATATAATAATATAATAGAATTCTTTTTAATAGATTTTAATATTTTAAATTATTTTTAAAATACTAAAATCTATTAAAAAGAATATTGTCATACAATTTTAATTTTAATTTTAATTTTTCTGAGACATTGCCAATGCATTTAATACAACAATTCACGTACCCAATTAGAAACTTAATATTATTCAACTTAGTGATTACTAATAAATATTATTTTAGGCCTGATCAAGTTTTATGATCACTACTATTAAATCACAGGCTATACAATTTTAATTTTGCTCAAACATTCCAAATACATTTAGCACAACAATTTACATACCTAATTAAAAACAATATATTATTCAAAGCATAACCAACTCTATGATTACTAGTAACATCATTCAAGGCCTAATCAAGTTTATGATCACTACTATTGAGTCACAATCTATATATTACAGGAGTATGGGACAATTCTATTTCTAACTAAATACAGGTATGAAGGAGCAATAATTCCAGCAATGGTGGCGGTAGAGTCCAACCAACAAATATGACTCGGGCTCATTATTCACTGGACTACAAAACACTCTTTAGTTTATCATATTTAAAATGGCCTATGAGTGTAACTAAGCGAGTAAATTTAGCGTCAATACCCTCAAATTCTATATTAGTACCCGAACGCGATAACATATAAATCATGTAAAACTAATACGAAAGCTGTTATAAATCATCAGATCAAATGCATTACAGGTGATCAGGGATTGTATCTTGTAAATTCGGCAAACGAAAACGAGAAGCTGGAACGTTTTGTAACGCAACAGCCAAACTTTAATCTGAAAACTCGGGTAATAAATCCTCTTTCTTCATTCTTCACAAGAAATAACATGCACGGCAGCTACGATAGTAATCAAGAACCTTACAAGAAGCCGCAAGGATTCAAGGACGCGTCTTCAAACCCGCGGAAAAAGCGTCCGCCTGCGCGCTGATAATGCACCGAAAGAAGACAAAACCCAGACCTGAAACACTCCTATATATACCTTCTCCACCCTTGTTTAAACATCACTCACATTCTAGCTATTCATATCATAAGAATTCATTCCGCGAGCATTTCTAAATAATCGCATAAATTCTAAGTTGCTAAACTAAAGTTGGAAATGGCAAATCTTAGGGGAGTTATATTGCCTATATTAATGTTCGCTTTTGTTCTGTTCGCTGTACTGAGTGAACAGGCTTTGGAGGTGAAAGCCCACGACGAACCTGCCCCTGCCCCTGCTCCTGCCCCTGGACAGAGCAGCGGAGGCAGTAAAGGAAGCGACGAACATTCAACACGACGTGCTCGTCGACGCGCTCCTCCAACTCCGGCGGCCGGCGGCGGGTCGGCGTCCGGGTCAGGATCAGGGAGAGGGAGTGGTAGCGCTTCTGCCGGCGGCTCAGGCTGCAGAGCCTCCGGAAGCGGTTCTGGTTCTGGCTCCGGCTCCAGCGGGGCAGGAGGTACATCGAGAGCTTCGGGCAGCGGAAGTGGGTCTGGTTCAGCCAGCTGCGGTGGCGGTCGGTCATCTGGTATGGGATCCGGTTCTGGTTCGGGTTCCGGTTCAGTGTCGGGTTCAGGTTCTGGTCCTGCCTCCCCTTCTGGCCCTGCTGCTGCTCCTTCTCCTGCTATTTAGAGCATCTCGCCTCAGCAGCCCAGCCTGTGTGTTAGATTTAACATACTGGATCTTAATAAAAGTATGCCTTGAAAAGAATTGTTAGTTATTGTTCAGTAAGCCTGAACAACTTAGGATTGCTGGTTATTTTCAATAAGACTGAACAACTTCGGTATTATGTTGTTATATTTTGCAGGGTGGTCCTCAGTGAAGGCCCATCTTTGCACTTATTAATTATTGTTGACAGGTCAGATCTTGTGTCTGCTTGTCTGTTATCTTAATGTAACTTACAGGAATGCATGACTAGGTACCTGTGTTTGGTTTTCCTAGATGTAATCCATTAAATAAATAAATAAATATCTTTATTTTTAACCAAATCTTTATTTATTTGAGCTGAGTACTGTTTTGTTTTAAGAGCGATTTGATAATTAGTGATGATTGTTTTGTTCTATCTCAGATCACAGCTGTTCTGTGATATTGCTATCCTGCTGATAACTGGTTTTCACTGTTATATTATTCTAGCAGATAGTACTCTTCTCATATTGAATTCTACTCAGGGGAAAAAAAATTGTGATTTGGATGATGAGCCCCTAACACGAGATCTAAACACCTTTATAACGGCTGATCTTCTCTATCAATCGTCTTCAATGAGCTCAATGTAGAAAAACATTAAGAATCAAATGTGGTGCATATCGAGCCTCAGTATAAAGAAATCTGCCTTATTAGCTGGAATGGTTAATAACATATTTAATGCCACAATTCAACGTGATTCTTTATCAATCCCTCAAGTAAGGGATATATTAATATCAAATTTATTACCAATACGTAGGGGATGAAGTGCACTTGATGAGATTAGACGACAAATTCAGGCTATGAAGAAATTTTTAATTTTGAATAGCGAGGGATTAAATAAAATTTCACAAGTCACAATCATAATAATTAGATTAATGCAGTCTATTTGTGTAGATCGGTAGGAGAAATTTTTATATTCATGTTTTTGAATAGATGCAAAAATCTTGTAGACAATTGAATTTAGAAACAATTTTTTTAAGTAGATGAAAAAAAACTCGTATAGAATTGAATTCAGAGATGGCTAATTTCAACATTTCATCCGACATTTTCAAGCGGTTCTTTTAAAATTGCAAACCTAAGATTGTATGTTTAATGACAAATCTTTGGACATTAGATAAATGGATATATAATAATGAATGATTCAATAGTATAAAATTTGTATGTATTTGCTAGTTAAAAGTTATGTTAATATTTAATAAAATGTTTGTAGATTTTAAGTGACGTATAAATTATTAAAATGTATATATTAAAGCAAATTAGTTACATAAGAAAAAATGATGAATTTAAATATATGACATTAAATATATAGAATAGAATTAATTTAAGCAATTATAAATTTGAGATATATTTTATGAGATATATATGTACATATATAGTTATTGTCATGATTTTGATTAGTAAATTGATTATCTTGAAATTATTAGTTAATTTAAAATAAAATTAAAAAGGAGAGATCTATAAGAAAGAAAAGATGTACATGACATAAAAATAAAATAGAAATAATATGAAGAACAAATATGTTCAATGTTAGTTTCTTCAATAATTAATTATATACTTCTTGAATTTAAAAGCAAATACAAGGTTGCTATTGAGGACAACTAAATTATGAAAGGGATGTTATGTGACCTTTTCTCCAAGAGAAGATAAACTTATTAGATTTAAAATGGAGATAAAATAAAGGGTATCATGATACTTAAGTTAAAAGAGAGATTAATAAAGAATATTTATAGAAACTATTATAAAAATAATCTATTTAAATAATAATTAAAGGAAATATTTTCAAAAGGGTGCGTTGGATTGTAAATAAATCTTTAAAAGGTTATATTTTCATGTGACTTGGAATGAGCATGGAGATCACCCCAGGAAGATGAAGAAGGTAGTTTGGTGGGCTATGAACATTAGGGGAAGGGGAGACACAACATGTGTCCAACTTAGGGTACATAGTACGACTAGAATAGTCCTCACCAAGGCATGGGTAGCACTTGTGTTGAGAATTGTTTTGTTCAATCAACACTGGTAAAGATCACAATAGTGCATTATCCAAGTGCTCAAGATATAGATAATTATTAAAAAATCCTTAATGATAAAAAATATTATATGCGCATTTAGTGATAGCGTATAAATTATGTTGTTGTGAACTATTATATTTACCATGTTAGATATTTCATTTATAGTTCTCATAAATTATCACATGCATATTGTGCATTTCTATTTATACCTATTTTGGATAATATTGTACATTACAAATTATGCTAACACTAGTATTAATCATTGTATTAAATATGTTGTAAATACTTAATTAACTATAGTAGAAGAGTGACATTACAACAATAATAAATATAGCAAATAATAAATGTATGATAATATATATGAATTTGGATGGAATGTGGATGAACATGTACAAATATGTGTAGATGGAAGTAAGTGAAAGATTAGGGAATGAACTTAAGTTTACACAAGAGTGCCCCATTTTTCAATATATAATCTTGTATATCATTCTACTAAAATAAACACAAAATTGAATGGAAATTATCATGTATATACAAACTTTACAATTACAATAATAATTATTATATACTTATATCTTTTATGAAATCATAAACATTAATTCTTGAAATACTTATATTATATTTGTGACTATAGATTAAATAGATGTTTTGGTATAAATATCCCACATCATTTGATCAATAAACCCTTAAATTCCAAAATATATCAACTTAAATATATATATCACTATAGTTTTTAAAATTTGTTAAGACAAAGTTACACGGATGGTAAAGTATATTTTGAGTTTAAAGTACTTCACTTTTATAGATGGTGATACTCATTTAACTTTAATATCATTTAAATCCATTTAAAATTTTCAATTTAAATTAGCCTATTTTAGATATTTTATGATTTTACTAGTGTTACAATAATTTTTTTCATTCTATTTGATTCTTTTATGTTTTTAAAAAAAAATTTAATTTATTATATATTTGATTATTTATTTTTATTGAGAAATAAAATTATTTTAGATTGAAACACTTAACTATTTAATCTAGGTATATATTATGATATATAAAAATTTAAACTAAATTTTTACTAGTTTAATAAAGATATTTTTTTATGAAATATAGAATTATATACTTACATATATAGATAAACATTAAATTCTCATTCAATTCAAAATTTACTTTTAATAAAAAAAAAATTAAAATTGTATGTATGTATGTACAGATATGTATATATACATATATGCATATGTATATTCTCATTCAATTCAAAATTTAATTTTAATAAAAAAATATTTTAAATTGTATGTGTATGTATGTACAGATATGTATATGTATATTTGTACGCACACACACTTCATAAAGGGAAAAAAATGTTAGTTTTTCTTTTTCCAATGTGACAAATGACAAAAGTTGTTTATGACACCACATACATCTTTGACATTGGAATTGATTTTGGAAATCATGGGCACTTTTTGTTTGTGTTGAGCTCTATAAATATGTGGCTTCTTAGTGTAATTTGGATGATAGGTTGAATATCTTCTAAGAAGCACTGACTCCAGGCTTATATTGTAATTGTTGGTTGTTGTCAATAATACAATTGAGTCTCACTTTTGGAGTGATTTTTTTATTCTGAAAGAATTTTCTCACATATATATGTATTGTGAGTTTATTTGTTTAAATATGATTTTTTATGTGTTTATCTAATTTACAGTAGTTTAAAAATTTGTGAGAATTTTTTTTTTGCATCATCTCTCCTATAAGATTTAACAATTGAAAGCGTTTATTCTACACTTACTTTCTTTCTATCTTCCAAATTCTCCATTCTTTATATATATTAAAAAACCTTAATATAATCAACGTACTCCGACTGTTTGAATCACTGTTAACAATTCTCCATTCTTTATATATATTAAAAAACCTTAATATAATCAACATATTCCGACCGTTTGAATCACTGTTAACAATTGGTATTATTGTTTGATTTAAATAATAAAAGAATTATTTTCGTTCCGTAATGGCTTAAGAGGAATTTGGATTCTTGTATTCATCACCAATGACATGAATTGTTCATTTTACTATTATTTTTTAAATTTGCAAACAGTTGTACTAATCATTCTCTAGAAGTGATTGGCTATTAATCGCAATAGCTTTTGTTTGGTAGCAGCAGAAGCCACTCTAGGATTTTTAATTCAAAATAAGACAGATATAGGCACTCATATTATGGCCTGCAGAATCAGCTTTTGTTTCAGGATTCGCACGCGAGGATGTGTGGTTTTTTCATGATATTATGTTTTCGGAAATTTTAAAATTTGTTAGTATATTCTCCATTTGAGGATTGCTTGCCTTACTAGGACGTCGTTTTTCGCGTGCATGCAAAGTTGACTTCGCTCTTTCTATTTGCTTTCGAAACGATCTGAACGTAATATAAACCACGCAAATTTTTATGAGACTGCTTGACATGACCTCCGTAGACAATATCATGGTATCCGCGCTTCTTAGTAAAATTTAATCTCTGTTATTTGCATAGGAAGAAGACATTAAATCAACACGGAATTCAGAAATAGGGAAGGCTCCCTTTGCCCACTGTTTATCATAAGTTCAATGCGGAGGTAACTGATCTCCAGAATACATATGTTTCCTTGCCACATTGTATACCATTAATCATAAGATTTAATCAAAGATAATTGATCTCCAAAGTACATTATATTGCATGGTCGAGAACTACGCAGTCATCTACATTCCTAATTGACATTATTCTCTAAAAGAAGTTACTGCTATCTTTTCATAATTATCATAATCTCCTTCACCCCTTTTGAAACAAGAACTGCTTATTTACCACAGAAGAGAAAATATGACAAACAATGGAGATTGCGTCCTGTCTAATACCCTTTGCCAGGTATATATCCAGAACCACCTCCATAGCCAGAGCCAGCTCCGGAGCCTGCACCATAGCCTGAACCAGAGCCAGCACCATAACCAGAACCAGAGCCAGCACCATAACCAAAACCTGAACCGGAGCCAGCACCATAGCCTGAACCAGAGCCAGCACCATAACCAGACCCTGAACCGGAGCCAGCACCATAACCAGAACCTGAACCAGACCCAGCACCATATCCTGAGCCACTGCCAGAACCAGCACCATAACCAGAGCCACTGCCCGAACCACTACCATAACCTGACCCAGAGCCAGAACCGGCTCCATACCCGGATCCGCTGCCAGATCCAGCACCATAGCCACTGCCGGACCCCGACCCATAACCAGACCCACTGCCCGAACCAGCTCCGTAGCCACTGCCAGAACCAGAGCCAGCTCCATACCCACTTCCAGAACCTTGGCCTCCACCATACCCATTACCCGAACCAGACCCAGCACCATAGCCTGAACCAGAACCTAACCCGGCTCCATAACCAGACCCAGGCCCAACACCACTGCCAACACCATACCCAGAACCAGAACCTGAACCAGCACCATAGCCAGACCCAGGTCCAACACCATACCCAGAACCAGAACCTGACCCAGCTCCATATCCAGACCCAGGCCCAACGCCACCACCAGCACCATAGCCTGATCCAGACCCAGACCCAGACCCGGCACCATAGCTGCCCTGTTTTTGACCCTTCACAGAGCCATCTACAGACTCCACACCAGCCGCCATTATTCTCCCACGTGGGACCTCATTTCCCCTCTCTTTACTCAGAAACTTGCTTCCCCTACCTTCCACGCCATTCAGATTACGAAGGCTCAATGCAAACACAAGCGCAAGAAAAAGAGAGCTCAATATACAACCTCTAGTCGCCATCTCTTACAGAAAACTTCTATCCACGATGATTTACTATCAATACAAGACCCAAATATTTGAAGTTATCATGCAGAATGAGAGGTGGTGGTAAGTATTTATACACATTCTCAAGGCACCCATCTCAGTCTTTCCCACCTGGTTTCCAATAAGAAGGTCTAGGGTGGCGCACTGTCCCCACAAAAAGAGACATTCCACGCATTTCATTCAAGTCACGATCTTCTTCCTCGCATACTTGTCTTATATTCAATGAGTTTTAGACGCTCAGTAAGTACTAAGTTTGGTTAGACAAAAGAGTTGCAGCTTCTCTCAATGATGAGAGAATTTCTTTAGTGCGCTGTGCCAGCTTGAAATGAGGTCAGCGAGGATTTTAACCACAGACAATGCGTAGTGGCGTGGAGGTGCCATGTGTACTTCTAGGGACCTCAAATCAGACAAAGTTTTGAACTTCACAAGTTACATGGCCTCTCTGCAAATAACCCAGATAAAAATCAACATTGAGTGCCCATTGCAGGCCGTGGGATTCGAACCAGGTCGTGAGGTTACCTACTCCAATCTTGCCATGCATTACTTGTGATTGTCATTATATATTCCTAGTGCGCTCTGCACATTCTGCACTATCACTGACTGCAGGCCAAAAGTCAAAAGATGAAGATAAACTTATTCACATTTCTTCGTCCTCTACAATTGGCCAGAATCTTCAATTTGGCTTCTTTTAATTGAACAAAAGGAGACCATTATTTTCTCAATTCAAATCATTACTCAAGTGATGTGCCTTAATGGAAAGAGCTGTCCCAGGTTTTCATAATTTCAGAGGTTTTTTCAAGTGAAAAATCTAGCTGGGATAGAGAAACCCATTCAATATTAATCCATATTAAATGGAAAATTTTGCTGCGATTTTGTTCTCTTTCTTTTTCTATAATGATTGCAGTCCATTTTCATACTCTTAAGGATTAGTGGTCCAATCGTTCTTCTGTCTATTTATTTATGCTTTATATCCTCATGTCATATGTTTAAAACAATTGGGCATCTGCGTGGCAGGTAATCTTAATGGGGTTTGAAGGTCGAGCCAGGATTCTACTTTTACTGCAGTTACAGGACAAGGGTAGTCTCAAAATCTCCACAGAACACTGACACGTCGAGAAGGTGCTAAAATAATTTGTCTACCGAAAGCATCATTCATATTTATAACTTATTTTGACGAAAGTTTGAACTGTATTCTTTTGTTGTAAAAATAAATAAATTATTAATCTATTCAGCAAACATTTAGTATCGAAATGTATATTGCATTTAATTCACTTTTTAACATAGGGAACGTTATTTTGAGGTAATAGAAGCTTCTTAGTTTATGAAAAAATAAAATTCAATCATTTTTAAAATTTAGAATTTTTTTAAGTAATTATAAAAATTTATTAGGGGAAAGAGTACATGGTAGTTATTGTAACTAATTTTGTGTATCTTAAGTTTTTTAATAGAACATCATATTTTTGTGGTTTTCTTTATAGGCGACTTAAGTGCTTAGAGGCGCTATTGTTTTGTCTTTTGGGTAGGTAGAACAAATGCGATGGAATTCGTTAAGCACACAAGGGTCAAAGAGTGATCATTTTTTAGTTGACGTTAAATACATGTTCTTTATTGCCTAATTAATTATTCGCTTTTGGCGTAAGTGCACCAAGATAGTGAACAAAAAGGGGGTATAAGTAGCCACTTTTTTCCCCTAAAATCAGCAAAACCTAAACTTGGAGGACCAATTTGAGGCTCGTGCATTCAAAATTAGCACTTTAAATCTAGTTTCTAAACTACTAAAAATTTTCAAAAATGAATAAGATTAAGGGGGTCAAATCCTTCACACACCAAACAATGGTCCTATTTTTTTAAGCAAAACTTAACATAGTGTGTTACATGCACTTCAAAAAATATATGGTTGCATTTAGTATTTTGAAAAACCCTTTGGTAGAAAGATAATTAAGAGTGAGTACTAGAAGTTGTGTATTTTTTTATAATTTTTTATTGAGTAATTTTATTTATGATTTCTCAAAGTGGATGCATTCTAAAAATCAAGTACTTGTTCATGTACTTCAAATAACTTGCACCAATTTAAGAAAAAATTAATTTTTTTATATTTGAAATTAAAAAGAGTGAAGCATAGAACAATAATATATACTTTATATCAAGTTTGGACAAGTAGGTAAAAAGTTATTAAAAAAATGGTATACATGTGTCTCTCAGAAGTCTAGGAACACTATTAAAAGAGATTAGAGATTAATATGTTAATGTTCAAAATCTAAAAAATATATATGGTTAAAAATCTCAAGAGACATGCAAAATTATGGTGGTAATTTTACAAATACCTACTTGATAATCTGTAAACCTCATCAAAATAAAGTACAGAAACAAGATTGGAAGGAAAAAAATGTCAAAAGGAGGAAATTGAAACTCTCAGGCCTAATTACAAGCCTTAATGCATATACGTAAAACCACATACGTAGTTTTCATTAAAAAATAATGATCAAATTTTATAGTAAAAATATGCAATTGAGGTTTAACATGTATGTGTTTGTGATGCAGGAGCATCTTGGGTTCTTGGCAATCATGCATCAACCAAAAATATTTGTTTTCATATTTCCCAATTTTATTAGTCTCAATGTTTCTTTTTGCAGTCGTTTAGTTTAGATTATTTGCTCTTATGATCCTTACAGAGTGTTTGTGACCTCGTGTTAAACCTTTTCCTAGGATCATACATCTTTTGGTTGCTTTGCACATGAGATCTCACCAATTCTTGGTGGGACTATGTTGTTTTTCATGTTTTTATACCAGTCTTGTATTTTTTGATCTCGCGAAGGTATTTTCTGATCAACAAAGCTTAACGGCTCATTTCTCGATGATGTAACAAATGTGGTCGACCTACTTGAGGGATCATGATTCATGTTTCATTCATTGGATCTAGGGATCCTTATGATTTTAGGTCTTGACCTATTTGTTTTAATACATTTTCTTTGCATTGGGATATGTAATCTTTCTAGGCTGACCTGAGGTTTGCAAAGGCTTTATAAGCTCTATCATTACTTCTCTTGAATATCAAGAAGAATATATAGAATCTGTCTGAATAAAATAGTAGCCTAGCATTTTGTAAGGTTTGATCTTTTAGATCAAATAGAAGGAAGTTTCTATAGAAGGTCCATGTAGCTGTTTGAGGCTTATAGATCGTATAAAAAGATAACCTATTGAAGGTTCTAATCAGGCATGCATGCCTTGAATGTATTGTTGCTTGCATCTATCCCTATAACTAATTATGTGATAATAAGGAGGTTGATCTTGCATTCATTTCCTTGTTTTTCCTTTGGGGCTTCTATTGTGTGACTCTTTCTACAAGGATTTGTGGACTCTTTGAGTTGCCACTGTCCTTGACTACATCAGGTGGTATGAGAGCAGGTTTGTGACCAAGGGTTTTCTTGTGGGGTGGCGGAAGAGAGGATCTAATCTAAAATTATGTAAGATTGTGAAGATGGCTAGAAGAAATGCTAGAGGAGGAGAAAGGAATGTAGATCCAACTATCTTGGATATGTTGAGACAAATTGCTACTAGATCATGGAAGTTGTAGAAATAGCTCAAAGGAGAGGGAAACACATTGAAGATGCAAGTGATGAAAAAGGAGGTGAACAGAGTCAAGCTAGGGAAGGAGAGAACAATGAAGAGAAAGAAGAGTCAGAATCAAGAGGAAGAAATATTCATCATAGCCTTGACCAATGTGAACAATAAACCTCATTTCAATCCACCAGACTATCATGGTAACTTAGATTATGATGAATTGATTGAGTTGGTAACAAAAATAGACAAGTAATTCAAATTTGAAAAGACTAATGAGGAGAAGAAGGTAAAATATGCTTGTAGCAAGTTAAAAGGGCATGCATCTTTATGGTGGGAACATTTGCAAACAGATTGATAGAGAATCTAGGCGAAGACAAGATCAAATCTTGGGATAGTATGGTGAATAATTTAAAGGCTAAGTTCTTGAATAAGGACTATCAAGTGAATCTACTTCAGAAACTACAAAACTTGAAGAAAAAAGGACTTGAGTGTTAAGGATTATATCGAGGAGTTTTACAAACTGAACATTAGATTTGGGCATGTAGATGATGAAGTTGAACAAGTTGCGTGCTACCTTAATAATTTAAGGGTGTAAATACATAATTAAATTAGTCTGATACAGATTAGAAGTGTGGAAGAATCTTATAAGTAGACCTTGAAGGCTGAAGAAAAGTTGAACCAAAGGCATGAACGGAGAAAAAGACATAGAGGAGGAATATTTTAGAGAGGTCAATCCAGTACTAAAGTTGGAGGAGGTAGATCTTCTACAGATCTAGATAAGAGAGAATCAGAAGCTAAGGATAATTATCACTATAGGAGGAATGATATGAGTTCCTATTGTGTGGTATAAAATTGATATTCAATTAGAATGCAACCAACACTTCAATAAACCATTAACTCAAGAATCTAGCTACTAACAATCATTCATGATAAACAAAAAAATTTCCAAAACTAGCTTATTGCTTCCTAATTGGAGTTTAATCGTTTGTTACAATGCTCATCAGATTGGCATGAAGGATTAGTGACTTGACTGTACTCCAAATGGAAGATTCAAACTATGAGTGAGATGAAACACTTGCATTCACCACTCCAAGATATGCAATGAAAAGCTATGAAAGTAAATATGAAACTAGTCTAGGAATAAAACTATGATGCAAGATTA
Source organism: Chamaecyparis obtusa (assembly GCA_027943335.1). NCBI lineage: Eukaryota > Viridiplantae > Streptophyta > Pinopsida > Cupressales > Cupressaceae > Chamaecyparis > Chamaecyparis obtusa. The sequence goes on along the minus strand of BSBK01004085.1, from coordinate 470,241 downwards.
AGCTAACAAAATTAATGCTACTATGAAAGAAAAATAGATTCAAAGCTAATTAAAAATGCAAGATTGCTCTACAAGATGAGATAAACTAAAAATGCATGATAGATGAAACTAGCATAAGCTCACTATAGTAGGATACAAATGACAAGAGATAGAATCTCACAAAATGACCAAGATGGAACCCTTGAGCCATGGAAGAGCTTCCTTTTAAAGAAATTACCTCAAGAATGAAGGGTGGAAATTAAGAGGCAAAATATGTTAGGTAGAGATGAGTGGTGATAGATATCAATCCTTGTGAGAGGATCCAAGAACTTTGATTGGTCAAGCTTGATTGGAGAATAAGACAAAATAGAAAATCCCTTTTTAATTGTCAATTAATCAAGATTAAGTTGCACACTTATGTGGGCATGTGCTCTTTTAATAAAAGTGCTAGGACTTTATATTAAAAGAGATTTTTTGACAATTAAATGATTTTTGAGCTTTAATATTAGAAATGATTTGTGCTTGATTTTAGAAATGATTTAGTTATGCAAGGAGGATTATCCAGATTGCTTACATAATTATGTCTAGAGTAAATTATACTTTTGAGATTTAGAATTTTTCTTAAGGCCAAATGATCGAATTAGGGGCTTAGGTTTCACTAGAAACATTTTAAAGGTGATTACATTTTCTCCTCTTTGAATCAATGTATGAGAAGTGCATTGACCCAAAGAATAGATTGAAGCCAAGTCATAAAATAGCTTGATATGGAGTGATGAGACTATTTCTGACAAAGAGAAACCAACTCTGGATGAAGATCGATTGAAAATTAAAGATATCAGCTCCAAACTTGATTGAGCAAAGACTAATGAGTGAGACTACAGTATCCATCCTGATACGATGTGATGAGACTGAATGTCTGTCCAAGGGTAATGCCAACTAACCAGTTTGATATGAAGCAATGAAACTGATCAATGTCAAAGAGCATGAGATAACTAACTCAAAAAGGATTCTGAAGAATCCAATCACCTAATTGAGAGGCAATACCAGATTGATATGACTACTGATGATCCTGATATGCCTCGAGAATGATGTCAAATTGATATGGGTCCTAATGAACCTAACATTCCCCTAGAGATCAAATAAATTCATGTCCAAGTGACCTGATGTGAAGCAATGAGATCACTCTTTCAACGAGAGATAAAGAGAATCCCAAGTTGATTGATTTACAAATTAGGATTGATTTTCTATAGTGTCATGCCCCCTTGAGATTGAAATTAAAATGCTATAGAGGGGTCAAACAAAGAATCAATTGATATAGAGCACTGATTAAGATTAAAATCAATTTCAAATTGACAAGATTGGATCACCATCATATGCAGAATTATTTAGAGCTTGATTTGAGGTGATTTGAGGTCTCGTTGACCATATTTGATAGAATTTTGACCAATTTTGACCAGGATTAACCAAAGTGAAATTGCTTGGATGAGAAAGATTTGCATTGGATTGACCTTAAAGGGATCAAGAAATGAAGGCAGAAGCAAGCAAGAAGTGATAGCATTGGTGGTCAACTATGTTTGACAAAGAAGGGTTGACTTTGCAATTTGACTGGTATATGAATTTCAATTTCAATTTTGATCCTGAAAATGGGTCCAAGATGTTGAAATTATCTAGGGGTGCAATTTTCACAGCATTCCAAGCACTTTAAATTTAAGGTCAAAATCTATAAAAGGGGCCCAGAGGGCTCATTTTTAAATCATTTGAAACAATTGAATTTTGAGAATCCACAACCTTTCAAAGAGAAAAAATGCCTATTCCAATTTGTGATCACCTATTTGAGCTTTAGAGGTGGCACAATCAGCCTCGATCTTATGGTGCACCAGTAAGTACCCGATCCCAACTTTTAATTTTGTAATTTTTGATTAATTTTTGCATTTTTCATGTGTTTTTAATTCTAGAACCCATTCTATCGTGCGACAAAATAGTTTCATTGCACCCTTAGTTAGGTTGCATCGATGATAATAAGGAATTTTTTATTGTATCTCATGTTGTGTTGTGTTTTATCATACGATGGGTGTACCCTCATATCGTACGATACAAGGAATTGTATCACATTGAATAATTATATTGCACCATTTAGTGAGTTTCATCGCATGATAAACAAGAGCTAATTATTTCATCGCATGAGATTAATTTGTTCTATTTTCCTTTCTTTTGAAATGATCTTGGTTGTGTATCTTGTTTGCAGCTCCTTAGATATGCTTAATGATGACTTTTGATACTTTAATGCTCAATATAGATAGATTTTGCTCATGATTTGGATTGATTACTGATGTGTTTCCTTGTGTTCCTTTTGAAAATGGGATTACCTAATCCTATCTTCCAGTGTACCTACCCATAGGCCTTGATAATTATTTGTCATTTGTCACAATAGGAGTTGGTTGTTCTTGATTAATGTGGGCTTGGGAAGCTCGCTACCATGCCTGACATCCATGTTAATCATGAGTTGTTGACTACGCTAGCTGGGAGATTTCATACTGAGCACAATACCTTTCATTTTCCCAATGGTAATATTACTATCACTCTTGAAGAAGTATATCAGATCCTTAGATTGCCCATAGTTGGAGAGCTCATCTTTTATGATCAGGATCTAACTGAGGGGATCGTAGCTTTGACAAGGATGTTTGGAGATGATACCATCTTGGACCAGCATACTACTTGGGATTATATTCTTAGACGCTATGTCCATGACTATCCATTAGCTTGAGTGCTTCTAGGGTTGATCAGTTGTGTTGCTGCACTTGATTGTAGCTAGCAAGGGTTCAAGTGTGTCTGGAGTCATATTTTGTATGAAATGCTTAGTAGGCCTCATAGATTTAGTTGGGGAGCATATCTATTGTGCCATATGTACAAGGATCTTCATAAGATTATATACCGGCGAGGACGGGACATGGTCGTTGAAGTTATAGTATTACAGATATGAGTGTGGGAGCATATCTCTATAGCTCACCCAATGACATAGGATGTCCAAGGAGTGGGTATGCCTTACATTTTCCACTATATTTAGGTTACATCCACTAGCCCAATTTGGGCAAGACTTCTTTTTTGCAACGGTAGTTAAATGATCTATCTTCCATGGTATAGCAGCCATACATAGGTTGTGAGAGATGGTCAGGCTTGGCCTGAGAACTATCATACATATTCTCCATTTGGCTACTAATTAGCAGGTATGCTTCTGTTATGTTTGAGGTGTTGCTAATGCTTTAATTTCTTATCTTTGTTTTCTTTATCCTTTAGTCATTATATGCCTCATGACTTTGCAAGTGCATTCCCATAGTTGAGCATTTTTTTATTAGTAGAGTCTGGTGACAGTTCAGTCAAGGCAGGATACGTTGACTGTGTTTGCAACATATGCTCAGTTTTCTAACAAGGAGATAGACTGGGGGCTGCGACTTGTCTATGCAGTGGTTGTTCAAGAGCTCAGATATTTTATTGGGGTCAACTGGGAGTACCTTCCTAATTGCATAGATGTTAGTATCACCCCAAAGTATAGGTAGCATCTAATCAACCATCCCTTCCTGAGGTTCACTAATCCAGCTAAGCGAGTCCCCAGACTAGATGAGGAGGGGCCAGATGATGATCCACAAGATAAAGGATCTAGGAGAGGGAATAGAAGAGAGAAGAGGGGCATGGGAGGAGGCCATTTGAGAGTGATTATGAGTAGGCCATGCAGGGAGAGAGGATCCTTAGGGTCGGTGGGAGTTTCTATTTCCGTAGAGGAGGGGCTACTGGAGGAGGAGGAAGGGGGATTGGTGAGTCAAAGAATAGAATGAAAACACATCCTAAGAAGAGACCAAAAGGGGAGACTTCTTGAGGGTGAGGCAGATCCTATGGAGGAGGCACCGGTAGAGGCACCATGGGTAGAGGCATCATAGGGCACCAGTGCTTAGGAGATAGCATAGTTGAGGTTAGATCTTGTAGTGTCTAGGACATAGGAGGAAGTGATGGAGGCACAACTAGTAGAAAGAGATAGGAAAGTGCAAGATCTATAGAGTTCACATGACCAGATCCATCAAAAGGCCACCTATCAGGCTTCTAGGGCTTCATGTTATTATGCATTATATGTCAGAGAGATACCAACTATAGTCAAAGCACCATCATACACACAGTTCGTTGGTCAGTCTAAGGGGGCCATGCCAGCACCAGTACCTATGAGAGAAGATGCCCCTCCTCCTACACCCTGAGATCAAGAAGAGGGCGAGAGTCAGTATTGATATCCCCTTTTCTCATCTTATCTCCTTCCATTTTGATGTAGTCATTTATATATTTGTATTGAGGATGCATTAGTTTTGTACTCAAGATATTTTTTATCTTTTGATATCACAGGATATTTTGTTATACCAGATTTTGAGATATATATATATATATATAATAGATACATTTTTTATTACATTTTTTCTCTCATGCTTTCTCTATTGATATCTTGTGATTTTTCTTTGATCATGATATATTCTTGATAAATTCTCATGTATGAACTACTGTTGATAGATGATTATCTTTATTCTTATGTTGATATATCTCATGTCGCATTTATGGTACTGGTTCTCATGTTGAAAATAGCTTTACTTCATGCTTATGTCACTGATGATGCATAGCATATGTACATATTTGATGATTCCTTTACTTTCATCTCTTATGTCATGTATGATTTGATGTGTATCTCTTGTATCATGTTTTTCTTTTCCATACTTAACTACGCATGTGAGAATAAAAATTGAGCACTCTAGGCCCCATTCATGATGATATTGACCTTGATTCTTGCAGGTACTAGTCTGATTCAATGAAAGAATTCTTTCAGTTGACCACCTCGATGAGGAGAAAAGGAAGGATGGCTGAAAAGAATCCAAGACCCAAGACTACAACGCAGACGTAGCATGAAAATGAAACCTAATATGCAAGTCAAGTCATTGATCTTGTAGCCATTTATTTATCACCATTTGAGCATTTAGGCACATTGGGGTCGATACAACCTTCACTGGTGTGAGAGCGACCATGAAGATATGAATATGATCGTATCAAATAGCTATAGGAAATGCATGTAAGCATCAAGGCACAAGAGCTGAGATGACCTGAACATTGTTTCTAGTTTGATATTGTAATATTTCACTTGTACCAAGGAACAGGCTACCAAGATAATGATGAGTATTGTCTTACGTAGCACACACAAAAAATAGACAAGGAGATAGTTCCAACCTCACCTAAGCATCCAAATAAAGCGGGTCAAGGTATATGTGGCATTTCAATCATGATGGAGGCTCTTATCACAGATGCGCGGTTTATTAGATAACGTAGGATCATTGAAAGCCATTCGTCAAGAAAAAATCAAAGAAAAATTTTATGCCCCCAATCATGATCCTTTATTCATATAGACATCATCAAGAAACCTTTGAAGATATAATACATGAAAATCAATGATAATAGACAGTACACAAGAAAATAAGTTTAGCGTACTTCTTAGTAGTTTCAATTTTATAAGTTTCATGTTTGTGTTGGGTGTTAAGAAACACCTTTGTGATTGTGTATCAAAGTGAGTGTGTGGTGTGAGAGTGCAAGATCTGATATGTGTTGAGAAACACAGTGATTTCTAGATAGGTAGTGTGTTGCCTGACTTTCAGTCACCCATTTTTTTGACAATGTCAAAGTCAAGTCAGGTCTATTTTGTTAGTATCTAGGTCTAGCTTCTCTCTAGGATAGGAGGTCTTTGCCAGGTATCCCTGCAATTGCTCCTTGTTTCAAGCCGGGTGGGTTGTGTTAAAATATCTTCATTCTGGGTAGGTTGTAGATCCTAACCTGGCAAAGACTTGGTGCTCCAATTAATGATCTTTTTCAAGCAGGATGGTGGTGAAAATCATATGGATTCATCTGGAAACATCATATGGCCATTCTCGGATTATGCACAGTCAGTTGTTTTTAAAGTGCTTCATGGAGTGCAATAAAAATAGTGTGCAAGATCAAGGATTCAATTCTTTGAATTCAAGGAAGTCAAAGATCGAATTGTATCCGGTCTCTTTTGAAAATGAAATAAATTGAATGGTGAAAATTTAGTCCATAATCCAGTCATCATTTGATCATCAGTCAACAAGAGTTCCCTAGAGATGCAGCGTTCCAAAGATTACAGTCTAGCATATATTATATAAATAATGATGATGAGAAAATTAAAATCTTAGCACATGACCGCATTTGAAAATCCTATGATGCTGAAGAGCTCGATCATTGTATCATATTTTACAAAGCATACCAGATAGTCTGTCATATGTATTATATTATACTTGCCCTTGAGCACGTGTTTAATGAGTTTAATTTGTATAATGATGCGGACAGAAGATTGAGAAAGATTCGAAGAGATCAAGAAAATGATTGAAAATGGTGAATATGCAATTGGGTAAGATTTTGTTGAATTCGAGCTTTGCCTTTTTTCATTGTAACAAAGCGGTCACATGATCGTGTGAGGTAAAAAAATACCATGCGATCATGTGACAATGAAGTCTGCTAGGACTCACATATGCCAACAGTGCAACCCACGTACGCCAATAGTGGAGTCCACATGTACCAATGATGAAGCGGTTGCATGATCACAAGAATTAAACAAATACCATGCGATCATGCGACAATGAAAAGTTATAAGTCCAAACCCAAAGTTTTGTGATAAAAGAAAAGCCGATTATTATTTAAGTGACCAAATTATGATGCAGGAGCATCCTGGGTGTAAGAGCAATCTTGCATCACCCAAAAATATTTATGTTTTTATATTCAATATGGGTTATTTTGTGCAGAGCTGCGATTTATGGAAAGTTACTATTTTTGGTAATTTTCGTATGTGCTCAGAATGATCTGATTTCTTTCTTGGAGGTTCATTTTGGTCATATAAGTCTGCCAGCAAAGTTTCATGGCTAGATCAGGTGTAGTTTTGAAGATATTGAAGATTTTCGGTATTGGCAGCAGGATACAGAAACTTCGAACTCAGTTTTGAAGGCTTTAGAGGCCTCGGATGAGGTCGAAAATTTGGGTGACGGGCACTTGTGCTGGTCAAGCCTGTAGAGCGCTTCGTGGCGTTTCCGAAATGGGGTTATAATAGCCGAGCGGGTCAACTGGTGATGACTTATGGTCTTCGGAAGTTGGGCCACCTGAAATGGCGGAAAATAATTTTCTTCAAAATTTCTGTTCGGGTTTCAAAAGTTATTTTGAGCTGACTATGATGTAATAAAATGTAAAATAAAATAATTCTAAGTTTGGTCGGCCTTATTGGCTAAAATTCTGGAACCTTCCCAGGCGGTGGATAATTGCCTATATAAGGAAGGCTGTATTATTGTCTTAGGCAGTTGGGAATAGTTCAGAATAGTTCTGGATAATAGATCTGGGTATTGATTCGAGGCTTTGTCCTACAGAATATTGTAAGGGAATGCCCATGTGGCTTTGCATATTGTAATTCTGAAAGTTTGTAATTCCACATTTGTGGAGATAATAAGAAGCCAATTTTCTGTTCTTGCATATTGTTGTTGTTTCTCTATTTCTGTTATGTGTTTGTGGTATGGATACAAATTCTTGAGTTCCTTGAACCCAACCACTTCAATCTACATTTCTGTCAGCAATAGTTGCCTTCTGCTAAGAGCATCTGCAACCCTATTAGACTTTCCACTCCTATGTTTCAAAACAAATGTATAACTCTGCAAAAACTCAACCCATTTCAAATGCCTCTGATTCAACTTTCCTTGACTATTCAAATATTGCAAAGCTTGATGATCAGTATACAAAACAAACTCCTTAGGAAGCAGATAATGTCTCCACTTCTTTAATGCCTGAACTATAGCATAAAATTCTTGATCATAAACAGAATATTTCCTCTTGGCATCATTTAACTTCTCACTGAAATAAGCAACAGGTTTACCTTCTTGGCTCATAACAGCTCCTATTGCAGTACCACTAGCATCACAATCTACTTGAAACACCTTATTGAAATCTGGAAGTGCTAAAACAGGTTGTTCTGTAACTTTTTGTTTCAATAATTGAAAACTCTTTTCTGCCCCATTAGTCCACTTAAACTCTTTCCTATCCCCTCTCATTGTTTCAGTCAAGGGTCCACAAATACTGCTAAAATTTCTGATAAACTTTCTGTAAAAGCTAGCCAAACCATGAAAAGATCTTACCTCAGTAGCACTCCTTGGAGTAGGCCATTCAAGGATAGCCTGTACCTTCTCTGGGTCCATTTTTAGACCTTCTGCTGAAACTACAAATCCCAAATACACTAACTCTTTCTTCACAAAACTGCACTTCTTCAAATTAATCAACAATTTCTCTTCTCTCAACTTCTCAAACACCATACGAATATGCATCATATGTTCCTCCAATGTCTTGCTAAAAATCAAAATATCATCTAGGTAAACAATGACAAACTTACCCAGAAATTCTTTCAGAACCTCGTTCATGAGCCGCATGAAAGTGCTCGGTGCATTGGTTAGCCCAAAAGGCATGACTAACCACTCATACAGTCCTTCCTTTGTCTTGAAGGCAGTCTTCCATTCATCTCCTTCTCTGATCCGAATCTGATGATATCCACTTTTTAGATCTATCTTTGAAAAATACACAGCTCCACTCAAACAATCCATAATATCATCCATTCGTGGCAATGGAAACCTATACTTGATTGTGATCTTGTTTATTGCTCTGGAATCTGTACACATCCTCCACTCTCCATTCTTCTTTGGTGCTAATACCGCAGGTATAGCACATGGACTCAGACTCTCTCGAATCAATCCTTTCTATAACAACTCATGTACTTGTCTGTTCAACTCCTCACTTTCTGCAGGTGTCATTTTGTGCGCTGCCTTATTCGGTAAACTCGCTCTTGGGATCAAGTCCATCTGATGACTGATCTTCCTGACTGGTGGTAATCCATCAGGCACGTTATCGGATACAATATCCTGAAACTCATTCAACAAATCTGCAACTTCTACAGGAACATCTTCTACTTCCTCTTTACCAGCTTTTGGAATTAAAGCAAAACATACATGCTCATGCCTCATACCATCTAGGAATTTCCTTCCATCAACAAATGTTATTCTTGCATTACCACATACCTTTTCTTCGGTCTCCTTCAATGGCTTTAGCTTATGTCATACTCCATCCTTTGTCAGGGAATAGGTATTCGCATGACCATCATGTACAGCACATCTGTCAAACTGCCATGGTCTACCCAATAACATATGACATGCATCCATAGATATGATATCACACAATACCTCATCTTGGTATCCGCCAATCTTGAACTTCACCAGGCATTGTTCATTGACCATGACCTTGTGGTCATCCTGTACCCAGGCAATCCGATATGGATGTGGGTGTTTCTGTCTCTTGAGCTTCAACTTTGTCACCATCTCTTCCGACACCAAATTGTCAGTGCTTCCACTATCAATAATGACATCACAACATTTACCTTCACACTTGCACCTGGTGCGAAACAAGCTCCTCCTTTGCTCAGGTTCATTCTCACCACTCAACAGGACTCTTCTGTTAATCAACGTTTCTCCTCTTTCAGCATCTTCAGAATTTGATGATCTGGCATCTTCATCTACATGTGCAACTCTGGCCTGGCCTTCATTTCTCCTGTCTGTTCTGCCTTGGCGCTGAGGACATTCAAATGCCCTGTGACCTTCTTCTCCACAGTGAAAACATGTTCCACGGAAGCCACCTCTTCCAGATCCTTGTCCTCTTCCTCTCCCTCTTTGATCTCTATTATTCTGATCGTGGAAGCGATTGAAATTATTTCCTCGCTGATTTTGACTACTACTGGCCTCATCCTTCTTTTTCGGATCTTCATTTCGACCACCATATGATCGTCCACCAGATCGTCCACCGCGACCTCTTCCATTTTGTCTGCTCTCAAACTTCTTGTTTAGCTTTTCCTCTACTTTTAGGGCAAACTGGTATGCCTCTTCAATACTGTTCATTCGAACTAGATTCAGCTCCTCCTGAATGCTCGGCCTTAACCCGTTAAGGTATCAGGCAACTTTCTCCTTATCAGCTTCTGCGTGGCCTGTTCTGATGAGAAGTCGATAGAACTCCTCTGTATACTCCTGAACAGATCTTCCTGCTTGCTTCAAACTCTGCATTTTCTTCAGTAGGTCAAGCTCATAATCAACAGGAATGAACTGTCGCTTCAATTTATCCACCATCCGATCCCATCTCGTGATTTTCTCCTTTCCCCTTCTATTTCGCTCCAACTGAATCTCTTGCCACCATATCTTCGCATGACCTTTCAGTCTGGCCTTCGCAAATTTGACCCTATCAGGATCCTCAACATCTTCATACTCAAAATATTCTTCACATTCATTGATCCAGTCGATCAATTCCTCTGGGTTAAGATTTCCAGAAAATGTAGGAACCTCAATCTTAGGTCTTTTCCCAATCTTGGAAATCGCCCGAAAAAGTCTTTCTTCCTCCTGGTTCACAATTTCAATTTCTCCTTCTTGATATTCTTCTTCGGCTTCATCCTCGCTTTCGTCTCTGACATTAAGATTCATTCCTCTACGAATCTCTTCTTGCAATGCTCGCACTTGTCTCTGCAGCTCTCTAACCTCAGGTGTCACAGCACCAGCTCTTCCGCCACGTTCTCTTCGTGGAGGCATTTTCGCGATGCGCGCTGAAACCCTTACCACGGTCCTGGTGCAAACTGCCTCACAGTCGGCGATCTGTTTACACACTCAAGAAAACCTGCTCTGATACCACTTGATGAAGGGTGCTCCCCTTAATACCACAAACACATAACAGAAATAGAGAAACAACAACAATATGCAAGAACAGAAAATTGGCTTCTTATTATCTCCACAAATGTGGAATTACAAACTTTCAGAATTACAATATGCAAAGCCACATGGGCATTCCCTTACAATATTCTGTAGGACAAAGCCTCCAATCAATACCCAGATCTATTACCCAGAACTATTCTGAACTATTCCCAACTGCCTAAGACAATAATACAGCCTTCCTTATATAGGCAATTATCCACCGCCTGGGAAGGTTCCAGAATTTTAGCCAATAAGGCCGACCAAACTTAGAATTATTTTATTTTACATTTTATTACATCATAGTCGGCTCAAAATAACTTTTGAAACCCGAACAGAAATTTTGAAGAAAATTATTTTCCGCCATTTCAGGTGGCCCAACTTCCGAAGACCATAAGTCATCACCAGTTGACCCGCTCGGCTATTATAACCTCATCCGGGGCCTCTAAAGCCTTCAAAACTGAGTTCGAAGTTTCTGTATCCTGCTGCCAATACCGAAAATCTTCAATATCTTCAAAACTACACCTGATCTAGCCATGAAACTTTGCTGGCAGACTTATATGACCAAAATGAACCTCCAAGAAAGAAATCAGATCATTCTGAGCACATACGAAAATTACCAAAAATAGTAACTTTCCATAAATCACAGCTCTGCACAAAATAACCCTTATTGAATATAAAAACATAAATATTTTTGGGTGATGCAAGATTGCTCTTACACCCAGGATGCTCCTGCATCAGAATCATAGTCGGCTCAAAATAACTTTTGAAACCCGAACAGAAATTTTGAAGAAAATTATTTTCCGCCATTTCAGGTGGCCCAACTTCCGAAGACCATAAGTCATCACCAGTTGACCCGTTCGGCTATTATAACCTCATTCGGGGCCTCTAAAGCCTTCAAAACTGAGTTCGAAGTTTCTGTATCCTGCTGCCAATACCGAAAATCTTCAATATCTTCAAAACTACACCTGATCTAGCCATGAAACTTTGCTGGCAGACTTATATGACCAAAATGAACCTCCAAGAAAGAAATCAGATCATTCTGAGCACATACGAAAATTACCAAAAATAGTAACTTTCCATAAATCGCAGCTCTGCACAAAATAACCCTTATTGAATATAAAAACATAAATATTTTTGGGTGATGCAAGATTGCTCTTACACCCAGGATAGCCATTGAAGGAGACCGAAGAAAAGGTATGTGCCTTAAGTCAAAAAGGAACCCATGCACATAAAATGATGGGTGGAAATACAGTGGGACAACTTCTCCATTGTGGAAAAAACATCTATATGGTGCGGTATGGTGAGACACTGCCACGTGGAAAGAGTGGTCGCATGATCGCATAAAGTAAGAAAATGTCATGCGATCATGCGACAACGTAAGTCACTGAGTGAAGGTTAAATAAAATATGCTCCACTGGACCCACGTGCACCAATCATAGAGCGGTCGCATGATCGCAAGGAATAAAATAATACTATGCGATCATGCGACAATGGAAGCTCGGGCAAGTGAAAGTGTGTTTTGCTGGGACCCACGTAGGCCAACAACGCAAGTGCGACGATGAGATGGAATAGTTATTAAATATTGTGCCAATGATAAAGCGTAGGGGGTCCACTGCCAGGAGATCTACGGTTGGCATATGATCGCGAGGAATATTCTTTCCTCTCGCGATCATATGACCACCGTCCAATGAGAAACTTGTCAGGTGGGACCCGAGACTTAAGGAAAATAAAGAGATTAAAAAGTTGACGTAATCCATTTTCAATTGTCATAAATAAGTACGTCGAAGGTGACTAAGAACCGAAGGGGATATTGATGATAGATTTCTCGACTGAGGTCGTGGGTAGGAAAAGAATAAAGAGTATAATCCTAATGATTTTGTATGTTGTAGCTTGCGGTCCAGTAGATGCAACATGGGTTGCCATAGGTGGTGGTAATGATAACAGCTATAAGATCATGCCAAATATTTTTGAGACATTTAAAAAAGGTTGAATGCAGTTGTAGATCGGATTGACTATTGTTTGAAAGATAGTTTGACTCTGAGAAGCCCAATGGATTTGACTTGACAAATGCTATTAAAAAGAAGACGAAGGACTCAAATTGAAGTGTCACAATTATGATGTCTTTTCTTGTTCTCATGTCAGTGATTGGCTTTTCAAATTCTATCATCGAGATATTCTCTCTTTCTGCCTGGTCTTTTTGAATTCTGGAAGATGAATCATTTTCCTGTAAGCATTGTATAAATACCATGAAGAAAATGAATGGTAGAGGTCGGAAAACTTGGCATTGGAGCAAAGTAATTCTATTTACTAAGCTTTATTTCATGTTTATTGTGCCAGTAGTTGTTCATTTTCCTTTGAATAGATAGAACAGTTATATGTGAAGTTGTACTTGCTTACTGGATTCCATTTCATGTTGGTAATTGCAGTGAAAGTAATTCTATTTACCTTTCATGTATGATTCTTCTCCTATTCATCCAGTTATTTAGATGCATCTAAATAGAAAGTACAATTGTATATGGAACTATGATTCCTGCTTGGATTCCATTTCATGTTAGTAATTGCAGCATAAGTAATTCCATTTACTGTCCATGCATAATTTTGCTTCTATTCTCCTTAGTAGGATATGCATTCTTAGAGTAGATAGTTTTAGGTTAGAATATAGTCCTTATGATAATCTGTGATCAACATTCCATTGGGGATTATAGGTTATCCACTTTATCCTTGCCTGAATTGTTTGTGCCTACAAACAATTTGGTTAAACCTCATAAGGAATAATCTGATGATCAATAAAAACACATTCGTTGCATATCATTGCATATTTAGGGAGCTATACCTGTTAATTCAGAGGGCAGTGATAGATGACTTACACTGACCCATTTGTTGGTGAACATCCTTTTTTTCTCTCACCTTGGGTGTTAAGAAGAGTCAAAGATTATAAATCTAAAGGGAGGACAAACTGTTAACCAATAGTTTTTGGCGACTCTGCTGGGGAGAACTTTAGAAAGAAGGAAGTATTAAAAGTTTTTCTTAGAATTCAATTCATTTCCCCTCTCAGTTTCAATTCAGACAGTCACATAGAATACATGTTTAGAAAATATGGCTATTCCTTGGGGAAATGCTATTGGACCTTTGAATCTTGCAACAAGTCATGATTTACCAAAAGGTTTTAGAAAGAACTTTCCAAGATTCAATGGTGATGGCTCAATATCTACAGAAAAACATCTGAGTGCTTTTCATAAGGCATGTAGTGTGGTGAATCCTCAGCATGAAGATGTTGCTGTTAGATTGTTTGTAGATACTCTTGTGGATGATGCAGCAGAGTGGTTTCAAGACTTACCTATAGGCTACATTACTGGATGGAATGACATGAAACAAAAATTTGAAGAAAGATATAAGACTGTTGAAGATGCTCAAATCTTATTGTTACAACTGGCTTAGATAAAGAAGGAACCATCTATCTCTATGAGAGATTTTAATGCCAAGTTTAATAAACTAATCAAAAGAATATTAGCTGCCAGTGCACCCATAGGAAATAATTGAAAACATTTTACATTAGTTCTATGCCTCCTGAACTTGGTTATCAGTTAAGAAGAGCTAATGTAATAGATTTGCAAGCTACTCAAACACTAGCTGAAGAAATGGAAGATGATATGTTAGCCTCCGGGAGATGGAAGAAGGAATTTCATGCTGGACCCATGAGCAACACAACCAGTACTTCAATCAGTACAAAAGATATGTTGCTGAGATTATCTAATGAAATAAATGCATTAAAAAGATAGATTACTACATCAGCTCATTCATTTTATCAACCTCATCAAGGTAGAAATGAGAATTTGCAGAAATTATCTATTGAAGCTCCTCCCAAAAAATATAATTCTCATGCCTTTCATCTTAGAAAAGAAGAAAAAGAACAAAACTTTGAATATCCAAAAAATGAAGACTATCATACTCCTCATGGCGACTCTGTAAACTTTTATTGTGAGTATGAGACAGATTCAGAAGATGAGGATAATTGTTTTGATATTTTGGAGGAACCTCAAGCCTCTAATAATTAAGTACCTTTTTACAAGGTGGATGAAAGGAACAATGAATTACCTTGGAAGAGTCATCAGCAAAAAGAACGTTTCCAGCCTATGGAGATTTTTGAAGATCAAGAAGAAAAGGTAAACAAAATTGAAGATGTGTCTATGTTTCCTTTTCCTTGTGTTGCTGAAAATTGTAGTTTGGATGAAAAGAATGTGGATAAAGTTTCAAACTATTTTTCTGAAGATTATCCCAAGGCTGATAGGCTATTAAAAGATGAGATTCCTAATGTTATTAAAGAACATAATGAGTCTGAATCTTCTTTCATTATAGCTGATAAAGATCACATATCAGAGATATCTTGTTTTGAAGATAATATAATGCTGAATGATCTTTATCAAAGATGTGTGAATGAAAAGGCTGAAATATTTTATGTCAATCATCTTACTGAAAATATTGATAAAAAAATTGATGCAACAATAGATTTTGAACAAGAAGTTTCAGATATTGATGAAGTACTACAGTAGCCTATAGAAGACAAAGAATTAGATGAAGATTTTTCCAGTTTTGAAATGAAAATTGATCAATTCATGGTGCCTTCTTCTATAGTCAATTCAAATATTGGAATTCTAAAATTAGATGAACATCTTGAAGGATTGACAATTATAACAAATGAAGAAGATTTTTCAGTCCTAGAAGAGACCGTGAGTAATGGGGATACATTTTGTTTCAGTTTTGGTTTGAAATCAAAAGTGATTATTGACAATGCTTGCAAACGGTATGATGCTATTTCACTTCTAAAGGATGTGCAATGTCCTGATTTTGTTAATCCTGATTTGAACATTAACATCTCTACAAAGGGTGATGATAGAGAAAATAGAGATGATAATGCTGAAAGAGATAAATTGAATTATATTCCAGTAGTGCATTCAAAATATGGTGAATATCTTCTTCCATCACAGAAGGTTGAATGTGTAAGGAAAGATGTATATGGAAGCATAGATGAACCAGAGATTTATAATGAGGCATGGCTGTTTGGAAAGGTCTTGTGGGTCATCATGTTACAGACAGCTCTTGGACTCAAGTTCAACAATGAAGGAGTAGCCAGAGGTTACCAATGCTTCTTCAAATTGGTGGAACATCTTCTTCTGTTTAGAAAAGGTTCATACTTTTCTCTCCCTATAAATGGTCATGTATGAATCTTTCTTTGCTTTTGGTCCTGCTGGTGAGATCTCCTCACCTTTTGTAAATAGGTTTCTTTCCAATTTTGGTGTGTCTAGTGTAGCCTTTCCTTGCTTTGTTAGTGGTTGTTTTCTCTTGCTTTGTTTCAGTCTGCCCTGCTCCCCTCCACCCTCCCTGTATGCAGCTGCTCATTGTTCTCTTTGGTCTAGACTCCGCAACCCAATGGATAAGGCACTTGTCTCACCAGAGAAGCTGAATTCTTCATGCACCTTGTAGTACATGATCCCCCAGTCGGAGCCAGCTGTTGCCTGACTTTTAGTAACCCATTTTTTTTACAATATCAGAGTCAAGTCAGGTCTGTTTTGTTAGTATCTAGGTCTAGCTTCTCTCTAGGATAGGAGGTCTTTGCTAGGTATCCCTGCAATTGCTCCTTGTTTCAAGCCGGGTGAGTTGTGTTAAAATCTCTTCATTCTGGGTAGGTTGTAGATCCTAACCTGGCAAAGACTTGGTGCTCAATTTAATGATCTTTTTCAAGCAGGATGGTGGTGGAAATCATATGGATTCATCTGGAAACATCATGTGGCTATTCTCGGATTATGCACAGTCAATTGTTTTTAAAGTGCTTCATGGAGTGCAATAAAAATAGTGTGCAAGATCAAGGATTCAATTCTTTGAATTCAAGGAAGTAAAAGATTGAATTGTATCTAGTCTCTTTTGAAAATGAAATAAATTAAATGGTGAAAATTTAGTCCATAATCCAGTCATCATTTGATCATCAGTCAACAAGAGTTCCCTATGATTGTAACAGAGATGCAGCGTTCCAAAGATTACAGTCTGGCATATATTATATAAATAATGATGATGAGAAAATTAAAATCTTAGCACATGACCGCATTTGAAAATCCTATGATGTTGAAGAGCTCAATCATTGTATCATATTTTACAAAGCATACCAGACAGTTTTTCATATGTATTATATTCTTCTTGCCCTCGAGCACGTGTTTAATGAGTTTAATTTGTATAATGATGCGGATAGAAGATTGAGAAAGATTCGAAGAGATCAAGAAAATGATTGAAAATGGTGAATATGCAATTGGGTAAGATTTTGTTGAATTCGAGCTTTGCCTTTTTTCAGTGTAACAGAGCGGTTGCATGATCGCGTGAGGTAAAAAAATACCATGCGATCATGTGACAATGAAGTCTGCTGGGACTCACATACGCCAACAGTGCAACCCACGTACACCAATAGTGGAGTCCACGTGTACCAATGATGAAGTGGTCGCATGATTGCAAGAATTAAACAAATACCATGCGATCATGTGACAATGAAAATTTATAAGTCCAAACCCAAAGTTTTGTGATAAAAGAAAAGCCGATTATTATTTAAGTGACCAAATTAACATGTGACCAAATGACGGGTGGAAATACGGTGGGACAACTTCTCCATTGTGGAAAAAACATCTATATGGTGCGGTATGGTGAGACACTACCATGTGGAAAGAGTGGTCGCATGATCGCATAAAGTAAAAAAATGTCATGCGATCATGCGACAACGTAAGTCGCCGAGTGAAGGTTAAATAAAATATGCTCCACTGGACCCACGTGCACCAATCATAGAGCGGTCGCATGATCGCAAGGAATAAAATAATACTATGCGATCATGTGACAATGGAAGCTCGGGCAAGTGAAAGTGTGTTTTGCTAGGACCCACGTAGGCCAACAACGCAAGTGTGATGATGAGATGGAATAGTTATTAAATATTGCACCAATGATAAAGCGTAGGGGGTCCACTACCAGGAGATCTATGGCTGGCGTATGATCACGAGGAATATTCTTTCCTCTCGCGATCATATGACCACCGTCTGATGAGAAACTTGTTAGGTGGGACCCAAGACTTAAGGAAAATAAAGAGATTAAAAAGTTGATGTAATCCATTTTCAATTGTCATAAATAAGTACGTCGAAGGTGACTAAGAACCGAAGGGGATATTGATGATAGATTTCTCGACTGAGGCCACAGGTAGGAAAATAATAAAGAGTATAATCCTAATGATTTTGTATGCTATAGCTTGCGGTCCAGTAGATGCAACATGGGTTGCCACAGGTGGTGGTAATGATAACAGCTATAAGATCACACCAAATATTTCTAAGACATTTAAAAAAGGTTGACTGCAGTTGTAGATCAGATTGACTATTGTTTGAAAGATAGTTTGACTCCGAGAAGCCCAATGGATTTGACTTGACAGATGCTATTAAAAAGAAGATGAAGGACTCAAATTGAAGTGTCACAATTATGATGTCTTTTCCTGTTCTCATGTCAGTGATTGGCTTTTCAAATTCTATCATCGAGATGTTCTCTCTTTCTGCCTGGTCTTTTTGAATTCTGGAAGATGAATCATTTTCCTGTAAGCATTGTATAAATACCGTGAAGAAAATGAATGGTAGAGGTCGGCAAACTTGGCATTGGAGTAGAGTAATTCTATTTGCTAAGCTTTATTTCATGTTTGTTGTGCCAGTAGTTGTTCATTTTCTTTTGAATAGATAGAACAGTTATACGTGAAGCTGTACTTGCTTACTGGATTCCATTTCATGTTGGTAATTGTAGTGAAAGTAATTCTATTTATCTTTCATGTATGATTCTTCTACTATTCATCCTGTTATTTAGATGCATCTGAATAGAAAGTATAATTGTATATGGAACTATGATTCCTTCTTGGATTCCATTTCATGTTAGTAATTGCAGCATAAGTAATTCCATTTACTATCCATGCATGATTCTGCTTCTATTCTCCTTAGTAGGATATGCATTCTTAGAGTAGATAGTTTTAGGTTAGAATATAGTCCTTATGATAATCTATGATCAACATTCCATTGGGGATTATAGGTTATCCACTTTATCCTTGCCTGAATTGTTTGTGCCTACAAACAATTTGGTTAAACCTCATAAGGAATAATTTGATGATCAATAAAAACACATTCGTTACATATCATTGCATATTCAGGGAGCTATACCTGTCAATTCAGAGGGTAGTGATAGATGACTTACACTGACCCATTTGTTGGTGAACATCCTTTTGTTCTCTCACCTTGGGTGTTAAGAAGAGTCAAAGATTATAAATCTAAAGGGAGGACAAACTGTTAACCAACATAGTGTTAAGAAACACTATAGGATTGGGGTGTTTGAAAAACACCAATTTGTGTGTTAGTGGAAAATTGTCCATCAAGAAAGACTAATATACTAACTCGAGTTAAGCTCAAGAGACCAATCAAGTGGTAAAGTGTTAACAACTCAGATAGATAGCGAATATTTTTCCCCCAAGAAGAAGATAAGAACCAAGGACAAAACTAAGACCAACTCCAATCCAAAATGGTGCAAAGGAGACAATGAGTGAGAAATGAGTGCAGAAAGTACGAGAGCTCAGCTACACCATTATAGATAGAGCGTTGGTTACAAGTGATGATTATTTTCTAGGTTTTCACCACTTGGAATTATTTTATTTTTCTACCAAGGCCCCTATTTCCAAGTTTTCACCAAGGCACTTTTTCTATTTTTTTTTTCTTTTTCTATTTTTCACTTTTTTTTATATTTTTGAGATTTTTTTAAGTTTTTTGGATTCATCAAAGCGTCTGTTTCCATGTTTTCATCAGGATGATCATTTTTTTAGGACTTTTTATACTTCTTAAGGATTTTTTTCAAGACTTTTTATGATTTTTAGAATTTTTACAGGATCATAAGTTGTTGGACAAGATGCAAAATGTCTAGCCGTAAAATTGTTTAAGGTGGAGAGAGTTGATAGGTCTAAGAGAGATTCACCTTCTAGAATAGCTAAGGCTCCTCAACCAAATTCTATAGTAATGAAAAAAGGACCTAGTGAGTTCGGTTCAAATTTTCCTTTTTATTCTTTGTGTTGTTGATTTTTTGTGTTTTCTCTTAGAATGAGATCACCAACTTGAAAGTTTTGATGATGTACCTTTTTGTAATATCCCTTATAAATTTTCTTTTGGTAGATCCTTAGATTTTCAAGTGCTTCTTTTCTACGCTCATCAATTAATTCTATCTCTTAAAGTCAAGAGATTTTGCAATCTTCATTTGTGACAAGTCCATGTAGTGATACCCTAAGTGAAGGTATTTTGACTTCAATTGGTAAGACTTCTTCAAAACCATAGACTAGTGAGAATGTCATAGCCCATGTAGGCATTCTGATACTTGTTCTATAATTCCATAAAGCTGGATTCAACTACAAGTGCTAATCTTTTCTAGATTTGGGTGACTCCACAATAGTGAGTTACACTTTTTTAGACATGCTGATTTTTGCTGAAATAACACATTTTTAATAAAATATGATTATTTAAGCCTTGAGAGGTTCCATATGAAGCAATTAATTATAAATAGTTATCTCAAAGCCTCTCAGATGAGAAAAACATTGATATAACATCTATATTCATCATTCATACCTACAATGGAGTCTACTTCGCACCTATTAAAATGCTGATAAAAAATCACTTTGAATTTATCTTTTGGAAGATCAAATGAATCCATTTGGAAAACCTATATATTTAGTAAGGTACTACTACAAAAAATATTTTCAATGATTATAATGTTAATATACATTAAGTTTATTATGACTTTGTATTTTTAGTTTTACTAAACATAGATATTTCACCATACGTCTACCTCTATGTTTGATGCTTATGGAAAAATAGTAAATGAGAGAAAAAAAATCTAAAAAATATCTATGCCCTAGGTATTGAATTTCTCTTTCTATAAAAAAATAAAAATCAAATTGGATAAATACACGACAAGTTAGAAGCTATGTAGTCAAGGTATGTCAAAATTACGATTTAGTCAACTTCAAACATTCATAAAATATGCAAAAATAGTGATAAAGTCATAAAACAAATTGTATGCCCTCTATATGGATGTTACAAAACTAAATTAAAAAGAATTACATTGATATCTATTTTAGAAAAAAAAGTTATGCTCTATGAAAACCAACTCTTTGAAATTGACGTTTTCTACAACATACCAGTTTTTGTGGGAGAAAGTAAAAATTATTCAAATCAATCCAAAACTAAAAATAAAAAATATATTTAGAATCTAGACACAAAATCCTAAAAGACTCTAATTTACTTCATTTTTTGATTTCAAACGGTTTAACAACAATATGCATCTGAATCTGAATTTTTTTTTCAAAATGTAGAGTTCAGTGTCCGTTCAGGCAAAAAAGTGTAACCCACTATTGTGAGTTCACCCATTATTTAATTGTCATGTGCAAGAATTAAAGATTATTTTATTTGAATCTTTTGCATGTCCAATCCCCTGAGGATAATATATAGAAGATGAATTATTTGTGATATGGAGTTTAGCGCAGAGTTCATCAATGTCTTTTTTTTAACTATCATTTGTTATTTGTGACAATTGAGGAGGGAATACCATATCTACAAATAATGTAGCTGAGTATAAACATGGCCACTTGTTTCCTTATTGCTTTGATAATATGTAAAAATTCAACCCACTTAGTGAAGTACTTAGTGGTTGTGATAATGAACTTATTCCCATTTGAAGACAAAGGATAAATATGACCCACAAGATCAAAATATCATTTCTAAAACAGCTAGTGAGTGATAAAAGGCAACAAATCCCTAGCATGAGCATGAATCATATTTCCATAGAACTAGCATTTCTTACATGTCTTAGCATATTGAACATCATATTTCTCCATGGTAGGCCAATAATAATAAACTCTAATAAGATTATTTTCTAAGGAAAGACCATTCAAGTGTGATCCACATATACCCTCATGAACCTCCCTAAGCGCTATGTCAGACTCCTCGTGCTCTAGACACCTAAGAAGTGTATCATCAAGACTTCTCCTAAACAAATCATTTGCAATGATGAGATACCGAGAGGCATTCTAGATGAGATTCCATTTTTCATTCCAAGAAAGAGATTTGGAGATGGTTTGATCTTTGAGGTAGGCATTGATTTAGTTATAGCGGGAAATATCATCAAAAATGATAGCGTGGACAATCTGAGAGTTAGGTGTGTCATAAGCAGGGAAAGGGAGTTCTACCACTAGGAATTCATAAAAGAATTGATGTTCTTCCAACTGTAGCATTGAGGCCAAAGTAGCCATAGTGTCTACTTCCCTATTTTATGTATGTCATAACTCTTGAAAGGTGAAGAATACAAATTAGTTCTTTAGGTCATCAATCATATTCTTGTATGGCAAGATTTTTTCATCCGTAGTCTAGTATTCATCATTGATTTGATTAAAAAAATGATTGAAGTTTCCATAGATATGTATTTCTTCAATTTTCCATTCAATAGCCAATTTTAACCCATTAGCGAATGCTTCATATTCTGCTACCTTTTTGGTACATGGAAAGATCATTTTTTAGACCTTTGGAATCTTATGGCCTTGAGGAGAGACAAAGAGAATGCTAACACCCACACCTTGTTATGTGAATGATCTATCAAAGTACATCTTCCAAAGATATTGTGTTAAATGTAGAATGGACTAGTTAAGAAATTTAGGAATTAGAGTTTGTGTCTTGCAAAGGTGTGTCTGCTAGTTGATCCACCAAAATCTGTCCAATTATTGCTTTTCAAAAGACGTATGAAATGTAAAATTCACTAAGAATCATCACCAATTTTTCCATTCATCCATTTGATGTTTCTTTTCTTAATAATTATTTGAGAGGGTCAATCTTTAATGAAATTAGTTGCGTAAAGTGAGATAGCATATAGTGTTTGAATTTTTGAGAAGAAAACACTACTACCAGACAAGCTTTCTTGATGACCGTGTAGTTTAGCTCATAGGATACCAATGTTCTGCTTATATATTATATTCCTCTTTCGTGACCTTGACCATCATGTAGTGCAAGAAAGGCTCCCAAGGAAGAAGTAGTAATTGATATGTAAAGAAACAATGGTTTACCAGGAATAGGAGCCATTAGCATAGAAGGATTTTCCAAGTACCCTTTGATCTATTGGAATTTACTCTCACAATTCTTGTTCCATTTAAAAGTGACACCCTTATGTAGAGTCTTAGTGAAGGATTTTTCTTTATTGGCTAGCTATGAGATCAATTTTCTTAGGGTAAAAGTACAAAGTTGTGTCACACTTTTATAAAAGAACAGGTCAACAACACAAATTTTTTAACTTTAACAACATAAAAATGGCATTTATGTTTAGAATTTGGAGATGATGTAAACTAATGAAATGTGTAAAAGTGGATCAAGTCTATGCCTATAATTGTTAGATTTCTTTTGAACAAGATTCACATAGTTTTTTAATTTTTTAAGTCCATTTTATACTTGCTGAAAAATGTTGAAAAATAAGGGTCTTGTTCGCACCAAAAAGGTATATGCAAATAATATTTTTTACCTTCGATTTAAAAATATGTTATAGATGAAATGTATACTTAGTGCAGAAAAGACAACAAATTAGTTTTCAATGTATATTTTCTCCATTATAACTAATCAAAGTCGAACATACCTGAAATTGAAAGTTTTAATCTCCCACAAAATTTCCCCTATCAAATCTACAACATTCAAAATAAAAGTTACACATTCTTGAAGAGAACTCTCTCGTTTAGTATTAAATATAAAATTTTAAATTTTTTGAAAAGCATTACTATTTTTTTCTATTTTTCAAGCAGCTTGTTCTCGAATGTTACGATACCTACTTGTAGTATTTTGAAATTATAATATATTAGATCTAATTAAAATACTATAAAAATTATATGATGATAATCTTGACTATGTGCTCTAAAAAAGGGTATTTTTATATTTGTTAAAAAATATCATTAAAAAGAGTAGGAATTATTGAAACATCACTTGTCTGAAATGATTTTATTTCTTTAGTAATTGGTATAAAATATGCATTTAATAGATATTTTCAATTGGAGAAGTTGAAGCACTTACATCACTTAGCAAGAATGAATCTAGTTAGAACATATGTTTGACAAAAAATAATTTTAGTTAGAAATATTCAAATTCAATTGTCCTGATAAGATGTCCAGAAATGTGACATAGCTTTGTTCTTTTACCCCTTATTGATTGTAATTTTCCTTGCAACGTTCTCATCTAACTGATATTATGACGTGGTTGCATTTCTAGTATAGCTTTCACTTTAGTAAGATGTACTTCAATACCTCATATTGAGACAATGTATCCTAGAATTTTACCTAAGATGACCCTGAAGGCACACTTCTTTGGATTGATCTGTAGCTCAAATTGTTCTATTCTCATAAAAATTATATCGAAATAAGAAAGGTGTGCATCTCATGTGAATTATAACTACTCAAAGTCGAAAATACCTGAAATCAACAGTTTTCATCTCCCGCCAAATTTCCCCTATAAAATCTACAACATTCAAAAAAAAATTACACATTCTTGAAGAGAACTCTCTCGTTTAGTGTTAAATATAAAATTTCAATTTTTTTGATAAGCTTTACTATTTTTTTCTATTTTTGAAGCAGTTTGTTCTCGAATGTTAAAATACCTACTTGCAGTATTTTGAAATTATAATATATTAGATCTAATTAAAATACTATAAAAATTATATGATGATAATCTTGACTATGTGCTCCAAAAAAGGGTATTTTTATATTTGTTAAAAAATATCATTAAAAAGAGTAGGAATTATTGAAACATCACTTTTCTAAAATAATTTTATTTCTTTAGTAATTTGTATAAAACATGCATTTAATAGATATTTTCAATTGGAGAAGTTGAAGGACTTACCTAACTTAACAAGAATGAATCTAGCTAGACCATATGTTTGACAAAAAATAATTTTAATTAGAAATATCCAAATTCAGTTGTCCTGATAAGATGTCCAGAAATGTGACATAGCTTTGTTCTTTTACCCCTTATTGATTGTAAATTTCCTTGCAACGTTCTCATCTAACTGATATTATGAGGTGGTTGCATTTCTAGTATAGCTTTCACTTTATCAAGATCTACTTCAATACCTCATATTGAGATGATGTATCCTAGAATTTTACCTAAGATAACCCTGTAGGCACACTTCTTTGGATTGATCTGTAGCTAAACATTTTCTATTCTCATAAAAATTATATCGAAATAAGAAAGGTGTGCATCTCATGTGAATTATAACTACTCAAAGTCGAACATACCTGAAATCGACAGTTTTCATCTCCCACCAAATTTCCCCTATCAAATCTACAACATTCAAAAAAAAAATTACACATTCTTGAAGAGAACTCTCTCATTTAGTGTTAAATATAAAATTTTAATTTTTTTGATAAGCTTTACTATTTCTTTCTATTTTTGAAGCAGCTTGTTCTCGAATGTTAAAATACCTACTTGCAATATTTTGAAATTATAATATATTAGATCTAATTAAAATACTATAAAACTTATATGATGATAATCTTGACTATGTGCTCTAAAAAAGGGTATTTTTATATTTGTTAAAAAATATCATTAAAAAGAGTAGGAATTATTGAAACATCACTTTTCTGAAATAATTTTATTTCTTTAGTAATTTGTATAAAACATGCATTTAATAGATATTTCCAATTGGAGAAGTTGAAGCACTTACCTAGCTTAGCAAGAATGAATCTAGCTAGAACATATGTTTGACAAAAAACATTTTAGTTAGAAATATTCAAATTCAGTTGTACTGATAAGATGTCCAGAAACATGACATAGCTTGGTTCTTTTACCCCTTATTGATTGTAAATTTCCTTGCAACGTTCTCATCTAACTGATATTATGAGTTGGTTGCATTTCTAGTATAGCTTTCACTTTAGCAAGATGTACTTCAATACCTCATATTGAGACAATGTATCCTAGAATTTTACCTGAGATGACCCTGAAGGCAAACTTCTTTGGATTGACCTGTAGCTCAAATTTTTCTATTCTCATAAAAATTACATCGAAATAAGAAAGGTGTGCATCTCGTGTGAATTATAACTACTCAAAGTCGAACATACCTAAAATCGACAATTTTCATCTCCCACCAAATTTCTCCTATCAAATCTACAACATTCAAAAAAAAATTACACATTCTTGAAGAGAACTCTCTCGTTTAGTGTTAAATATAAAATTTTAATTTTTTTGATAAGCTTTACTATTTTTTTCTATTTTTTAAGCAGCTTGTTCTCGACTGTTAAAATACCTACTTGGAGTATTTTGAAATTATAATATATTAGATTTAATTAAAATACTATAAAAATTATATGATGATAATCTTGACTATGTGCTCTAAAAAAGGGTATTTTTATATTTGTTAAAAAATATCATTAAAAAGAGTAGGAATTATTGAAACATCACTTTTCTAAAATAATTTTATTTCTTTAGTAATTGGTATAAAACATGCATTTATTAGAAATTTCCAATTGGAGAAGTTGAAGGACTTACCTAACTTAACAAGAATGAATCTAGCTAGATCATATGTTTGACAAAAAATAATTTTAGTTAGAAATATTCAAATTCAGTTGTCCTGATAAGATGTCCAGAAATGTGACATAGCTTTGTTCTTTTACCCCTTATTGATTGTAAATTTCCTTGCAACGTTCTCATCTAACTGATATTATGAGGTGGTTGCATTTCTAGTATAGCTTTCACTTTAGCAAGATCTACTTCAATACCTCATATTGAGACAATGTATCCTAGAATTTTACCTGAGATGACCCTAAAGGCAAACTTCTTTGGATTGATCTGTAGCTCAAATTGTTCTTTTCTCCTAAAAATTATATCCAAATAAGAAAGGTGTGCATCTCGTGTGAATTATAACTACTCAAAGTCGAATATACCTGAAATTGACAGTTTTCATCTCCCACCAAATTTCCCCTATCAAATCTACAACATTCAAAAAAAAAATTACACATTCTTGAAGAGAACTCTTTCATTTAGTGTTAAATATAAAATTTCAATTTTTTTGATAAGCTTTACTATATTTTTCTATTTTTGAAGCAGCTTGTTCTCGAATGTCAAAATACCTACTTGCAGTATTTTGAAATTATAATATATTAGATCTAATTAAAATACTATAAAAATTAAATGATGATAATCTTGACTATGTGCTCTAAAAAAGGGTATTTTTATATTTGTTAAAAAATATCATTAAAAAGAGTAAGAATTATTGAAACATCATTTTTCTAAAATAATTTTATTTCTTTAGTAATTTGTATAAAACATGCATTTAATAGATATTTCCAATTGGAGAAGTTGAAGCAATTACCTAACTTAGCAAGAATGAATCTAGCTAGACCATATGTTTGACAAAAAATAATTTTAGTTAGAAATATTCAAATTTAGTTGTCCTAATAAGATGTCCAGAAACGTGACATAGCTTTGTTCTTTTACCCTTTATTAATTGTAAATTTCCTTGCAACATTCTCATCTAACTAATATTATGAGGTGGTTGCATTTCTAGTATAGCTTTCACTTTAGCAAGATCTACTTCAATACCTCATATTGAGATGATGTATCCTAGAATTTTACCTAAGATGACCCTATAGGCACACTTCTTTGGATTGATCTGTAGGTCAAATTTTTCTATTCTCATAAAAATTATATCGAAATAAGAAAGGTGTGCATCTCGTGTGAATTATAACTACTCAAAGTCGAACATACCTAAAATCGACAGTTTTCATCTCCCACCAAATTTCCCCTATCAAATCTACAACATTCAAAAAAAAATTACACATTCTTGAAGAGAACTCTCTCATTTAGTGTTAAATATAAAATTTCAATTTTTTTGATAAGCTTTACTATTTCTTTCTATTTTTGAAGCAGCTTGTTCTCGAATGTTAAAATACCTACTTGCAATATTTTGAAATTATAATATATTAGATCTAATTAAAATACTATAAAAATTATATGATGATAATCTTGACTATGTGCTCTAAAAAAGGGTATTTTTATATTTGTTAAAAAATATCATTAAAAAGAGTAAGAATTATTGAAACATCACTTTTCTAAAATAATTTTATTTCTTTACTAATTGGTATAAAACATGCATTTAATATATATTTCCAATTGGAGAAGTTGAAGCACTTACCTAACTTTGCAAGAATGAATCTAGCTAGAACATATGTTTGACAAAAAATCAGTTTAGTTAGAAATATTCAAATTCAGTTGTCCTGATAAGATGTCCAGAAACATGACCTAGCTTTGTTCTTTTACACCTTATTGATTGTAAATTTCCTTGCAACGTTCTAATCTAACTGATATTATGAGTTGGTTACATTTCTAGTATAGCTTTCACTTTAGCAAGATCTACTTCAATACCTCATATTGAGACAATGTATCCTAGAATTTTACCTGAGATGACCCTAAAGGCACACTTCTTTGGATTGATCTATAGCTCAAATTTTTCTATTCTAATAGAAATTATATCGAAATAAGAAAGGTGTGCATCTCGTGTGAATTATAACTACTCAAAGTTGAACATACCTGAAATCGACAGTTTTCATCTCCCACCAAATTTCCCCTATCAAATCTACAACATTCAAAAAAAAAATTACACATTCTTGAAGAGAACTCTCTCATTTAGTGTTAAGTATAAAATTTCAATTTTTTTGATAAGCTTTACTATTTTTTTCTATTTTTGAAGTAGATTGTTCTCAAATGTTAAAATACCTACTTGCAGTATTTTGAAATTATAATATATTAGATCTAATTAAAATACTATAAAAATTATATGATGATAATCTTGACTATGTGCTCTAAAAAAAAGTATTTTTATATTTGTTAAAAATATCATTAAAAAGAGTAGGAATTATTGAAACATCACTTTTCTGAAATAATTTTATTTCATTAGTAATTGGTATAAAACATGCATTTATTAGATATTTCCAAATGGAGAAGTTGAAGGACTTGCCTAACTTACCAAGAATGAATCTAGCTAGACCATATGTTTGACAAAAAATAATTTTAGTTAGAAATATTCAAATTCAGTTGTCCTGATAAGATGTCCACAAATGTGACATAGCTTTGTTCTTTTACCCCTTATTGATTGTAAATTTCCTTGCAACGTTCTCATCTAACTGATATTATGAGGTGGTTGCATTTCTAGTATAGCTTTCACTTTAGCAAGATCTACTTCAATACCTCATATTGAGACAATGTATCCTAGAATTTTACCTGAGATGACCCTGAAGGCACACTTCTTTGGATTGATCTATAGCTCAAATTGTTCTATTCTCATAAAAATTATATCGAAATAAGAAAGGTGTGCATCTCATGTGAATTATAAATACTCAAAGTCGAACATACCTGAAATTGACAGTTTTCATCTCCCACCAAATTTCCCCTATCAAATCTACAACATTCAAAAAAAAAATTACACATTCTTGAAGAGAACTCTCTCGTTTAGTGTTAAATATAAAATTTCAATTTTTTTGATAAGCTTTACTATTTTTTTCTATTTTTGAAGCAGCTTGTTCTCGAATGTCAAAATACCTACTTGCAGTATTTTAAAATTATAATATATTAGATCTAATTAAAATACTATAAAAATTATATGATGATAATCTTGACTATGTGCTCTAAAAAATGGTATTTTTATATTTGTTAAAAAATATCATTAAAAAGAGTAGGAATTATTGAAACATCACTTTTCTAAAATAATTTTATTTCTTTAGTAATTGGTATAAAACATGAATTTAATAGATATTTCCAATTGGAGAAGTTGAAGCACTTACCTAACTTAGCAAGAATGAATCTAGCTAGACCATATGTTTGAAAAAAAAATTTAGTTAGAAATATTCAAATTCAGTTGTCCTGATAAGATGTCCAGAAACATGACATAGCTTTGTTATTTTACCCCTTATTGATTGTAAATTTCCTTGCAACGTTCTCATCTAACTGATATTATGAGGTGGTTGCATTTCTAGTATAGATTTCACTTTAGCTAGATCTACCTCAATACCTCATATTGAGATGATGTATCCTAGAATTTTACCTAAGATGACTCTATAGGCACACTTCTTTGGATTGATCTGTAGCTCAAATTTTTCTATTCTCCTAAAAATTATATCGAAATAAGAAAGGTGTGCATCTCATGTGAATTATAACTACTCAAAGTCGAACATACCTGAAATCGACAGTTTTCATCTCCCACCAAATTTCTCCTATCAAATCTACAACATTCAAAAAAAGAATTACACATTCTTGAAGAGAACTCTCTCATTTAGTGTTAAATATAAAATTTTAATTTTTTTGATAAGCTTAACTATTTCTTTCTATTTTTGAAGCAGCTTGTTCTCGAATGTTAAAATACCTACTTGCAATATTTTGAAATTATAATATATTAGATCTAATTAAAATACTATAAAAATTATATGATGATAATCTTGACTATGTGCTCTAAAAAAGGGTATTTTTATATTTGTTAAAAAATATCATTAAAAAGAGTGAGAATTATTTAAACATCACTTTTCTGAAATAATTTTATTTCTTTAGTAATTGGTATAAAACATGTATTTAATAGATATTTCCAATTGGAGAAGTTGAAGGACTTACCTAACTTACCAAGAATGAATCTAGCTAGACCATATGTTTGACAAAAAATAATTTTAGTTAGAAATATTCAAATTCAGTTGTCCTGATAAGTTGTCCAGAAACATGACATAGCTTTATTCTTTTACCCCTTATTGATTGTAAATTTCCTTGCAACGTTCTCATCTAACTGATATTATGAGTTGGTTGCATTTCTAGTATAGCTTTCACTTTAGCAAGATCTACTTCAATACCTCATATTGAGACAATGTATCCTAGAATTTTACCTGAGATGACCCTGAAGGCACACTTCTTTGGATTGATCTGTAGCTCAAATTGTTCTATTTTCATAAAAATTATATTGAAATAAGAAAGGTGTGCATCTCGTGTGAATTATAACTACTCAAAGTCGAACATAACTGAAATCGATAGTTTTCATCTCCCACCAAATTTCCCCTATCAAATCTACAACATTCAAAAAAAAAATTACACATTCTTGAAGAGAACTATCTCGTTTAGTGTTAAATATAAAATTTCAATTTTTTTGATAAGCTTTACTATTTTTTTCTATTTTTGAATCAGCTTGTTCTCGAATGTTAAAATACCTACTTGCAGTATTTTGAAATTATAATATATTAGATGTAATTAAAATACTATAAAAATTATATGATGATAATCTTGACTATGTGCTCTAGAAAAGGGCATTTTTATATTTGTTAAAAAATATCATTAAAAAGAGTAGGAATTATTGAAACATCGCTTTTCTGAAATAATTTTATTTCTTTAGTAATTGGTATAAAACATGAATTTAATAGATATTTTCAATTGGAGAAGTTGAAGCACTTACCTAACTTAGCAAGAATGAATCTAGCTAGACCATATGTTTGACAAAAAATAATTTTAATTAGAAATATTCAAATTTAGTTGTCCTGATAATATGTCCAAAAATGTGACATAGCTTTGTTCTTTTACCCCTTATTAATTGTCGATTTCCTTGCAAAGTTCTCATCTAACTGATATTATGAGGTGGTTGCATTTCTAGTATAGCTTTCACTTTAGCAAGATCTACTTCAATACCTCATATTGAGACAATGTATCTTAGAATTTTACCTGAGATGACCCTGAAGGCACACTTCTTTGGATTGATCTATAGCTCAAATTTTTATATTCTCATAAAAATTATATCGAAATAAGAAAGGTGTGCAGCTCGTGTGAATTATAACTACTCAAAGTTGAACATACCTGAAATTGACATTTTTCATCTCCCACCAAATTTCCCCTATCAAATCTACAACATTCAAAAAAAAAATTACACATTCTTGAAGAGAACTCTCTCGTTTAGTGTTAAATATAAAATTTTAATTTTTTTGATAAGCTTTACTATTTTTTTCTATTTTTGAAGCAGCTTGTTCTCGAATGTTAAAATACCTACTTGCAGTATTTTGAAATTATAATATATTAGATCTAACTAAAATTCTATAACAATTATATGATGATAATAAAAAAGGGTATTTTAATATTTGTTAAAAAATATCATTAAAAAGAGTAGGAATTATTGAAACATCACATTTCTGAAATAATTTTATTTCTTTAGTAATTGGTATAAAACATGCATTTAATAGATATTTTCAATTGGAGAAGTTGAAGCACTTACCTAACGTAGCAAGACTGAATCTAGCTAGACCATATGTTGAGAAACGTGACATAGCTTTGTTCTTTTACACCTTATTGATTGTAAATTTCCTTGCAATGTTCTCATCTAATTGATATTATGAGGTGGTTGCATTTCTACTATAGCTTTCACTTTAGCAAGATATACTTCAATACCTCATATTGAGACAATGTATCCTAGAATTTTACCTGAGATGACCCTGAAGGCACACTTCTTTGGATCAATGGGGTAAAAATACAAAGCTATGTCACACTTTTATAAAGGAAAAGATCAACAACACACAAAACTTTTAACTTTAACCACATAAAAATGGCATTTATGTTAAAAATTTGGAGTTGATGTAAACTAATGAAATGTGTAAAAGTGGATGAAGTTTATGCCTATAATTTTTTTAATTTTTTTTGAACAATAATTTACATAGTTTTAAAAAATTTTAAGTCCATTTTTTACTTGCTGAAAAATGCTGAAAAATGAGGGTCTTGTTCGCACCAAAAAAGTATATGCAAATAATATTTTTTTCCTTTAATTTCAAAATATGTCATAGATAAAATGTATAGCTAGTGCAGAAAAGAAGAAAAATTAGTTTTCAAAGTATATTTTCTCTGTTATAACTACTCAAAGTTGAAGATACCTGAAATCGACAGTTTTCATCTCGTGCGAAATTTCCCCTATCAAATCTACACCATTTAGAAAATAAATTACACACTCTTGAAGATAACTCTCTCCTCTAGTGTTAAATATAAATTTAAAATTTTTTTGATAAGCTTTACTATTTTTTTCTATTTTTGAAGCATCTTGTTCTCGAATGTTAAAATACCTACTCGCAGTATTTTGAAATTATAAT
Source organism: Chamaecyparis obtusa (assembly GCA_027943335.1). Taxonomy (NCBI): domain Eukaryota; kingdom Viridiplantae; phylum Streptophyta; class Pinopsida; order Cupressales; family Cupressaceae; genus Chamaecyparis; species Chamaecyparis obtusa. The sequence continues at coordinate 437,223 of BSBK01004085.1, read as the reverse complement.
ATATTAGATCTAATTAAAATACTATAAAAATTATATGATGATAATCTTGACTCTGTGCTCTAAAAAAGGGTATTTTTATATTTGTAAAAAAATATCATTAAAAAGAGTAAGAGTTATTGAAACATCACTTTTCTGAAATAATTTTATTTCTTTAGTAATTGTTAGAAAACATGCATTTAATAGATATTTCCAATTGGAAAAGGTGAAGAACTTATCTAACTTAGCTAGAATGAATTTAGCTAGACCATATGCTTCACAAAAAATAATTTTAGTTAGAAATACTCAAATTCAGCTGTGCTGATAAGTTGTCCTAAAACGTGACACAACTTTGTCCTTTTACCCATTGATCTATAGCTCCAATTTTTTTATTCTCATAAAAATTATATCGAAATAAGAAACGTGTGCATCTCGTGTTAATTATAACTACTCAAAGTCGAACATACCTGAAATCGACAGTTTATATCTCCCACCAAATTTCCCCTATCAAATCTACAACATTCAAAAAAAAAATTACACATTCTTAAAGAGAACTCTCTCGTTTAGTATTAAATATAAAATTTTAATTTTTTTGATAAGCTTTACTATTTTTTTCTATTTTGAAGCAACTTGTTCTCGAATGTTAAAATACCTACTTGCAGTATTTTAAAATTATAATATATTAGATCTAATTAAAATACTATAAAAACTATATGATGATAATCTTGACTATGTACTCTAAAAAAGCATATTTTTATATTTGTTAAAAAATATTATTAAAAAGAGTAGGAATTATTGAAACATCACATTTCTCAAATAATTTTATTTCTTTAGTAATTGGTATAAAACATGCATTTAATAGATATTTCCAATTGGAGAAGTTGAAGCACTTACCTAACTTAGCAAGAATGAATCTAACTAGACCATATATTTGACAAAAAATAATTTCAGTTAGAAATATTCAAATTTAGTTGTCCTAATAAGATGTCCAGAAATGTGACATAGCTTTGTTCTTTTACCCCTTATTGATTGTAAATTTCCTTGCAACATTCTCATCTAACTAATATTATGAGGAGGTTGCATTTCTAGTATAGCTTTCACTTTAGCAAGATCTAATTCAATACCTCATATTGAGACAATGTATCCTAGAATTTTACCTGAGATGACCCTGAAGGCACACTTCTTTGGATTTATTTGTAGCTCAAATTGTTCTATTCTCATAAAAATTTTATCAAAATAAGAAAGGTGTGCATCTCATGTGAATTATAACTACTCAAAGTCGAACATACCTGAAATCGACTGTTTTCATCTCCCACCAAATTTCCCCTATCAAATCTACAACATTCAAAAAAAAAATTACACATTCTTGAAGAGAACTCTCTCGTTTAGTGTTAAATATAAAATTTCAATTTTTTTGATAAGCTTTACTATTTTTTTCTATTTTTGAAGCAGCTTGTTCTCGAATGTTAAAATACCTACTTACAATATTTTGAAATTATAACATATTAGATCTAATTAAAATACTCTAAAAATTATATGATGATAATCTTGACTATGTGCTCTAAAAAAAGGTATTTTTATATTTGTTAAAAAATATCATTAAAAAGAGTAGGAATTATTGAAACATCACATTTCTGAAATAATTTTATTTCTTTAGTAATTGGTATAAAACATGCATGTAATATATATTTTCAGTTGGAGAAGTTGAAGAACTTACCTAACTTAGCAAGAATGAATCTAGCTAGACCATATGTTTGACAAAAAATAATTTTAGTTAGAAATATTCAAATTCAGTTGTCCTGATAAGATGTCCAGAAACGTGACATAGCTTTGTTCTTTTACCCTTTATTGATTGTAAATTTCCTAGCAACGTTCTCATCTAACTGATATTATGAGGTGGTTGCATTTCTAGTATAGCTTTCACTTTAGCAAGATCTACTTCAATACCTCATATTGAGACAATGTATTCTAGAACTTTACCTGAGATGACCCTGAATGCACACTTCTTTGGATTGATCTATAGCTCAAATTTTACTATTCTCATAAAAATTATATCGAAATAAGAAAGGTGTGCATCTTGTGTGAATTATAACTACTCAAAGTCAAACATACTTGAAATCGACAGTTTTCATCTCCCACCAAATTTCCCCTATCAAATCTACAACATTCAAAAAAAAAATTACACATTCTTGAAGAGAACTCTCTCGTTTAGTGTTAAATATAAAATTTTAATTTTTTTGATAAGCTTTACTATTTTTTTCTATTTTTGAAGCAGCTTGTTCTCGAATGTTAAAATACCTACTTGCAATATTTTGAAACTATAATATATTAGATCTAATTAAAATACTATAAAAATTATATGATGATAATCTTGACTATGTGCTCTAAAAAAGGGTATTTTTATATTTGTTAAAAAATATCATTAAAAAGAGTAAGAATTATTGAAACATCACTTTTCTGAAATAATTTTATTTCTTTAGTAATTGGTATAAAACATGCATTTAATAGATATTTCCAATTGGAGAAGTTGAAGCACTTACCTAACTTAGCAAGAATGAATCTAGCTAGAACATATGTTTGACAAAAAATCATTTTAGTTAGAAATATTCAAATTCAGTTGTCCTGATAAGATGTCCAGAAATGTAACATAGCTTTGTTCTTTTACCCCTTATTAATTGTAAATTTCCTTGCAACGTTCTCATCTAACTGATATTATGAGGTGGTTGCATTTCTAGTACAGCTTTCACTTTAGCAAGATCTACTTCAATACCTCATATTGAGACAATGTATCCTAGAATTTTACCTGAGATGACCCTAAAGGCACACTTCTTTGGATTGATTTGTAGCTCAAATTGTTCTATTCTCATAAAAATTGTTCTATTCTTGTGTGAATTACAACTACTCAAAGTTGAACATACCTGAAATCGACAGTTTTCATCTCCCACCAAATTTCCCCTATCAAATCTACAATATTTTTTTAAAAAAATTACACATTCTTGAAGAGAACTCTCTCGTTTAGTGTTAAATATAAAATTTCAATTTTTTTGATAAGCTTTACTATTTTTTTCTATTTTTGAAGCAGCTTGTTCTCGAATGTTAAAATAGCTACTTGCAGTATTTTAAAATTATAATATATTAGATCTAATTAAAATACTATAAAAATTATATGATGATAATCTTGACTATGTGCTCTAAAAAAGAGTATTTTTATATTTGTTAAAAAATATCATTAAAAAGAGTAGGAATTATTGAAACATCACTTTTCTGAAATAATTTTATTTTTTAAGTAATTGGTATAAAACATGCATTTAATAGATATTTCCAGTTGGAGAAGTTGAAGCACTTACCTAACTTAACAAGAATGAATCTAGCTAGAACATATGTTTGACAAAAAATAATTTTAGTTAGAAATATTCAAATTCAGTTGTCCTGATAAGATGTCCAGAAATGTGACATAGCTTTGTTCTTTTACCCCTTACTGATTGTAAATTTCCTTGCAACGTTCTCATCTAACTAATATTATGAGGTGGCTGCATTTCTAGTATAGCTTTCACTTTAGCAAGATCTACTTCAATACATCATATTGAGACAATGTATCCTAGAATTTTACCTGAGATGACCCTGAAGACACACTTCTTTGGATTGATCTGTAGCTCAAATTGTTCTATTCTCATAAAAATTACATCGAAATAAGAAAGGTGTGCATCTCGTGTGAATTATAACTACTCAAAGTCGAACATACCTGAAATTGACATTTTTCATCTCCCACCAAATTTCCCCTATCAAATCTACAACATTCAATAAAAAAATTACACATTCTTGAAGATAACTCTCTCATTTAGTGTTAAATGTAAAATTTTAATTTTTTTGATAAGCTTTACTATTTTTTTCTATTTTTGAAGCAACTTGTTCTCGAATGTTAAAATACCTACTTGCAGTATTTTGAAATTATAATATATTAGATCTAATTAAAATACTATAAAAATTATATGATGATAATCTTGACTATGTTCTCTAAAAAAGCGTATTTTTATAATTGTTAAAAAATATCATTAAAAAGAGTAGGAATTATTGAAACATCACTTTTCTGAAATAATTTTATTTCTTTAGTAACTGGTATAAAATATGCATTTAATAGATATTTCCAATTGGAGAAGTTGAAGCACTTACCTAACTTACCAAGAATGAATCTAGCTAGACCATATGTTTGACAAAAAATAATTTTAGTTAGAAATATTCAAATTCAGTTGTCCTTATAAGATGTCCAGAAACCTAACATAGCTTTGTTCTTTTACCCCTTATTGATTGTAAATTTACTTGGAACGTTCTCATCTAACTGATATTATGAGGTGGTTGCATTTCGAGTATAGCTTTCACTTTAGCAAGATCTACTTCAATACCTCATATTGAGACAATGTATCCTAGAATTTTACTTGAGATGACCCTGAAGGCACACTTCTTTGGATTGATCTATAGCTCAAATTGTTCTATTCTCATAAAAATTATATCGAAATAAGAAAGGTGTGCATCTCATGTAGCAGATTTATCCAAGGTATCATCCACATATTCTTTCATGTTCCTTTTCATCATGTCATTAAAGATAGTCGTCATTTATCATTGATATGTTGCACCAGCATTTTTTAGTCCAAATGGCATGATATTGCAGATGAAAGTTCCCCTTGCACAAGTGAATGTCATCTTTTCTTGGTCTCTAGGTGCAATACGTATCTATTGTAACCAAAAAATATGTCCATTAGAGAATACATCTGGAAAGCAGCAGTAAGATCCACAATCATGTCTATATTTGGTAGCGGGAAGTCATCTTTGGGACAAGCTTTATTTAGATCTTTGAAATCTATACATACCAATATTGGTTTGTCTTGTTTGTAAATAGGTATGATATTTGAGATCCATTTAGCGTAGTCTATGGCTCCTAGGAATGTAGCTTTGAGTATATTTTCCAATTTTTCCTTAACTAGTAATGCTATGTGAGGATGCATCTTTCTTAGCTTTTGTTTTACTAGTTTGATGTCTGGTGCAATAGATAAGTGATGCATGATGAAATTTTTTTCCAAGCCAGACATTCCAGAATAAGACCATGCAAAATTGATTTTTTTCTCTTTGAAGAACTGAATGAACTGTTGTTTTCCTTCGTCAGACAAAGATTGAGTAAGATGTATAATTTGTGGATTTTCCTATGTTCCCAAGTTCACTTTCTGTTATCACTGAACAGAAATTTTTTAGCTTCGTGCTATTATTCTTGAGAATAATCTAAGTTTTTGCCCCAAAGGTAATGTTTCATGTTGAAAGCACTAAGTTTAAACCAAGCCCTAATTTAGTCCTAGGTCTTGTTATATTTTCACGTTACCTTTTTGGCTCACTAATCTCCCTAATAAAGCATGTGTTATTTTTTCAACCCTTAGTTTTCATCGCTTTATCTGTTGTGCGGTTAGGTTTTGGAAGCGGGATCCCCTTTTAATTAATTATATCCTTCAAAGCCTAAGTTTTTGATTAATTTTTCTGAAGTATTAACCTTTTCAAATATGTGGTTGTCATTGCACCGCAAGACTCCCAGTTGTCAGAATCCCTAACATGCACTTTAGTGACAATGCGCCACCTATCTAGGCGGGCCTATTTGATAACATTGTTTACTAGAATCTAAAGAATGAATCTGTCCTACGGCTATCGTTATACCGTTGGACCAAGATAAAACCCCTTTAAGCATTGCAGTATAGTGATGACCGTTAGATCATCCCTAAGGAATAAAGTATGCAGTGGGTCCTGACAATGCCAGGTCATGTTGATATGTTAGTTTCTTATTGGTTGCCAGGAGTTGTGATGTGGCGGTTGTCAAGATTTTTCCAAACTATGAATGAAGATGATAGAGGTTCCACTTGTTAGTTCTCTGCGACATGGCAGTTTATGATTTTTGATGGATTTGTGATGTTTCATAGTGGGGACTGAGTTTTTGGATGGTTAAAGTACCACAAGATCTCATGATTGTTGTTATACCGTTGAGATAAGATGCACGCTCTTTAAGGTCAATGGTATGGTGACAACTGTTGATCTTGTCTAAAGAGGAGGATCATTCGGTGGGTCCTCTGCATCAAAAATTTTGATGAGGTGGTCATTTCTAATTGGCCGAAGGTATTGGTGATGTGTTAGGATTTCTAGTGTGTCTAACACTAGGTATGAGGTGGGTTTTCGGCTTGCTGACATGTCCGACTTGGCATTTCTTGATTTGTTGAAGGTTTTTTAAAGTGAATAGTGGAGCTGGAGTTTTATTGAAATGTGGTGATCGTCCGATCAAAGTGCATCGACGGTTGTCATTATATCTTGAGATGGCTTTTCTGACATTTTTTGGTTAGCTCTTTAGCAACGAGGTGACACCTATCCCCTCCAGGCAGAGTAAAGCTAAGTTATTCATTTCTTCACATGGTGATTTTGAAATATTCTCATTGGTCGAGAACTAACTTATGAAAAAGTAAAGAGGGCCTTGCTGTTTGATTTGCCAACTGTCTGATGCAATGGAAAAGAAATGAAGCAACGGCCTAAATTCAAATTTTTTCTCAGTGACATTTTTCACGTCCTGTGAATAACTAAGGCCGCCAACTTTCAATAATGGTGGATTTAATATGTTACATGTAGATGGATTGTAGGTAGTTGCCGATGCTATACATCATAATTCAATCATTGTTTCTCTTTACCATTTTCATAAGCTCTTTGCCGAATTTGTTTTCTCTCTCTGGGTGATTTCAAGAGAAGAATTTGTAGGCATCTGGTAGGTCTATTTTCTGAGTTTAAAGTTGTCTCAAGTCTGTGAAGGTTTTGCAAAGAATTTTATGTTGCTAGTTGATCACGTTTAGGGTTTTCTTGAGTATTCATATTTTGTTTTATAAAGCCCTATTTTCAAAATGCCGCCAAAAAGGAATTTGTCTGGTCAGACGGAGTATAGCAAGAGAGGGGTTTTCAAAGATTTGATGCAATTACTCCCGCATTCCGATAATGGGGCAGCGAGGATGAAAGAACTTGTCCCAAGAAACCCTAGGGATTCTGTGGTTGAGGCACTCCATGACAGAGGTGTATGGTGAAAATGTGATCACACTTCTATGAATCCTTACACTTCTATTAATTAAAAGTGAGCATGTTCTCTTAATTAAATAAGATTTTTATTTTTTTTCTCTTTTAAATTAAATAAGGCTTAAACCTTAGGAAATATTGAATTAATTATGATTTGATCAAGGAAATTGATATAATTGAAAAATATTGATTTTTGAAAATATTGACTCAGGGATTTGATAAATTGCTAAATGGGGGCCCAAAGTCTAGGCGACCATTTTAGGGTGCATACATTTGCCCCTCTTTGACTAATGTAAGATCGATTTGGAATCACATGCAATCAAAGAAGAATTGAAATGTGAGATCGATTTGGGATCACAAAACAACCCAGATGTGTGTTCATTTTGGGAACACATCAGGACAAAGATAAGCAAAAGACAAGACCAACACTATCACTGCTAGGTGATAATCAAGTCTTAGACAAAACTATCACTGTCGTTGCTAGGCAATAATCAAGTCTGAAAAATAGGAGATAAAAATTGAAAGACAAAATCACAACCGTCGCTGCTAGGTGATAATCAAGTCTCAAAATAAGAATCTCAAGCTGAGTTGAATGATAAAACTAAATCAAAGATTAAAGCTGATAGGTACTGCCCCCTTGGAATCAAAATTGAAATCAGATAGAGGAGAACAACAAATTGATAAACCTGATCAAGTCACAATAAATCATAATCGAAGGATAGAGCATGATAAGATAACCATCAAATAGTGAAGACATGCCCCAGGTTGACTAGGTTTGACTGAAAAAGATATAGGATAAAGATTAAGTCAAACCTCAGAGAGAGGAAGCGAAAGGGGTGAATGAAAGACTAGAAGTTTGGAAGACATAGAAAGGAAGAAATTCCATCAAAGATCGAAGAATTATGCCTCAAAAGGTCAGTCAACTACGTAGAAGAATGAGAAAACTTGGAAACACGACTCAGATTTTGATTTCAAGTCCAAAAATGGATAGAAAATGATGTGACATGAAAGACCAAAAATGAAAGATATGATCAAGAAGAATCATAAAATGAGCACAGTTGACCAACTAGTCCATAGATGATAAAAAGGAGAGATCTCTCCATATGCAAGATGCAAAAACTAAACTATGATGAACCTAAGAATGCAAGCTACTATGAAAGTGGTTGACTTGCAAGGTCACAACACCTATAGACATCTAATTATCATCATCGAGTGTTATTGGTAGCGTCGTAAGATCATACAATGCACACTAGCATAACTATGTGGATATGAATATGATCTTTATCAGATAGAAATGTGGAAATCCCACCTAGGCATCAAAGACATGGAGGTCAAGATGACTAATGCAGTGAGATTACCTAAGTTTGATATGGTGAGATTATGCTTGTATCAAGACACATGAAAGTCGGGATAACTAGAAGCATGCACTCGCAAAACAATCAAGGATAATACCTTGTCAATCCATAGTGTCAAGTAAAATCAGCATAAATGCTCATGACTGTTAGGATCAACAAAATATACTCATAAGCAGATAAAGAAAGAAAACATGTTCTCATACCCTCAGTCTTCTAGCTATGCATCATCAAAAACTTCTCAGGGAGAGACCACTCATCAAAGAAATCCTCATAGATAGCACACAAAGAAAAATAAAGTCAACATATCTCAATCGAGTTGATTGTTTAAGTGCGTGTGTGTTGGTCATAGATTCAGACTCTGATCATCGCATCTGCAAATGAGAAATATCGCATCAAACTTATACTAGTGGGTAAGACATCTAATAAGTGTTGAGAAACACTCGACGCTAGGGTAGTGTTGAAAAACACTGTTTGGGGTGGTTTTGAAAAACACCTGTTTGTGAAATGCCCCAAGAGACAAATGCACCTAAAGGACCTATGCAAACAGTTATGCCCCCTAGACAAAGGTAAAGACCAATTTCAGACTAAGACAAATAAGGTCAAGGTATGATGGAGAAAGGCTCAGTGTCGAGGATGCATGCTAACAAATAGGAGTGCAAAGGCCTCAAGTAGCGCCTGTTTCTAGGTTTTCACCACTTGGAATCTTTTTTTATTTTTTAATTTTTTTCTTTTTTTGTATTTTTGCTACCAAGGCGCTTGTTTCCAGGTTTTCACCAAGGAACTTTTTCTATTTTTTTTGTATTTTTTTTCAAGACTTTTTATGCTTTTTAGGATTTTTTCAGCATCATATATGAAGTTTTTTTTTGGTATTTTTTCAGGATCAATAAATATGTACAAAAGATGCCCCCAGATAAAATGAACATCAAACTTCCAAGCAAGATCACATCGTGTAGTCCCAATGTCTAGCAAGGTGGAGGACAAGAAGGAGTAGCAAGCTGATGGAACAGATGAAAGACTAGGGAATGAAGAAGAATGGAGGGAAGAAATCCTCAAGGAAAAACTCCTCAAGAGTACCCAAGCTAGGGAAAAATTGTCATGTAAAGCACATTTGGACAAGTAATGAAAGGTCAGCATAGGATAAGTCACAAAAGCACACTACAAAAGAAGGAAAGGATGTAGTCCAAAGAGGGTAGACATGTCAAGAGACTTCATAGCATCGTATTTTACTCTTTTTATTAAATCAAGACCAAAGGGGAAAAAGATAGAGAAAGGCTAGAATGAATGAAGGAAAATGAAAGTGAAGGCTAAACATGAAAGGAATGAAAGAAAGATCATCATAAGATAGCTCACAAGATAGCCAAATGTTCGTGCATAGGTCAATATTGTCAAGATCAAAGAGCGAAGATGAAATGGATGAAATATGTAGAAGAACTATGCATGATGCTTGATTGCTAGGTTTTCATCACGGTACTTATCCAAGGTGCCACAAGGGAGTGGTTTTCACCATAGGATGAATTTATTTCTCTTTACTTTTGCTACCAAGGCACCTGTTTCCAGGTTTCCACCAAGGGACATTTTCAATTTTATTCTTTTTTTTTTTTTTTTTCATTTTTTCATTTTTCATTTTTTTTGAATTTTATAATTTTTTGGAAGAAGGCAAGCTTTTCAAATAATGCTCTTGGAAAGGATAAACCATAATATGCCAAGGATTCAAAATGATATGCTCAAAGATGTTGATAGGGAAAGGAAGATGGAGGAGAAAAATGGAGGATAAGGCTTTATGTAAAGCGAGTGAGGTTGGAAGATAGGAGGAATAGATAAATGAGGAAAAAGGATAGAAGGTAGAAGGATAATGAATGGAAGGATTGTGAAAGGGTAGATGGAAAGGAAGGCAAGATCAACATCAACACACACCTTGAAGGGTGGCAAGAGGATGGAGGAAACATAAATGAAGGAATACGAGAAGGAATATGGTGAATAGATAGCAGAGGTTGTGGTTCAGGCACATGGAATTGAAGAATATTTTTGAAAGAAGATGAAGTGGAAGCCTTTGGAAGCTTGAATGTCAACTTCACTTTTTGTTCAATATTAGACTCTTTCAAGAGAGACTTTGGAATCCATATAGCCTTAGGATTTTTATTTCCTTTTGATGATTTAGAGAGAATATCTTCAATAATAGATTTTGGAACCCATACTTGTCTTGTAGTTTTCTTCTTAGATATCTCTTTGGACTTTATGCCTCCATGTTGATTAGAGGAGACATGGTGATCTTCTTTTTTTGATGGATTCTTGTATTGCTTCTTTTTCTTGTATTGAACATTCAAGTTACTTCCAAAAGACTTGGGACTTGTGGAAGAAGAAGGACGATATGACTGGTTTAGATGGGTGGATGGATGGAAAGGATTCAAGGGTATGCATCTATGTTGATCTTGAGGAAAGATAGGAGATGGAGGGACGTAAGGATCCAAGATGGATGACAAATTAGGAGAGTTAGGAGGGGAAAGTGAAGGGACATAAGGGCCCAAGATGGAAGGAAGACGTGAAGCCCTTAGCAATGGTGGAAGAGGTCCAAGGATGGATGTGGAAGATGCAAAAGGATAATCAATAAGTTCATCAGCATCTTTAGAGTGAGCATTAGGATTTTCAATAGGATCCTGGACATCTTGAATAGGAGCACCTTCTTTGATAGGATCATTCAAAGCTTGCAAAGATTTAGGAAGAGAAGAAAGTGGAAGTGAACATGGAGTGGTAGAACAAGAAGATGGAAGACTTTGATCTTGACAAGGATCGTTGGGTAGCATAAGCGCATCATTTTTCTTTTGATTTTCAATAGGCTTAACATCGAAAGTAACAACATCATTTTCAATAACCTCAATGGAAGTATCATCTTTGAAAATCACAAGTGGGGTAAGGTTATTTTAATTATCAATAAGCTCAACGGTGTGAGGAGTAGCTTGATCTTGCTTAGAGGAAAAATTAAGACATGGTGGAATGAATGAGGAAGGGTGTAAAGGATCAAAAGAACCATAAAATGGATAAGAGACATCATGAAAAGAATTGGATGACATGGAAGGTTCTTGATCTTGATCTTTCTTTATGTTATTTTCTTTATCATTTTTAGAGTCCTCTTGACATGGAGCCACTTCTAAGGACAAAGAAGCAGGTTGGGATTGTATGGAAGACTTTGGAAGAGATGGTGAAGGACCAGCTGAAGTAGGCATTATAGCGCATAAAGGCTTAGGCTCTTTAGGTTTAGCATTATTGAAAGTATTTGCAGCCAAGTGAAGGTTAGCTTGAGTATCTTTAAGAGGTGGCCCTTGAGAATAACTATAGGGAACTACATGAAAAGTATTAGGATCTTTGTTGGATAAAAGATTTATGAAAGATTTGGAAGACTCGGAAGCTTTAGGAAGTGTGTGGGTATTGGAGGAAGTAGAGGATGGAAGGGAACTATCACAAGACAAAGGTTCAACATTAATATGATCTTGCTTGAGAGTGAAAACTTTATTTTTAGCATGAGAACTTTTAGAGGAGAGATTCTTTTGACATTTGAAATCATGGCGGTAGATTTTCTCTTCCTCAGTAGGAATATTGTATTGTTCGCAAAAATCATCAAAAAATTCTTCAAATTTAGAGTCATATGGATCACCATCACAGTCTACCCAATACGACTCCCCCTTAGAAATCACAAGTGTACCACGAGGATGATGCTTAGGAATAGAAGTTTCATGGGCATCACTACATTGTCCATCATCATAGTCATCATAGTCATCATAGGTGGGTGTATCACTCTTTGTGGAAGAGACATCACAAGGACTATCACGTTGCTCTTTATGGTATGTCTTCTGAAGAGAAGTAAGACTCTTGGGAAAAGTAGAAGAAGAATGAGATTGTGAAGAAGAGGAAATTGAAGACTTAGTGGAAGAAGAAGACTTGGATAATGAAGAATGCGAATAATGTTTAGAAGAGTCATGGTAAGATTTGGAAGATGAGGAAGAATGAGAAAAATTAGATAATGAAGAATGTTTAGAAGGAGGTTGTGATATGATCATGTCTATGATCCTAGCAAAGGCATCTAATTTAATCATCTTTTCCTTTATTTTTTCCATAAATTTATCACCCATGAGATATTTGGAAGGACTATTGGAGGAATAAAGATACTCTTCAAATTGAGAAATGAGTTCAAGATCATCTATTCTCAAGAGAGATTCCTTAACAAGATAGTTGAAATTCATGGTTCTAGAAGAGGAGGAATCAAGTGTAGAAGAAATGTTTAAATGAATAGAAGAAAATAGACTAGATAATAAGAGGAAAAGAATCAACAACAAGAAGAAGAATTTCCCATGGGAATAGAAGACTTTAAAAGAACATGAGAAATGGAGAAGAAAGAAGACGACTAAGATTCATCTTGTGCAATTGATACCATAACATTCATTGAGATGTTGAGCAACATGACAGCACCTAGGATCTGAGATCTGGACTGACCAAGGAAGACCAAGCTTCTAAGGAGAACTCACTATAGTAGGACGGAACTCAGTTTCAGTATTCCAATTAGATTTTTTAAAATATTTCGCAATGATGATCAAGCACATAGAACAGCAACCAGGGAATTCAAGAAAACAGTCTTCAAGCAATGGGCAAGGGACAAAGCAACCTTGCGCATGAACAGAGATAGTGACTTAGTATTCTTTTCCCCTAAAGACTCTACTTGTGTATGTTCTTGAGAATGTTTTAGCAGGCACTTAGAACATAAAAACACCCTATCAAGTTGTCTACGAGGATATACATAGCTTTCTAAGAAGAGTCCTCGATATACACAAGGTACGTGAGGCCCAAATCCATAGATGAGAAGAATTCAAAATCACACAACCGGGGGGAGACGGTAACCCAAATCTCCTCCTTCACTTCTCAAAGGTATAAATTTCTTTGAGGCTTAGCCAAGAGTGATATCAAACTCAATTCCCAAGAGAGGTGTCTTTCGATTCACCACCCGCTATTTATACTCTGTCAAAACATAGGAGTTAAGGTCATCCCTTGAGGTGGTGTGTCCCCAAGCAGGCCTTCTAAAAATAAAATTAAATAATTCACTATCAAAATTATTTAAAGCACTAAAGGTGGAACACTTAACTCTTCAAGTGAATGTGAAGCGAGTCCAAAAGTGGAACATTTAACTCTTCAAGTGAATGTGAAGTGAGTCCAAAAGTGGAACATTTAACTCTTCAAGTGAATGTGAAGTGAGTCCACAAGGTGAAACATTTAACTCTTCACACAAACTCAAAGTGAGTCCAAAAGTGGAACATTTAACTCCTCACACAAACTCAAAGTGAGTCCAAAATTGGAACATTTAACTCCTCACACAAACTCAAAGTGAGTCCACACCTTAGAAACCTAATGAGATCAAGAAAGCATAAAAAGGGGGAAACTTTGTGGAACACTTAACGCTCTTTTTGTAACGCCCCGCCAGGGAACCCAAGAGATTAACACTAAAAGTTATGCTAAGTTATGCAACCAAATTTTTTTTTGTTTACTAATGTTAACAAGCACATTGAATAAAGCATCACATTGTTCTACATACATGAGTATTGAATGAACACATCTTCTCATTTTCATTCCCAAGGGTCCCTGACGTAGAATTACTTTATAAAACTAACACTATGCTAATATAATCCAATATATACGAACATTTAAGTACATAATAAAATCAAATACATCTCTTGAATCAATATTACCTTACATTACATGATCACCTACATCCACTACACATGTCATAGGGTATGCGGTGATATTTAATACAATTACAATTATCAAATGCAACATGGATCCATGCAGGGATCATAAATAATCAAATAAACCTCCTACAAGTACAAGATAATAACATCTAACATTTGATACATGAATCTACAACAATGGTGGTAATCTGATCCAAGTAACAACCAGGTGATGAAGGATATCAGCAAAAGTCTCAATGGAGAAGTATACTACCTCCCGACCATGTGGAACCCAGAGGTCCACCCCTCCGTGCTAGGGAGATAACACCAGGCCCACGCACATACTAAGGACCAATCCCAATCACCACCTAGAAAGATATCTCTAGAACAAGAGGGTATACGGGTTACCAGAGGCACTAACCTACATAGGATATCTACGGTGTGAGTAGGAAGGTGTCATCACGTAGATCCACCCTTGAGTTTAGTCCTGAAGGTTCCTCACTGAACCGACGGCACTCAAGTGATCATACATGGCATCGATATCTCTCATGAAGACAAGTATATCGATGATGCATCTAGCATCTTCCCGCATCCATCCTTAGTCTATACTAGCACTCAAGGCATGGGCGAGGTATCTCAAATTATCTTTTTAATGTTCTCCTATCTAGATCAATTTTTATAATGTTATAACTGGAATTAAGGAACTTGTCAATGGATGATCCATCAGCCACTTGCGGGCCTCGGTGATCCATTGCAAGCCACCCCCTACGTCACATCTAGATAACCTACCCTAGTTCTCAATCAAAACTCAACCTGGTTTGTGGCCTCATAAATCATATTAAGTTCCAAGTAATAGATAATCAAGTAAAACATATTCCCATTTCAAACATAAAACCACTTGGCCACTAACTCAAATTTAGTCCACCAGGAGGAAATAATAACAGGATTAGTTTGACATCCCAATCCAAGTCCCCCATCGAATCAACTCAAAATCAAATCATCAATAGACCGGAGATAAGAAAAACATCATGAACATCAACGATCATAAAGGTAAACTTATGTCTACAACACATACCCGACCTCTGGATTTCACCCCCTAATTGGTCATCTATCCCATATGCAAATTGACTACATCAATAATATAATTCACATGCACGTACAATTTACACAGTAAGAGAACATCGTAACAAAAGAAGATAACATTTCGTAAAGAAAACAAAGTTTCAAGGATCAATTAATAAGTAAGTTTTGCTCACACTAATTTATCCTATTATCACATCCGGCAAATTTCAATAAAAGAGGTTATGTGATTCAATTTCCACAAATGATCATAGCAACATAATAGCTAAAGTAATCTCCTAGGAAGTTAGTCTTGATCAATAGATTAACCTTTTACCATTTTTTTTCTTTTGTTTGCAACTTAACGTCAAGATGTTTAATTGAGATTGACGATGTAATTAACATGAACATGAAACAATTAAATAACCCATATCAACCATTTCATGACCATAAACTAATTCATTCAATAATTATTTTATGATAATAATTATTTAATATATATTTATTAACTTAAATATAAGATAATGAAATATTAGCTAATATTCATATTCAATGACTAAGATATCTATATACATAAAATCTAAATTGTATTAACTATAATAACATCCACTTTTTCAATACTTGAATTTAAAATTAATATAACAATTTAAACAATCATGATATTATCCTGACTCTTATTAATCAAATCCTAATATAATAGTCTACTTGTTAATACCATTCTCTAGGTTCCTAACCTACTATACACCTCATCATCAACCTACTCAACCTATAACCCTCTTAAACATAAATAAAGTAAGACAGAAAAAAACAAATATTAAAAGTCCCCTATAACCCATCAAATCTCCCTCTCACCATATCCAATGCAAGGACAAAGGAGATGGTACGCTACTTGAGGGATGTTGAAAGGAAACAAAAATATTGAAACAAGTTTTAATGCCATACAAAAGCTGCATTCAATATTGAGCATGGGGAAATGGGTGATGAAAAAGTAAAGTTAAATGTGGGTCCCCCTCACATCTAAGGTAAATAACTTAGCCTCTCCTCTTCCTGCGCCTCCCAATGAAAGGGACAAGACATTAATGCAAATGCAGGCCCATTAAACATTTGTTTTAAAAGCTAAGTATGGGCTGGCATACAAGGCATACGTAGGTTTAGCAAAAAGTAAATTTTCATTTAGTAAAAGAAAAAGATGTGGGTAGTCAACATTAGACATCACACCTTGACCAATTAAAAGGTTTCATATTAATACATGATATGACTTCTTCCATACACGCCTAGGCAAGGGATAGTATTAAATGAAGCAAGGTGGGGTTGCTTGAATAAAGTTTATTTTATTTTTTTTTAAATAGTTTATGTCACAAAAAGGTGGCAGTTTTAATATTATAATAATGACTGTGTTTTTGAAAATGTATGGGAATTATTCTCATACATTTTCCAAAGAGCTGAAAATGTCCATATGCTCAAGACTTAGTTTTATTTTTGCTATTGGTTTTCTCCATTGAAACACTTAGATTGTTTTGCTACCACATACATAATGTTATTTGTTTCTCAATTTGATTGTCAATTTGATTTACTAATTCCCTCAATTTGGAATAATTGTATGATCTAATAAATAAGTATTGTGGCAAACATTGGATCAAAATATAACTAAGATTCATTGTGTTTGGAAATAACAAGTTTTGCCCATTTCAAATTTGGCTTCCACTAATGACTGAATTGGAGAAATTTGTATGTTGAGGTGTTAAAATTCCACATTGAAAGCTAAAATCTCAATCGTTTATTGCTTCACACTTCATTTGAGAAGATAAGTGTATCCTCTACTTTGCTGGAAGAAAATTGAAACTAATTTAGTAAATATTAAGGGAACCCAAATCCTACATGGTTCAACAAGCAGGCTGATGAAGTCCAGCCGAGAATATCTCACCAATCCACAAGCTTGAACCCTCAGCTGCTTCCAAATCAGCTCCTAACTTGCCTTCAACTCTTCCTCTCTTCTCTTCCTCAAACCTTCACTTCTCTCCCTATTCTCTCCTCTAAATTTTGCATATACAAAGTAATCACAAGTCTTCCTCTAAAATTGGCTTGAAAAAGTGGGGAAGAAATATTTTATTATTTTCCCCCTACTATTCAAGTCAACCTCCCATTTATGGGAATAAAATATATCAATTTTTAAATTATAAATTTCTTTTCATTTTATTTCCTCTTATGAATTAGGTCATATCACTCTAATATTTCAAAATTACATGATAAGTTGTATCTATATAAACATATATAAACATATATATATATAATTAATATATATACAATTAATAATATTATTATTATAAAAGACTTAGTGAAAACATATATATCTGATTATGCTATACCATACTAATAACATTATATTTACTAATACACCAACATAATATAAATTGCTATCAGAAATCAGACATGAATCCACAAGGTCAAAATACAACACCAACATGGGACAACACCTATGATCAATATCATGCTCAACAAGTAAAATATATATTGAATTCATTCTGCCTGAACGAATTTGAATTAGGTAAGTCAAGTAAGATTATGTCTGTTATTCTAGGACAATCAGGTTGGGCTAGGGAATTGGCCTGAGTGCTAACTCCCCTTCTCCGCCATTGAGACATAATAAGGGCACGCTCATCCTGTCAAGCCAGGGAAGTCAATGCCTGGTACATGCAACCTGCATAAAACCACTACATGTACATGTGCATATATAGACATAACAACAGACAATGGTAGGGATGGCTGGGACGTGTGGACCCGACTCAATGCAGGTAACTACGCCTCCTCCTCTACCATATAGGCACGTCAAATAGAAAAGAAAGCATACAAAGTAATAAACATGATACCATACACATGCAGGTATGGGGTAAGTACCATATACAAATAATCAACTAAATTGCATCAATTTATACATGCATGTGAAACATCATATAAAATCCATAATTACTAAAATTAACCATCACATAATGTTTTTGGTTCAGATCTAAACATGATAATCAGCATCAAAGTATAACTATTTAATTACATGCCATAATATAAATATGAAATATGTCTGGTCTAATCAGCTAAGGTAAAACTGTATCAGCTAAAACATAGTCTCAATAGTAATAAACTGTGAGGGGTATTACACTTTTCAAGTAGACCCCTCCCCTATGTATGAATACTGACCTTGCATCTAAAGGGCGCTAATGAGGGGCGATTAGAAATAAGAGAGTCCAACACCCAATTTAGCTAACAAGATCAATCAAAAGTAATCTAAAGTTTCTTATCAATACTACTCACAAATGACAAAGGGTTGAATCAATGGAATATTTAACTTTCCAAGCAAACATAGAGTGAGTCCACAAAGCGGTGCATTTAACTCCTTATGTAAACAAGGAATGAATCCATGCCCTCAATCACTCAATGAGATATTTGATATTGGAACCAAGAATTACTTAAGGTTTAAACACAAGCATTCACTTACACAAACTTGTATGAAAGCAAATCTATGTTCATTCATTTCCCATTAAGAGCATCAATTGAAATGTGTTCTATGAAAGCATGTAAACACTCAAGCCAAACACATGAGAGGTTCAATTTTAATCCCAAAATCCAAATGTTGTAGAGATGGAACAAAGTACCTCAAGTCCAACGCTTTGTTTTAAGCATTTTCCATGAAAGCAAGAGCACCTTCAAATGAACAAGATAAGAAACAAGCAAACAAGATATGCAATGTATATCCAACTTATGCAAACCATAGGGTTAGATCTGAAAATCAATTGTTAGAAGCAATGATAACCAGTAAATAATTTAAATGATAACTCATATCATGCATTGAACAATGAAAAATAAGTGCATACCCATCACAAAATTTTATTTTATTTTCATTTGACCTAGTCAACAAAATCTAATTTTTACCACATTAATTCAGACCCTAAACCCAAAATGCAGAAAAAAAGACCTCTATCAAAAAACAAAGAGCTTTCCAAAAATGTAAAAATTTTAGAAAAATCTCTTCATTTGTGCCCTAGAGACCCATTTTACCAAAATAGACCAGTTTTTATAAATTGACCAAATGAGCTATGATATGATTTCTAAATTAAAAACACAATGAATGGACCCCTTGTATAATTTCAAGACCTTTTCAAAAATGTAAAAATTTTTGAAAAATATGTTGATTTGCGTCAAAAATTGATTTTTTATGAAAAATAAAGAAAAAATCATAAAAAACACAAATTACCTCCAAAAATTCTTAAAAAAATTTTGGAGCTTTTCTGATATGCGCCAACCTACAAAAAAATTTCCAGACCAAAACACCAAGTCGTTTGGGAGATATGATCAAATCTTTCAAATCTAGGGTTTTTTTTGTCTCCAAACAAATTTGCACAAGGGTTAGCTCCAAAAATAATCAAAACCAGCATGCAAGAGTGGGTTGCCCCACGGTGGGCACCAAAAATATATGGTGAAAATGTGACCACACTTCTATGAATCCTTACATGTAAGAAAACTCAAGAAAGAGCCCTCACAAATCGATCCATAGCTCTTTATGCATGGAGTTGCAAGATGTAAAGTTGCTCTCAGCTAGAGCTATAAACTCATGACCTTGCTAGTCAACCACACAATGAGAGATTCCAAATCAAATACAAGGGCAACAATGCCAATATCTCCAATGAAATCAATATGGATGCAAATGCAATGCAAACTAATATGAATATGCAAGATGCAAGCTATGCTATGAAAGGAAAATACAAGTGTTACAAATCCTCCTATTAAGCTATGTGAGATTAATCTATTGCATAAAGGAAATCTATACTAAAAATGTCATTATCATGCAACTATGATGTAAGAAAATAAGCTAAATGAAATGCAACAACAATGTCTTCAAAGCTTGAATGCAAGAATGTCTTCAAAGAGCTCCAAATGACTTAGAAAACCTGCAACATAACATTAGCATAAAAATATAAGATATGAAAATGAAAGAGAGAGATCTCCTTTTATAAGAAATGAGATGAAAATGGACCATTGAGATTAAGAGGCAAAAGACTTAATCAACATTGGGGAAAAAAAGAAGCTTGATCCTTGAGCACAAATATCCTCCAATAGGAAAATAGGAGTTGACTTTAGTGTCCATATGAGACAAAAAGTGTTTTTCTCCTTTTATAAAATAAAAATAATGCTTTATTTGTGCAACTTAGGATAAGAGGAAAAGTGGGGATTTTTTATTTAAATAAAAGGGGAGGAAATTCCTTTTAATTAAATAAAGGCTTAGGATAAAGTGATTTTATTATTTAATTAAAAGAGATTTTTAATTAATTAAAAGTGAGCATGTTCTCTTAATTAAATAAGATTTTATTTTTTTTCTCTTTTAAATTAAATAAGGCTCAAACCTTAGGAAATATTGAATTGATTATGATTTGATCAAGGAAATTGATATAATTGAAAAATGCTGATTTTTGAAAATATTGATTCAGGGATTTGATAAATTGTTGAATGGGGGCCCAAAGTCTAGGCGACCATTTTAGGGTGCATACAAGAGGTAACTGGATGAGAGATGCCAAAGTGGGAGAGAAGCATAATGGTCTTATTTTATTCAAAGCAGCTTATTCACAAAGAAATTCTTGTGCCCCCCTCAGTAACATATGGCAGTTTGATGTTGGGAGGTTAATATGCCCTGGTGTTTTCATGGATGTTGAGTTATTGATTCAAATTGCCAAGTGCTATGATCCTGTGACAAGGTGTGTCAAGGATGTCAATGGAAAGAACCTAATTAGCATTACAAAGGATGAGATTAGGGAGGTTTTTTCATTGAATGACCCTTCTGTTGGGTTGGACAAGATAGATTTTAAAGAGTTTACAAAGATATATGAGTTACAGAAGTATATTTTGAGAGCAAGGCCTCTAAGGGATTTCATTAATCAAATTGGATCAATGTGCGTTATAAGTGCAAGTACCCCAGAGCCTTTCAGGCTAGATTTGTTTAATAAAAGAGCAAAAGAATTTTATAAATCTATTACTCTAATTCTAGGGCATGATGAGGCAACTCATATGCCAATCCCATACATGTTCATGATGGTACAAACACTGCACCCCCAGCTGGCACTAATTTTTTATTTTGCATCTCATCTTGCTGATTTGATCCATGAGGGATTACAAGGAATCAAGGACATGAAGGTTAGTAGACCTTTTGGGTGGTATTCTATGCTTATGCACATGTTCCTATACAAAGGTGAGTAGTTCTTTAGCTCAACAATAAATATTGTGAAAGAGAGAAATGGAGAAACCCTCCTCGTCCAGCTGTGGACCACAACTCTATCATGGGACAGGATGGATGCTAGCTATATTGCTTTTGACAAGGATTTTGCTTCCAGACTTAGAACTTTGTTATTCTTTGATAATCCTAGAATCCCAAGGGAGCTATTGAGATTGATTAGACCAAAGGAATATTGCCAAGACATCACCATAGTCCATAATTTTGGGGATATAATTTTATATCCAGTTTTCAGAGTGTATGGTTGCAAGGTTGCACCTTATATTTTACCTTATCAAGTCCCATTGAAGTTGGGATATGCAGAGATTTTGAGACAAATTGGTGACATGCAGGAGTCTACTCTCACCGATAAGGGAAGGGGAACTTTCTTCCCAGACATAACTATTGCACACCAATATGTGATTACTAAAGGAGGATGGGTGCATTTAAATAAGGTCTTGCAGCCCTACAGAATGTCCAAAGTAGTGGTGAGGTGTGCAGACACAGAGGGTTTTCTTTCAATAATGTTCAGAGACAAGATTAGGTGTGCTCTTATAGAGCATCAGTTCAACTTCCCTAAGGACATAGTAAGAAATGATTTTGACCTTCAAACTCAAGAGATTAAGAAAGAAAAATGGGTTGTCTACAAGAAGACTGTAGATTTTATAAGAAATTTTGATAAGGCCTATGACCCATTGAAAGGTTTTGAACCATGGGCTAGAAAAGTGGATGCCCTTGTAGAGCATTTTGAAGGCATCATGCATGTTGTAAATGAGAAGAAGGTTGCAGTAAGTAGGACAAACCCTGAATTGGCTAAACAAATTTTGAGCCAGCCTAGATATATGAAGTTGAATCCAAAGGGAGTTTACATAGTGCGGAGGAGGAGTGGTTACAGTGTCCTTGTACCACCACAACAAAGGGGTGAATATTTTCCCTCTACTTCTAGAGGGAAAGGGCCCATGGATGATCTAGCAATGCAGGGACCCTCTCCTAAGAGGCAGAAACAAGAAGAAATGAGGCCAGGGGAAGAGGCTTATTCCCCTTCTCAGTCCCCTATCCAATTAGATGAGAATGGTGTGACAGAGCAATTGATACAAATGAGGAATGAGGGAGACATCTTGGTTTCGAGTGGTGAATTGTGAGAAGGGATGCCTGAGGCACCTAAAGAGGTGGCCATGGACCTTACTGCTGATGAATTTGAGGGTAAACAATTGGACCCTATCTTGAAGCAAGCTAGTGATTCTTTCCTTGCTGATGATAAGTTTGTTAAAACTAGGGCATTTTCCCAATTCCTATGGAGGATGAAAATAAACCAATACAAGGAGATTTGTGAAAAGAAAAAGGAGGAGCATCCTAATAAAGACATAGCAGAAATTGAAAATGAAACCAAGGCAGAGATGGCCAAACAATTTGAAAAGATTACTCCTGAAGAAGGAAGGTCCACGGTTCATACTAAAGGCGTACTGATTCTACCAGAGTGGGACATTGTTGATGCAATTGTCTTTGATCATATCAGAAAGAGTAAGGTAAAAACTCTTGCTATAGCAAAGTAGGCCAAACAGGCTGCTAGGGGAACTATCTTTTCTGATGATCATGCAGCCTTAGTAATGTGGTCCTTAGAGAGGGAAGAAGATAGAGGAAGAAAAGAAGCTCTCTCTACAGGGTATCCAGGTAGTTTATTAGTGCAAAGAGTGGGAGAGGCATCTGGTGTAGAGGCATCGAATTTAATTTTGGAGACTGCTAAATTCAATGTTAGTGTGGTAGAAAAGGATGCCAGAGAGAAAGAAGAGCTTAGGCTCAAATTTGAAATGGTCCTTAAATCTTACAATGAGCTCAAGGTTGAGCTAATTTAGAAGGACAAACTGATTGCACAGTTGTTAGGACCCTTAGACCATAGGTCACCTCAATTGGTGATTTTTGATAAGCCTGTAGTGGCTTCATCTTCAAGCCCAATAATTGAGCTACCACCATCCCCCTACCCAGAGACAAATTTGGATGCAAGGGTTATCTAGGAGAAGCAAAGATTGACAGAAGAAACTAATAAATTGAGGGAAATAAGGGTAGAATTGGAAAAGGAAAAGAATGAAAATATAAAGGCCACAACTTTAGTAAACCAAAAGTATGAGGAAAAGATAACAAATGCAATCATGCAGTTTTCTATTGATTTAAAGCCCTCCATTCTCCATAGTCATGCCAGTAAGTTATATTCATTATTTGAAGTCTTGAATAAGGAGAAGATAGAAATGTCCCCAATTTTGAAGAGGTGGATTGAAAGGTCTCCTAATGTAAAGTTATTTCATATGCTGTCAAAATGACAAGAAGACCCTGATCCATTAGTTAAGCTAGTGCACCAAGTTATAAAGAAAATGGTATAGTATAGGATCATTTTGGATAGTTTTATCAGAAAATCAAGCATGTTGAAAACTGAATTGATGCTTTCAAACTATGAACTGGTTCCTACCATTTTCACGGATAAAGGAAAATTTAAAGAAGCACATCAATGGAGAGAAGAAATGGATGCACTTTTATCAGAGAGGGTGACCGGTGTCCTAAGTGACATTTATTCTTTTAGCAGCACTATCAAGTTGTTAATTAATGCTAAGTCAATGTTTGACAATATTCAGCATAAAGTTACTCAATTTGAAAATGAGTGGGAACAATTATCAAAGAAAAAGGCTGAGTTTGCCAATTTTGAGTTCCCAAGCGAAGAGGTATATGATAGGTGGAGGTATCAGTACATACCTCATGTTCAAAAGGTCAATACTCCACTAGCTTCCTAGAGCAAATAAAGACAGGTGTTTTTGAGTCATATGAAAGTTGGTAAGATATATGAAGACATTTATTACAGGATGGGCAGTGAGATATTACAGATCAAATTTGTCGAAGAAAGCCAAGGACAACATTGAAGACAAAAAGAAAGGTGGCTCATCTACAAATATCCCAACTACTTGATCAAATATCCCATCTGTTTCATCAATGTATTTATTGTAAATTTTTGAGGTTGTTGAAAAGGTTTTTAGGCCAAATTTTGTAACCCTAGAATGATCGATAGCTTGTTGCATTTTCCTTGTATATAAAGGATTTTTCCATGATCATTCTAGGCATTGAGAAGTTTAGGAGTTGAAAAGATAGAAATTTTGAAACCCTAACCCTCAGTCAAGGATTGTAAAATCTTGTATCATTTTATCAAAGAAATAGAGAAGTACAGGTTGCTACTATTCTGCAGGCTTTTTGTTTAGAATATGATGTGTGCAATGTTTAAGGTTATACTTAATACAAATCTCAAGCCTTTGTCTCTCCTGTGAGTTTATTCAGTAAATTTTTAAGTCTCTTTGAGGTTTATATGTATGTGTTTAAGCTCTAAGTCCTGATCTAGTATTGGATTAAAAACTTCTTTGAGTTGGATGCATGTTTACTGAATCTATTTAGGGATTTTTCCTGTAAGTAGGAAAGACTTGGAGTATTTTGTATTTATGTTCTAGGACCAATTATTCTTCAAACACCATTGTACTCTTTCTGTCTTCTGATATTCTTCCCAATGAATAAGGCACTGGCCTATATTTTCCTATCTTATCTTTGTATGGAATGATTGAAATCTTGTAATCCTAAAAACATTGAATCATTACCAGTTATTTTACTTTTATTTACATTTTAATTTGTTCTACCCTGTGATGGAGAGTCAATGAGTAATAGGTTGTTACTTAGTACTTTCTCACTATTATCTATTGTAAGATCCAGTATTGAATAAGGAACAGAGTTAAATCTATTGGATCAGGTGTACCCACCTTGGTTTTATAGAGCCAGAAGTGAAGAGGGAAGTCTTGTCCCTATAGTTGGTCCAATTGCCTATAGATTTCTCACATTTGGAACTAACCTATCCTTAATATCAGTCATAGGCATATTGGTATCTCATGGAGTGTAAAATCCTATCCAGGAACCAACACTTTCTATGTAGGCTCTATGGGAAATGAAGATCTTTCCTAAAAATGGTCAAGGAGAATATCAAGTATTTCATCTAAAAGTGTCTCAATGAGGTTTTCACCATTGGATACATCTTTTATTTTTACTATTTATGGATCTGACACTACCATAGACTAGTTTTCATCATTGGATCACCTTTTCTTTTTATTTTTGCTTTTATTTTTATGTCTAAGATACTTGATATCTTCCACTAACATGTTGGCACTCGTTGCATCAGTGGAAGAGGGAAGAGGCTCAGTAGCATTGAGGTATCATGAAAGGTCATGATCATTGGTGAAGGAAAAGAGGTTCATAGGCTGAGAGGTGTTCTAGTCAATTAATTCAAGGTAGACAAGAGGTAAGGAACCAATGAGCTCAAGAGAAAAGGATTCAATACCATCATCATCATTCATTGTTGCTAAGGATAAGTCAAGAAAGTTGTCTTCTATATAATTTATCAAAGCACAACTCATCTTAGGATCATTAGATGAGTGATGAGAGGTGCTCTACAAACCTAACCATCTCGATCTCTCCTAGAAATGAAGATTAAGTTCTCATTCAACCTCTTCTCTCTAGTAGAGGAATCTCTGTAAAGTGACCATCATAATTCTAGACCTTGAACCAAAATTCCAGTTGATATTTTGAGGAAGAATAGTAGAAGGACTATTGGGAGGAAACTCTTCTTCTTCAAATGCAGCTTGAGCAGGAGGTTTCATAATAGGTTCAATAGTTGGAGGATCTGGATGATCTTCTAGTTCACATTGCGTGTTAGATCTCTCACCAACCTCAAAAGTGGAAGTAGGGGCATACTTGTGAATTACATCGACTTCTATGTCCATCATAGCATCAAACATGGAGTCCCATTCATACTCATGTGAATCAATTTGGCTACTAATAGATCATCCCAAGTACTAATCTATAGTCATAGGAGCTTCTTCATTATCGTGCTCTTGATTTTCTTATTGTCTCTCAGTTTCATTCAAATTTAAGTCAGTTTCATCATACTGACTTTCTTTTATTTCAATTTCTTGATTATGTGTTTGGTCATTCATTGCTTGAGAGATTTTCCCATAATCCAACATAGGTATGAATGATAACCTAGGTTGACTTATCTGTTCAGATAGATCTACGAATCTAGGTAGATCTATGATGTGTGTAATATCAATAAGCTACCCCCAGTTAGGGTTTCTTTCCTCTCTAGAACTCTCTTTTGTTGTCAATCTTCTTGTGATATGACTAATGTATGCTCGTTAATTTGTTCCTTAGTTTTGGTCTCATTATTTTCCTCAATATACTAGTTGGTGGTGTTTACTAGTAAGTGAGGTTCTCATGGATTTTTTGTAGGTATATGAAGAAATCTTTCATATGGTCTAGGAATAGTATCATCATCCTCATTGTTAGAGTCTTTGAATCTATCAAATACAAGTTCATTTGTAGATGATGGTTTAAAAAAAAATTCATAGTACCCTACCCCATTTTTATCCTTAGGGTTATAGAATTCTACATGTAGAGGCTCAACAATTCCTTTTCCTTTTCCAAGAGGACTCTTTCCATCATATCCCATCTTTTGTATGAGTTGGTAGCCTACACCATATTTCTCAGAATAAATTCAGCATGCTTCACTTTATGTTCTTGCTCTTCTCCTCTATATAGTCATTGAAGGATTTCCTTATCCTCATTCTTCTCAATGAGAGACTCTTGTGCTTTGACCATACTAGTGGCTTTGTGAATCTCTAGAGTGGATGTACTAGCAGTTTGGAAAGAAGATGACGGCCTACCATAAGATTTAGGTGAAATAGGAAGATTAATCATAAAACATGAAGCATCCATCGTGTATTCTCTCATTTAGTTATCTTTTATGCTTATCTTCTTTCTAATGTCATTAAGTATAGTCTTTCTTGAGCTCTCGGCCCCTTGGTTCCTTAGGGCCTCTTTATTATGTGGAACAATGCTTTCAATTTTCTTAACATTGTTGCAAGTATATGCTAAGTCTGGAAGAATAGTGACCTCAATTACATTATGGGTAAATTTGATGTATTGATGGTACATTGATGGTACTGCCTATAGTTCATGTATCCATCATCTACCAAGAAGTATGTTGTACATGAGTGGGAGATCTAAGACTTGAAAAATGACATCCCTTTGAATGGGACCCACTTAGATGGGTAAGACAATCATTCCCTTAGAAGCGTGTTCCTCTTCATCATAAGCATTAATTGTAATCTTCTTTTTGGAGTCAATATAATACTCTCAAAACCCAAGTGCTTTAACCAAGTTAAATGTGCAAATATTCAAACTTGTGCCTTCATCTATAAAGATGTGTTTTACTATATGATTTTGTATAAGGGCCTCAATGTGGAGAGGTTGGTTGTGAGGATGACTAACAAATTTATCATATTCCTCCAAAAAGGTCAAGTAGTACGGGGAAGCAAGATGACCGATCATGGACTAGAATTTTTATATGTCTAGGTCCTTAGGAACATTACTCGCTAAGAGGGCTTGATCAAGAATCTCTCAATGTGTAGGAGAGATTTTAAAAATATATAGAATTGATATCTGAGATCACATGTGTTGAAGCTAGTTAGCCAAATTATAGTTATCATTGAAGATGTAGTTGGTATTGTTTTAGACCCTTGGGTCATTGTTTGTTTAGAAGAGGAGGAAGAACTTGCTCCTCGCATGGTAACCTTACCTTGGGATCAAATCACTACATTGGAAGATTCAGCTTGAGTCCTATTTTTGGGCTTGATAACATTGATAGTGTGGTCAAAGGACTCAAGCATGTGGATCACAATGTCATTTTCTAAGTAAGTGTAACCCATCTTATTATCTTTTGGATTACATGATTCCCCCTTTTCATACTTAGGAAAAGGATCTTGAAATGCCTTATGATCATTTTTTTCTTGAGGAGGATCAATCATAATGGTCTCGTTATAAATAAAATCCTAGACTAAATGCTTGATTTTTATGCATCCATTAGTCTTTTGGCCTTTGTTGCAATGATATTTGCAATAGTGGTTATTGTTCCACCACTTAGGCTTAGTCTCAGGATCATAGGGCTTTGAGTTGTTTGGAAATAAGATTATCTTATTATCCAAAAGTATTTTTAGAGAATTCTCAAGTGACTCTCCAAGTGGCATAGGGCTTTGAATTGTTTGGAAATAAGATTATCTTACTATCCAAAAGTATTTTTAGAGAATTCTCAAGTGACTGTCCAAGTGGATTGAATTCTCATTTAGCCCTAGGAATCCAAGGTCTATCTCTATTACCCTTAGGATTAAAGCTCAGTTAAGTACTCTTATTATCATTTGTTTCTTGAATACCAGTGGAGAGATTAAATGTTGGTTCTTTGGGTTTTCTAGAAGTAGATGTGGAGGTTGCACCCAGAATTCTGTCATTAATAATATCCTTAGCTTAGTCCAAAATTTATGCTTATCCTTGTTGTGATGATTGTTAGAGGAAGATTTATGATCTTTATGTTGTAGGGTGATTTATCCCTTCTGAACAAGGACATATTCTATGCAAATAGAAGCCTCAACCAATTTGTCAAAAGAGGTATGAGTCTACATTTGCAAAGCATAGTTCATTTTTAGGACCAAGGTGTTTATAAATATGTCAATTTTTTTAGTCTCATGAATTTGACGAGGGTATCTAGAAAACATTCGTTGCCACCTATGAAGGAAGGTAATGAAGGGCTCTCCAACATGTTTCTTTTTGTTGCATAGGTCAAGCATGGTAATAGTGGGGGAGATATTGTAAGAGTACTCTTGGCTAAATTTTTGAACCACCTCATCAAATTTTTTAATGCCAGGGGAAAGCAAGGTGAACCAACTCACAGCTTGGCCACCAAGACTTTGAGGAAAGAGTCTCATGAGATAGCTTTGTTCATGCATGAACTCCATAGTGAGTGCACAAAATTCTCTCACAAGATATTGGAGATCTCCATTGCTACCATATTTTTTTGTATTTATGAATTTCCACCTTGGGTGGGAAGGGTGGCATATAGAGGCCTTTGTCAAAGGGGAAAGGACATATAGCTTCAAGTGAATGTTAGATTTGATAACCATCAAATCTTCCCAAGAACACCTGCATGCAAAGACTGCTACAAGAATGAAGACAGAAGAGAAGGGAGAAACTATGGCGGCCAAAAGGCTAGAGACAAGAAAATCATTGTGATAGAAAAAGCTTCTATTAACCAAATGAAATTACAATACAATCTCCTTGTGAATTACAAAGAGGGAATCCTTATAAAAGGATACCAAAACCCTAAAGGTGAAAACCCTAAAGAATAATGAGATGCCTAAGTCTAACTTAAGTGTAGAGAATAATAGACTAATAATTAAATAAATTAATTATTAGCTATAATATGACTACTCTAACACCCCCCCTTAAGTGTAACTTAGGGAGAAGCTAAACAACTAAGGACTACAAGATGCATGAAAACAAAAATGCATGAAAGAGCTATGGGTCCCGGCAACAAGGCCTGATCAGGTACCCAAGTACAAGAAATAAACTAGATGAAGGAAACAAAGCCTCCAATCTAGGGAATGTCCCAAAGAAAGGAACAAGAAAGAGCATGAAGCATCTCCGAAGCATGAAACTGCAAACACTGTCAGAAGAATACTGCTGGAACCCCCACTGAAATAGTGCATGACCAGGTAGAGAAGACAAAGTCTGAAGAGCTAATCAATCGAAGAGGTGACCTCCAAAAAAGGAATGAACGAGTGTCTATATAGTAGATGATCCATCTCACCGAAATGCATAGGTGCCTAGCCACTGCATCCGCCTAGTACATAGGAACAAAAACTGAATACGTAGATCACTCAACCGAACCAAGGAAGCAATAGAGCCAACAGGTGAACCCCCCCATAATGCTGAACAGGGAGAGGGGTGACAGGAAAACTGAAATGCAATGCCAGAAACATCTGCAAGAAGAAGAATCAGGAACACCACCAGTGCAACAGAAGTACATGCACAGGATAAAGGGCGGTGTCGAAGAAGAAGAATAGATCGTCTGGACACACAGCATGGGCTAATGTCGTGGAAGGTACACTCACTTGACAAAGGTGGATGAGCACAAAAGGCAAAACATCATAACCCCCCCATGGCACTTTATAACTGAGTGCGTATACAAACAAACACATAGTGTTCAAGATCCCAAAATGCAAAAGCAAGCACTTTATCTCAGTGCATTTACAGAAAAGAAATGCTACAGAAGAGAAGCATACAATGCTCAAAAATCAGAAAGAAGAGTGAGCTATGAACTCAGAAGAAGAGATCCCCGGACCTGTAGAACCAAGCACTCCACCAGAGGACATAAACTGCCAAACGCGGAGGAGTGAAAACCTGGAGTAGAATCTGGAAAAATAACCTCTGCCACTGAATAGCACACAGAACCAGCTTTCCGACGATATATGGTGAGCCCAAAAATGAGTCCGGATGAGCGAGATATGGCTCCCGGAAGGCAAAAAGTAAACATCACCTTTGACAGAAAAAAACACTATCAAAACAGTAGATCCAAAAACTCTAACCTCCATAATCAGAAAGAGCTCGGAAAGAGCTTTCCGGTGATATAAAGAAGTCGAAAAAAGACCTCCGTATGCTCAAGATATTGCAAAAAAGGCCCAGGGACCCTAAAAAGGCTTCAAAAAAATGTTTTAAAGCCCCTGGGGCTGGAAATGCAAAGCCCCTGGGCGCATGGTGCCCGCAGGGGGCGGAGCCGAGGGCTCTCGGTCACCCATGTGACCGCCGTGGGGGGCTAAAAAGCCCGCGGGGCCTGCAGAGCGGAGCTGGGGCGCGGGCCGGCGGAGCAGAGCAGAGGGCGGCGGGGGCGCGGGCGGAGCCGGGGTGGCGGTCGAGCCGGGCGGCGGCTGGGCGGGCCGCGGAGCAGAGCAGAGGGCACGGGGGCGGTGGTGGAGCTGGGGTGGCGGCCGGGCCGGGCGGCGGCTGGGCGGGCCGCGGAGCAGAGCAGAGGGCGCGGGGGCGCTGGCGGAGCCGGGGTGGCGGCCGGGCCGCGGCGCGGCTCTGTGGTGGCCGCTTGGCGGTGCGCTGGTGGCCGCTGGGCGGCCGCCCAAACGAGAGGTTTTTTTTTATATTTTTTTTTTAAAAAATCACCGACTGTACCCACCTCGAAGTGCGTGCCAGGGCCGTACGGCCCTAGTATGCAAAAATTTTTTGCCTCAGATGCCACTGTGTCCAAAATGGACAAGTTTTATATGGATTTAGGGGTTCTTGGGCCTTCCGGACACAATGGTGGTGTCCGTTTTTGCCCAAGGTGAGCCAAATTTTGGCTCCCCCCCAGATCCACAAAAAAAACTTTTGAAACCCTTGAAAACCTCCTACTTCTGAAACACTTCAACAAAACACGAACAGCGAGCAGCAAGATGGCTCTGATACCATGTTAGATTTGATAACCATCAAATCTTCCCAAGAACACTTGCATGCAAAGACTGCTACAAGAATGAAGACAGAAGAGAAGGGAGAAACTATGGTGGCCAAAAGGCTAGAGACAGGAAAATCATTGTGATAGAAAAAGCTTCTATTAACCAAATGAAATTACAATACAATCTCCTTATGAATTACAAAGAGGGAATCCTTATAAAAGGATACCAAAACCCTAAAGGTGAAAACCCTAAAGAATAATGAGATGCCTAAGTCTAACTTAAGTGTAGAGAATAATAGACTAATAATTAAATAAATTAATTATTAGCTATAATATGACTACTCTAACAGTGAATACTTGTTGGATGATTGTTCCTTATCATTTCTAAGTTGTGAGAGCTCATGGTGGAATTCTTGGAGTTTTTTGTTGAGGATTTTGATAGGAGATTCCTCCTCTTTGTGTATCAAGTGCTCTATGTCAAAGTGGGCAGGAAGCTTTACCCCTATAGAGGAAAGATGCAGAAAGTATCTATCTTTGTCCCAATTCATGATATCTTTCATCACCTTATGGAAGTGTGTATTTTCTTGGAATTTTATAATTTTCTCTTCTATAGGTTCTTCGTCCGAAGAAGACTCAGAATCATGCTTATTGATGCAATGACAAGGAGCTTAGGGGCCAAATGATGGCACACCCTAAAGATCCATCCATGCTCAACAACTCGTGGAAGCAAAAACAACACAATGAGAGAGAGAAAGTAGGATCATTGATATATTAACTTCATTCAAATTGATTCATACATGCTGGGCTGTAAGGCCTTCCCGATTACGACCAGATATTACAATGCTATTTTGAATGCAAAACTAATTGTTGTTTATCCTTCCTCTCTTGAAAAAAATAAATTGATTCTTACATAGCTAGTAAATGTTTCATTTCAAAATAAATGTCTTTAGTAATTTCAATGTATTACTTTTTGAAAGAAAATAATCATGTATATTCTATTTACTAATAGCCTATGCATAGAAATTATTTCATAAAATAAATTTTCTATTTTGATCACATTTATGTATATACACCTATGCATATATTTATATATAAATAGATGTATACACACATAAATATACATCTTCACTATTGATGCTATAGAAAATGCATAGTTTATAATCTCTTCCTTGTTTAGATTTGAATGTATATACATCATGATATATATATATATATATATATATATATATATATATATATATATATATATATATATATATATATATATATATATATATATATATATATATAGATATATATACACATTTAGTATATATATACTTATGTTGTGTATACAACATCATTTGATTAAATTTCATTTGCTCATCATATGAGTATATATACATACATATTTAGTGTATATATACTTATGTTGTGTATACAACATCATTTGATTAAATTTCATATGCTCATCACATGAGTATACATACATACATACATACATACATACATATATATATATATATATATATATATATATACTTTTATTTATTAATTATCATACATGTGTGTATATATATATATATACAATAACATATACTATATATTAAAATAAACTTATTAAAAAAAATATTAAAAAAATAAAAAATTATAACACCATCTCCCTTGGTGACTATCGTACCTCTAAGAGTTGCGGCGGCCACCTCGGTGGCTACGATGGTCCTGCCACCGTAGACCTCCCAAGGGAGGTTGCGATAGGCAGTGCCACCGTAGCACCCCAAGGGGGTAGGCTGTGGGTGGCATATGCCATAGCAGTCACCCCAAAGGGGCCTACGGGTGGCCCAAAGCCATCGCAGACCCTTCCGTGGAGGCTACAGTGAGCCCCATGGTCATCGACCCTTGCATACCCTGTGGGATATAAATGAAATAATTTTTATTTTTTAAAAAAAAAATTGCAGACTATTTTTATATTAAAATAAAAACACAACTTAAATATATATAAAAGATTTGCAGACTATGGTATTAAAAAAAAAGTTTGCTACTTAGTCAGTATGTGTAGTAGCATGTATAATTTTTTTGAAATTGATAATTTTAAATAGATATACAACAAACTAGAAACCAAAACTATTTGATTTTTACCTTTTAGAGAAATCGGGTGTAGATTTGGAAAACCCATTTCTTGATCTTTTAATTTTTTATGTATTAATCCTTTTGTTGCATGATAAATATATATACATAAGTATATGTGTGTGTATACACACCCTTGGTGTGTATATACACACATGTATACTCATGTGTATACTTGGAGCTTGAAAAAAAAATTCCCTCTAGCCTTGTCCTTGCCAAACCTACACAACAAAATGAGAGATTAGAGTTTGGTAGGTGTTTTATATTTTAGCCTAACCCTAATTTTGAATTAGGGTTAGGGCTGGCCTTTTGGCTCTAAAAATTTTTAAATGAGTTTTATTAAATTCATTGATTAAATTTGAATCTCTGTTTTATTCTTAATTAATGATTGTTGACTTTTGTGAGTCACTTTATTTTGAATTTTGAATTAATTATTATTTTATAATTTCATTGTTATCTGCATTGCACATTTTATTTATTAAGTGGGATATTATTATTATTTTATTATCGGTTGCATCTTTGATTTATTTTATTTTGATAATGTTGTTATATTATTAAATTGGCCTTTAATCTTTTAAGGCAATACTTGGAGGACAATTAATTTCTAATTTATAAAATTTAATGGTTATCTCTATTGGAATATTAATTTTAGTATTGATTTATGTTGGAGGTTGTGTATTTATGATTTTAAAATTTTATGGGAATTTCAATTAGAATATTATTTTAATTTTATTTTAATGTTTGAATTATTAATTAATATATATTTAGCTATTATTAAAATAATGATTTCTTTTAATGGTTCATTCTAGGGAAATTATTTAATGTCCTAGGTTGAGACTTAGGTCATTATTCTCCCTATAGCCTAAACATTAGTATTTTATTAATAAAATTTATTAATGGACATTCAAATCTTTTAATTTAATTTTTTGTCAAATTAATATACTTTGGTGAACTTTACGTTTTGAATTTGATTAAAATATTTTAAATTAAATTTTTGAAACATTATTATTTTAAATGGTAATTAATATTGTATTCCTAGGTTTCACATAGGGTTACTTTTATGGCCTTATTTTATTATTTTATTGTTCTCTTATGAATCCTACCCTAGTCTTGTAACCTGGCTCACGCTTCGAAGCCCTTAGGGTTATTAACACTTTATGATTAAACTAATTAATTAATCAAACCATTTGTCAAACAAGATAACCTAACTTTGATCTTTTGATAATTAGTAGGTTGTATTTACGCTTTTAATATTTTTTAATTTAACGCTTGATGTTAACCTTGTTAGGTGTTCTTAGAAGCCTAGTTATTCTTAGAAGCCTAGTTAGGATTTCTAGTTACCTAACACAATTTATGATCAAGGGACGTTGACAAGCCAATGCTTGTCATGATACCCGTTGTGTGTTAACTTGCATTTTGTTCTTGTTAGTGTACCTTAGTATGTCTTCCTAGTTGAATTTTGTGCTTCTGAAAAAAATTGTTGATGTGTTTTGCCCTTAAATTTTTTGCATGACATGGATCATCCTTCATTGTACATCAAAGTATGTGCAACATGTGCAACAATGAGAGGATGATAATGTGATAAGATCACTAAAGGTGGATCTCACACCTAAAGTAAAAATTCTCCTACACCATGTGCTAAAATGAAATGCAAACTCCTAGGTGTCTCAATGACAACTAATATGAAATTGCATTATCCTACGTCAACTTAAGTAAAGTGTAATTAGGAATATTTAATTACACCAACAATAGAAGTAGGTGAAAGATTGGGGAATGAACTTCACACAAGAGTGCCCCATTTTTTAATATATAATCTTGTATATCATTATACCAAAATAAGCACAAAATTGAATGGAAATTATCATATTTATGAAAACTTTACAATTACAATTTAATAATTATCAAATACTTATATCTTTTATGAAATCATAAATATTAATTCTTGAAATACCTATATTACAATAAGCACAAAATTGAATGGGTATTATCATTCATATGAAAACTTTGCAATTACAATTACAATTTAATAATTATCAAATACTTATATCTTTTATCAAATCATAAATATTAATTCTTGAAATGTCTATATTATATTTGTGATTATAGATTAAATAGATGTTTTGATATAAATATCTCACAACATATTTTAAGGAAATATATTTAAAATATATATACTAATTTATTATATTTTTATTTGTACAAAATTTATAGATATAATAAAATAATGAAATTTAAAATATGTATGTTAAGAATTTGTACCACCTTACATTTAAGACTTGGCAACATAAATTTAATTCAATAAACAACATTTGATAAATAAACCCTTAAATTCCAAAATATATCAACTTAAATATATAGGTATATCACTATAATTTTTAAAATTTGTTAAGACATTTTAATTGGTCACACAAACTCTTCCAACATTAACACTTCGACAAGATGGTAAAGTATATTTTGACTTTAAAGTACTTCACTTTTATAGATGGTGATACTCTTTTAACTTTAATGTCATTTAAATACATTTAAGATTTTCAACTAAAATTAGCCTAGTTTACATATTTTATGATTTTACTAGTGTTACAATAATTTTTTTAATTCTATTTGAATATTTATATTCTTTAAATTTAATTATTTTATATTTTTTTTAAAAATAATTCATTTTATATTTGGTGATTTATTTTTAATTGAGAAATAAAATTATTTTGGATTGAAATATTTAATTATTTAATCTAGGTATATATTATAATATATAAAAACTTAAACCAAATTTCTCATAATTTAATAAAGATAATTTTTTTCATGAAATATAGAATTATATACATACATATATAGACAAACATAAAATTCTCATCCAATTCAAAATTTAATTTTAATAAAAAAATATTTAAAATTGTATGTATGTATGTATGTACATATATACATATATGTATATGCATATTTATACACACGATTCACAAAGGGAAAAAAAATGTTAGTTTTTGTTTTCTCTATGTGACAAATGACAAAAGTTATTTATGACACCACTTACCTCTTTGATATTGGAGTTAGTTTTGGAAACTATGGGCACTTTTTGTTT
The DNA here is from genome assembly GCA_027943335.1 of Chamaecyparis obtusa. Taxonomy (NCBI): domain Eukaryota; kingdom Viridiplantae; phylum Streptophyta; class Pinopsida; order Cupressales; family Cupressaceae; genus Chamaecyparis; species Chamaecyparis obtusa. The sequence goes on along the minus strand of BSBK01004085.1, from coordinate 400,271 downwards.
GTGTTGAGCTTTATAAATATGTGGCTTCTTAGTATAATTTGGATGATAGGTTGAATATCTTCTAAGAAGCTTTTATGTGCCATATTTCCTCAAGTATTCTCTGATGCTGTGTTTACTCCTAAAGAGGATTCACTCTAGGCATTATATTGTAAGTGTTGGTTGTTGCTGATAATACAATCAAGAGTCTCACTTTTTTTTTCCAAGGGTTTTCTCAAGTATATCTATATTGTGATTTTATGTGTTTAAATATGATTTTGTATGTGTTTATCTAATTTGCAATAGTTTAAAAATCTGAGAATTTGCTTTGCATCATCTCTCCTATAAGATATAGCATTTGGAAGTGTTTATTCTACACTCGACTTCCTTTTATCTTTCAAACTCTCCATGAAATTGTTACACCAAGAGGCATAAACCTACATTAGCATCAATCATTTGTATAGGAGGTCATTTAAAAAAAATGGTGTAAGAAAAAAGAAACCCTTCGAATAATAATAATAATGATGATGATGATGATGATGATGATGATGATGATGTTGACACATGTGACTGCATCATTTTTTAATGTTTCAAGAAATCGAAAGGAAATCTAAGATGTCAAAAATAGTTGGAGAGTAAATGGGTGGTCAAGAATATGAACCACAATTGTCCTTATTAGTAGTTAAAAAATGCTTTGAAGATGTGGCAAGTATGCACAGTAAATAAGCTAAAACACATGGTAGAGGAAATGTTATTTATTTTTATTAAATTCGTAGCCTGTGTCTACAGATTGATTATGGTCTTGCCACTAAAATTTGGTTTCTTCAGCGGCCTCATTTTATTAATAGTCAATGTGTTATGTGCCAGTAGTAGTTGGCTCTCTAAGAGAGATTTTTTAGAGAGGATACAGATGATCCAGTACCCGATCTTACTTCTACAGCGCTGATCTCTGATGCACTTTCCTATGGTGATGACCATTTCCCTGTGGATTGTAATTTGGTACACTTTTAACATTTAAATTTTATTTCATGTGTATGTTATAAAATATGTGGATTGCATATATCTTGTAATATGTGGATTACATATTCCCTTTGTTAAATGATGGGTCATACCTTCTTGGGTACCATAGTTTCATGTGTTGTTATAGTCATTTTCTTCTATAGCTATATTGACAATACCATAGCGTCATGCAAGTCTCCTACCTTGTAGCTTTGCATGCCTTTTGAAGAGGATTCCATGGTCGTGTGTCATAGGTTTTTGGGTTGGTTGTTTCTATCACATTCTTAGCCTAACATTGCTTCCTTATCTCTATAATGATTTCGGTCTTCCCCACCCATATCTCGGCATTACTAGCTATCTCTTAATAGCAGCATACATTTTTGTGGCTGCCACTTCCTACTGTCAAACATTTCTTAGTTAAACTTACACTTGCTTCATCCTACGAAACAAAGTGAGGTATTAAGCTACTAAGAAAATAAAGTGACTTTGTTTCCAGAACCTGTTGTTTTAGAGAAATCCAGAACCTGTCGTTTCTCCAAAGGTTTATCATTTAATTTGAAAATATATGTTCCAAAGTTCATAATGCAATTTGAAAAACTTTAGAAAATCTGTCATAACATTTTGATATTGATCATCTTAATTATAATTTCTCCATTTACTATCTCAATTTTCTGCTTAAATCTTCATTTGTTTCGGTACAGTTGCATTCTGATCGTAGTTTTACACTCATAATTTTACACTGTATCATACAGAGGAATTAGCTGATAAGTTAGTGTATGTGATTATTTTTAGTAATCACAATTAATTAATTTGATGCATTAAATCTATGTAAAATAGTACTGTTTAGTTAAGTTTTGGTTAAAAATATGGAGATAGATTGCTTAGTTTTGGATAAGTTAATTTGTTTACTTTTAATGTTATTTGGAGTTACTACGAATGTAACATAAGATATTAGTTAAATAATTTTGTTGTTTAAAATAGATTTAGAAAATAATAATAGTTGTTTGTATTATAGATGGTAGTAAATTGAAATTAGAAAGGTTAACTTGTTAGTAAATTTCAATGAATAGTAAATAAGAATGGGCTATTTACTTATTATTATTTTTTCAAGTGAATTTGTAATTTGAAATAATTTCATAAGTTGATATATAAATATGTTTTGTACAAGTATTAATTTGTATTCCAACAACAAATTTTCAAGGATATGTGTGGTGATTCTAACTAGATAATAGGATTTATTAATTTAATTTAGCGTAATAGGATGATTTATTAATTAGTTCATTATAACATTTGATTTACTTAATCGAATCAAAAGTAATAATTAAATTTTTAATGTGTGGCAAGATTTAGTTACATTTATTATGTAATTGACTTATTTTATTTGATACAATTGTCGTGATATGATATTCTTAGCAGCCTAAAGAGAAAATATAGAAATATTTTATTTTAGATATTTTTTTATATTAGAACATCTTTTTTTAATAAAAAAAATAATATTACTGTTCTAATTGAAATATTAGTAGTTCTGTAAAGATCAAGATTGGTAAGAAATTTCCTTTAATCCTCATATTTATTATGGTTGTTTGATTCTTTACCAATCAGGCGTACTCTAGGTTTATGTCATTTATAATGTGGTTCTTATGTTGTATTTAATTCAACATAAGAATATATTTTAATTTTGTAACATTTTATTTCTGATTTGACCTGAAATTACAACTCACCAACTGCTTAAGAGCTTGCACAAAGAAAATGGGGTATGATTAAAGTTCATGTTAAGGCAAGGCTTTGAATTATTAAAGGTGAATAATACTTTAGAGTTTTTTTTTCATTATTTTTTAGCTTCTCTAGTGTTAATTATCAATATATATTATTTTTAACAAACATTCAAAATAGTCATTTACCAATTTCAGAAGACATTCCAACTTGATCATGTACGCTACTCCATTTTAGATTTTCTTTTGGTAAACCAAAATATCTCCATTTTAGATTTTCTTTTCTGATTTTGGACATTTAGATTTTCTTTTGATTTTTTATTCTGCATCTTAGATTTTCTTTCCATATAAAATGAGTTTGTTAATGGAGTTTTTTCATGTGGATTAGTGATTAGGATTTATTTTACTGACGTTGTAGATTGAAAGCTGATAAAAAATGATGTTTATGGTTTATTTCATGCAATTTTTTTTTAATGTATAGATAGATATTATTTTTAATGTATAGATAGATATTAGTATTGGACATATAATATTAATATTAGATATTTGTTAATGTTAGATTTCTAATTAGATAAAAAGTGGGGTTGTAGTTAGTGATAGTACATTAAATTAAGGTTATATTGTAATTATGGTAATGGTCAGTTTTCATAAATCGTATAGTTTAAAGTTAGGGTATACTTCTATAATTTGAGTATAATTAGAGTTTGATTTTGTTTATGAGAAAATATAGAATATAGGGTTTCACAAATTTAGCTTAAATATAGGTCAATATCTTCTACTTTATTTTAAGTAGTTTTAAATATGGTTAGAATAAATGTTTAAATATTAAATTTGATAGATAATAAGAAAAAGATAATTAAATAGATAATTAATATTAGATGGTATTGTCAATATAGCTACATGTTAGTATACCTATTGCATGCAAGTGGTTTAATATACAGATAGATGTTAGTATTAGATAGATAATGTTAATTATTAGATAGAATAATTTTTTACTATTACACATTTTTATTATTAGATAATTATAGATATTTTAATCTAACATTAGAATGTTATAAATCATTTGTAATATAGCATTATAATATTACTATAGGTCATTTCTCATACTAATAGTAATGGTATAAAATGTTAAAAACTAAATGTCTCACATTAATTAGTTTAGATATTGTAATCTAACATTGGAATGTTATAAATTATTTAAATATTACTTATTTTTATAACATTTTAATATTACCATAGGTCATAGGTCATAGTAATAGTAATAGTATAATTTTTAGAGGTATTAAATATTGTAACACAATGTTTACTGTAAAATTATATTTTTTGCTCCATTTTATACATAATTTTTTATTATTTATTTTAGGTAATGGAAAATCCTATTGATGAAATAAAATTATTAAAATTCTAGTCATGGAAAACCATGTACAAGATGTAGAAATCATAGAAATTTTAGATACCACTTCTAACCATTCAATTACAAATGAAAACTCAATTACAAGTCCTTCACTATTAAGTGTTTAGTCAAATGACTTCATTGATACGGATGTGCAAAAACTGGGAAGAGAAATTATGAATTTACGCAAAGAACTCATCAAAAGGCTTAAACTCATAACCTCATATGCACATGCAATTCAAGCAAATGATGTCACTTTCACTCAAGAAACAACTGAATCATTCTATGGCACGACTGATCTATATTTGACAATTTTACGGGCTTCTATAGGGAGTTGTTTTACAATGAACAATATGAGCAAGGTGACTCTAAGCTAATCAAGGATGGGTTTCTAAGATATTTGAATAAAATTTAATGTAAGAAAAAGTCATAGTACTACACGCAACAAACAATTTTGTATTATCAAGCACACAATTTTGTAGTATCAAGCACACAATTTTGTAGTATTGAGCACACAAATTTGTATTTACTGAAATAGAAATAAAATTTTGAATTTATTTCTCTATTCATCTCATATTTTTAAAATAAATTGTAATTTGTATTCACAGAATTCATAAATTATAGATAATTTTTAATATTAAAATAAAATAAATTACTACATCAATACATACATGATGAATACACAAGCCCATATCTTTGCTTCTAACATTTGTAATATAAGAACACATTTTTTAAAGTTATTTATGTCTTTTGTATTTTTAGAAGTTAGATTTTTGAATAATCATTATTAATATTATTAATTAAGCTTTCTAGAACATTTCTATTTACTATATACTATTCTTATTCCTTTCAAAATATAAACAACCATTTTCTATTTATTTAAGTTTTATATGCATTATGTATATTAGCTATGGTTTGACAAAGGAAACTCTTATAATTTGAAATGGAGGAAAAAATAAAACAATACAAAAGAGAATATCAACAAGAATATCATAAACATCGTATGCAACAAATGGAAAATGCTCAAACTGATCAATCTAGAAGTCAAAGGAATGAAGTTGAAGGAGAACAATATGGTAAACATAGATTAAAGGTCACTATTGAACCGTTACACAGTGAAGCAATAGTAGAGGGTAATGTTAACATAAATTTAGGTCACCAAACACCTAAGAATCACTCTCATTCTCAAAGACAAGACATGGACAACCTACAACATAGAGATACAAATAAAAATACATGTCAACGCACATCTTTGGAGGCACATGCACAATAGGTGATAAGAGAACAAAATGATGTTAGGTTGCATCCTATACGTAATGAAGGTCTAGATAATGTGGGACAAGTACAATATAATTCCCAACTATAGGAAACACAAAAAATTAGACATCAAGACAATATTGAAATGAGCATACATAATCAAGATTATGAAAGGATTGCAGAAGAGGAAGCTTTTAGGCCAATTGAATGTGTTGCAGAAACACCAGAAAATATAAATCAACATACAGTAAAATCAAGTCATAAATCATCTCAACATGGTTTCCTAGATGTGAATGGATTGCTACGAACTAATTTCATAAAATTTCAATTGTTATTTCAAAAAAAATTGGATATGTTGGCATCACCAGCAATGTGCTACATTTTTCAAGAAAGCTACATTGGAATTAATGTCTCTTGTATCCCCCAAGGTCATGTTTGTACTAGATGCAAACAAAAAAAAGGAAACCATAGATTCTCAATTCAAAACAATATGGATCCTGAGACCTAACCAATAGAATTAGAAAATTTAACTCAAGTGGAATAAATTCTCATTGCATGTATGAGCCCAATTTACAAGTGACACATGCAACTAGTGGTCAATTAAAATATAGAGGGCATACTATAAGTTTTCCATAGAACGTTGAAAGTGTGGCAAAGAAATTTCCACATTTAGTTAAATATCTTCCACTGATTGTAGTACATAGAAAGGATCAACGTGGAACAAGCTATAACTTCACAATAAATAGAAATCATGTCTAAACTACCTTAAGATATAAAAGTATGCATGATAAGTTTTACTCTAATGTGATTGTTGATGAAAATGCTTTGGATAATATATCACCAAATGTAGATCATAACATTTTCAATGAGTCAAGAAAAGTGCATATGGATTTTGATTTAGATAAAAATAATATTATTTTTGTGGGCCCTTTGGTAGAGATAGATGAGAGAAACATAATAGAGCACACAACATTAATGGCATCCAAACTACTAAATGCCCAGAGGGAAATGGAGTTGATTCATGCATTGGTCAAAATCCCTAACATAGATCCAAAAATAATGATGGATTGGCCTAACATCGGTGCAACTCCCATAAATGAATATACCATGCCAGGTTTTCTTGACATGACATTCCCCTCATTATTTCCCAATGGTTAATGTGATTGGTTGGAACTGGGACTAAGTAGAGTAAATCTACATGAATATTTCAAGCACTTGCTATGATACAAAGATAATAGATTTGGGAAGAATCCAAGATTTCATTAAACTATATGATGAATATGATTATGAGACACCAAGCACATAGCTCTAAAAGTGTTTTCATGAAGAGAAGTCTGCAGCAAATGCCAATCACAATACATGAGTTGCATGAACATATGGAGAAAACACCACAGTCCCATCTAGTAGATAGATTGATGTGATTTGGAACCTCTTTAAGGAGAACATAGTCATATTGGACAAAGTGTCAAGTAGAATTAACAGATATGTTTCATCAACTTGGAACACTGACACTACTTTTTACATTAAGCACATTAGACTTGTACTGGCCAAACTTGCATGCAATGATGTCTAGAACACCACCAAGTGATCCACGAGAAGCACAGATGTGGAGGAAACAAAATATCATTGACTACCCACACATTGTTGTGCAATACATGCATATATGAAACACAACTTTCAGAAAAGAGATACTTGAGAATGGAATGAATGTTGGAGACTACTGGTTCAGATATGAGTGGAAACATAGGGGATCAATACAAGTGCATGTTTTTATATGGTTAGAAGGAGCACGAAAAATAGAAAATATTGACTGGAATAATCAAGATCAAATATACTTTTTTGCATCATATCTCCATGATTTGGTTTACACATGCAACCCTTGACAAGATACACACCTCTAGAATATATAGGTATGATTATGTAAAGTTAACAAATTAAATCTTCTCATTGATGTAGTCACTTTAAAATAAGAACAAATATGGTATTGAAATATCTGAATCTATGTTTCAAGCATACCAAAATTTTAGTCTACACCCATGTTTGAAAAACACTAAACAACTGGTCAAAACTGATTTCAACACTAACTATGACAACATTCTAAATATTGTACAAAGATACACAATGTGTAAAGAAGGTGCATGTCTACGCAAAAAGAGAAGGAAATTGGTTTGCAAGTGAATACTTACTAACCAATTTTATTCATTTCAGTTGTCAATATTGTTCTCCTTTAATATATAATTATATTTACTAAAAAAATTATTAATAAAATATAGGTATAACGCACTGTGGCCATTGAATTTAAAAGGATCTAGCATAAAGAAATATTTAGAAACTGGTGTGATAATATTTGAACCATTCAAAAATGATGATAGAGTTAACTCATACAACCATTACATACTTCAACTTTGGAGAGCAAATATTGATAGGCAACCTATTATGTCTAAACATGTCATGATTAAGTATATTGCAAAGTATAAACCCAAAGTTGAAAGAAGTTCAAAGACATACCATCAGATGTTATTTCGACTAGAAAATGTAGAAAATCCTGATTATTTAGCATCAAAAGATTATAGGCAACTTCTCACTGAAACATTGATAGAAAGAGATATTGGGGCCCAAGAAACAAGTCATATGCTAAGTTAGAAATTCCATTGGTGTAGAGTAGTAGAGTATTTTTCAACTTAAATGTTTCAAAGTATTCAAACGTGTAGACTTAAATGTTGATGAAGCAAATAAGGAACGAACCATATCTTTCATCGATGCTAATAGGAATAGGCAACAATATATGGAAGCTTTGTGCCTTATTGATGTTGCCAAATCATGGATATATTTAACAAAAAAAGGAGAGGTGATGATAAATGGAGGTCAAGAAAAATAGCAGGTATTGTAAAATTCTTTCCTATATTTTACTCAATTCCTGCACATCACTTAGAAAAATGGATTGATTTTTTCTCTTCAGAATTATTGCTTTATAAACCATTTTGTGAAATTCACACAAATATTGACCTAACAATGATGAATCTATAGTTGCAACATGGGATAACTTTAGATATAATCGATGGCACCTAGAAAGAAGAGGAGATTCTGACAACACTGAAAATGAATCTGATTCAAAATCTGTAGATAATGATAATTCCCAGGGTACTACTACAGAGAACGAATGGGATATTTTATCGAGACTTCATCGTGGATAGATTATGCAAGTTTCAGAGATAGATATGTTGGGGAGAAGAGATATGGATCGACAAACAAATTGGTCTCAATAATTTCAAAGCGATATACACAAATAAATCTATAAATTTCATTAACTTGATGAGGAATATAGGTTGTCTTATCCATGATGACATACCACAATGTGTGGACTATAGAAACCTCATTGACAAACAAAATAAAGAAGTTAACATCATAATATCCCACTATCATACATGTCAAGATGCATCACCCTTACATATCATAATCCAAGGCACAATGGGAATAGGAAAGTCATATTTAATTGGTGCAATTAGTCAACCATTACAAAATGCATCCTCTCCACAATGTTCTCCTCTCCTTCTACTTTCACTGACAAGAGTTGCAGCATTCAACATTGGAGCATCAATGATTCATTCTAGGTTGATAATACCGATAAAAGAATTCAGTGAGCTACAAGGTATGAGACTTGCAAGTTTCCAAGAGGAAATGTCCCACATAAAATATATATTGATAGATGAAATGAGCTTCCTTGGAGAGAGGTTACTCCAAAACATAGACTCGCATCTTCGATAAGCATTTCCAAAAAATATCCATGAAAGTTTTGGAGGTATGTTTAATGTTTAAATTTATTAGAATACAAGATCTGCATTTTAATATGCTTTATTCCTTTTTATTAGAATACTAATTCCAAATTAAATATTATTTAATACATGAATTATAATATTTTTTCAGGGTTCAATCTATGATATTGGTTGGAGAATTGGCACAATTGTCTCTAGTCAGTGATAGACCAGCATATGAAATTAGAAGGCATACAAAGCTTCTATGGAAAGAATTCCAAACTATAGTTACTTTAAGTCATATTTTTAGACAGGATGGACAAAGCAATGAGCAAGAAAGATTTCATGTTCTTCTATCAAACATAAGGGATGTGAACCCTACACCAGAGGATTGGATGTTACTTATGTCAAGATGCAATGCAAATATGAGTACTACAGATAATGGTGAACTTTTTTAAAATAGTGTTCATTTATGTTCAACAAATTATAATGTGTACAATCATAATAAGAAAAAGATACTATCATTATCAAACCCTACTGCATGAAGCATTTCTATTAAAACAACAACACATGCTTCTATGGATGGAGATGGAAGTGATGAGCTCGACATGGAACTATTACTTAGCAAAGATGCAAGGGTAATGCTAACTTCAAACTTATGGATTGGAGTAGGTCTTGTCAATGGAGCACTAGGATATATTTGAAGTATTGTATATAGACGTGGAAGTGCACCACCTCTATCACCGTCATATGTACTTGTAGATTTTGATAGTTTCTCTGGAATTCCATTCAATGATCATCATCCACAGAGAGTCTCAATCCTTGCAATTGATAGGGGTAGTACAAAATAAATTCCATTGAGATTGGTGTGAGCTTTAACCATACACAAGTCACAAGGGTTAACACTACATAAAGCTACTATTGATATAGATCCCACTGAAAGAAGTGGTCTCACATTTGTGGCAATATTACATGTCAAATCTTTGCAAGGACTAATAATTATGTCACCCTTCACATATGATAGATATGAAAAAATGAAGACAAGAAAATAAGTCGCTAGAAGAAAAGAAGAAGAGAGCATCTATTGAAATCCTTATAAATTATTTGATGTAATAAATATTGTCAACACATTTTTATTGTTTGTAATTTTCTCAATAATTAACAATATCATTGATAATTTCTCTCTTCATCCAAATGCTTAGTAGTAAAAATCTACATGTTCATTTATTTATATTCAATGAGTTTTGTAATTCAAATAATTGTTTGATGCATGTTAGTTATTTGAAGGGAAAAAATTGTATATTCATGTTTTTATTTGTTCATATATTTAAGGTTTATTTAGGCTAAGACATATTTCATATGATGATATATTTATTAGCTGTAAAAAAATTATAATTTTAATATGATATTATATGTATATAATTTTAATTAAAAAATAAAATAGACATATTCATGAATTACTATTCCAGTCTAATAAAATATAAAGTTGAAATTTATCTATGTAACATCATTTCCTTATAGTGTTTTCATTATTTATTTCATAACATGTATTACTAAACAATATTCATTTCATTTTTTACTTTATCACAGTTTGTGGATAGTTTTATTCTCATAATTTTGAAATACTAATATTTTTTATTTTATTTTAAATTTGCAGCAAATAATTCAAACCATGGATGTTTTAGAGAATGAATCAGAAATCATTGTTGCAAGTCCAAATGCCTCTATAAACTCAAATGATGTTTTTGAAACTGATGTGGACAAATGTGCAAGATTAGTTTTAGAGTGTTGTAGAAAAATGATTAAAACTATTGAACACACGACCTTAATGATTCACAGTGTTGAAGAACTAGAAATATTAAAATTGGAAGATGTTGCAAAAGTAGTTCGTGAAACATCTCTAAAAGTAGATGCATTTCCATCTATGATGAAAGAAGTATATCGCGATCATTATGCAAATAAAGGTCGCAATACCATGCTCATTGTTGAAGAATATGTCATGTACTTACATCATTATGGTGAAGTGTTTTACATATAGTTAGTTCTTATTTGACCTTTGATACTTCTTACTTATTCAAAATCGTTGTATTGGAACATATATTTTGTCTTTAATTTATGTAAGTTTGATGAACAATATTTATTTTTATGTATGTGGTTCTTATGTGTGTCTTAAAAATATTGTATATTTTTATATATAATATTAAATATGTGGAAAACACATATGATATTATTTGGGACAAAATTTTACAAATGCTTTACTCATTTTAGAAAAGATTGCCATTTTTCTTTAACTTATAATATAATACAAGATAAATAAATAAAATTTAAATATTTAAGTGATTTGTACCAGTAGACTTCCATAAATCTATATTTAAAATATTCTTAACAAATTGTGTTCTACCATTTATTTGTAATATAGGTGGCTTTCAAATATTTGTGGCATTAAAAGATTGCTTTAAATAGATGTGGCAGATATGTGTGAAAAATTAATTACAATGGACATGTCACAAATATATGAAGCACTAATGTGTCTCTAACCCAAATATAAATCCTAAGCCTAATGATTATTTGAACTCTAACATTAACGCTAATCCTAATCTTGAACTTAAACCTACCATAGCTATTATTCTATCATAATAATAATAATAATTCCATTCGTAACCATTATATCATCCTAATCATAATTCTAATATTAATCTGTACCCTAACCCTAACTTTGATATGAATGCTAAACATAATTGTAATCATAACCCAAAATTCTCATCCTAACAAAAAATCTAACCCTAACATTAAACCTTAATGTTCAATCCTAATTGTAACTATAACCCTAACCAAAAACCTAAAGCCTAACCCTGGCTATAATCATACTCATTAAAAGCTAAACCATAATCATAAATGCTAAAACCTAATCATAGAATTGTAAACCATAAACCTGATGCGATGCCTAACCATGATATGCATGCTAACCCTAACCCTAATATATTAATTTATTCAACTTATAACACCAAACCCTAACCCGAATATTAATCCTAACCATAAGTCTAAACCCTAACCTTAATATTAATCCTAACCATAATCATAAACTTAAACCAAATCCTGACTGTAATGCTAATCTTAACCTTAATCCTAACCTTGACCCTAACCCGAATATTAATCCTAACCATAAGTCTAAACCCTAACCTTAATATTAATCCTAACCATAATCATAAACTTAAACCAAATCCTGACTGTAATGCTAATCTTAACCTTAATCCTAACCTTGACCCTAACCCTAACCCTAACCATAGCCCTAACGAATTCTAAACCTTTACACTTAATCTAATTCTAGTTCGAATCACAACCATAATAGTAATTCCAACCCTACCCTTAACACTAAACAATGCCCTATTCCTAACCCGAAACCTAATCCAAACCATAGCCCCGACCAAATCTAAATATTAACCCTTAACCTAACTATAATTCTAATCCCAACCCTACTAATAATTCCCATGTTGCCCTTAACATTGATCAAAACACTATTCCTAACTTGAAACCTTTTATAATTATAATCCAAACCCTAACCCTAACAATAATTCTACTCGTAACCACAACCATAAACCCAACCTTAACACTAAACCCTAACCCTGACCGTGATATAAATTGTAATGCTAAATGTTAACCCTAATCAAATTAATTTAGTCATTGTGTTACATGCACTATGGCTGCTACTAGCTAATATATACTCTATATTTAAAATACGCCGAGATGCATCGAGGCTTTGATTTTTTTCATCATTCATCTTTAATATAGAGATAAAATTAAAGTTGAAAAAATCAACGGGCGTATTTTAAATATAGAGTATATATTGGCTAATATATTTCATTCTTTCATATATATATAATCAACGTACTCCAACCGTTTGAATCACTATTAACAATTGGTATTATTGTTTGATTTATATAATAATAATAGAATTATTTTTGTTGCTTAATGGCTTAAGAGGGAATTTGGATTCTTGTATTCATCACCAATGACAAGAATTGTTCATTTTACTATTATTTTTTAAATTTGCAAACAGTTGTATTAATCATTCTCTAGAAGTGAATGGCTATTAATCGCAATAGCTTTTGTTTAGTAGCAGAAGAAACAGTCTAGAATTTTTAATTCAAAATAAAACAGACATAGGCACTCATATTATGGCCTGCAGAATCAGCTTTTGTTTCAGGATTCGCACGCGAGGATCAGTGGTTTTTTCATGATATTGTGTTTCGGAATTTTAAAAATTTGTTAGTATATTCTCCATTTGAGGATTGCTTGCCTTACTAGGACGTCGTTTTTCGCGTGCATGCAAAGTTGACTTTACTATTTTTATTTGCTTTCGAAACTAACGTAATAAAACCACGCAAAATTATATGAGACTGCTTGACATGACCTCCGTAGACAAAATCAAGGTATCCGTGCTTCTTAGTAAAATTCAATCTCTGTTATTTGCATAGGAAGAAGACATTAAATCAACACGGAATTCAGAAATAGGGAAGGCTCCCCTTTGGTCATTATTTATCATAAGTTCAATGTGGAGGTAACTGATCTCCAGAATACATTAAATTCCATGAGTGAGAACCATGTAAGCATATGTTTCCTTGCCATATTGTTTACCATTAATCATAAGATTTATTCAAAGATAATTGATCTCCAAAGTACATTATATTGCATGGTCGAGAACTACGTAGTCATCTACATTCCTAATTGACATTATTCTCTAAAAGACGTTACTGCTATCATTTCATAGTTATCATAATCTTCTTCACCCCTTTTGAAACAAGACCTGCTTATTTACCACAGAAGAGAAAATACGACAAACAATGGAGATTGTGTCCTGTCTAATACCCCTTGCCAGGTATATATCCAGAACCACCTCCATAGCCAGAGCCCGCACCATAGCCCGACCCAGAGCCAGCGCCATAACCCGAACCAGAGCCAGTGCCATAACCCGAACTGGAGCCAGCGCCATAACCAGAACCAGAGCCAGCGCCATAACCAGACCCTGAACCGGAGCCAGCACCATAACCAGAACCCGAACCAGAGCCAGCACCATAACCAGAACCCGAACCGGAGCCAGCACCATGGCCCAAACCAGAGCCAGTGCCATAACCAGACCCTGAACCGGACCCAGCACCATAACCAGAACCCAAACCAGACCCAGCACCATATCCTGAACCAGCACCATAACCAGAGCCACTGCCAGAACCACTACCATAACCCGACCCAGAGCCAGAACTGGCCCCATAGCCTGAGCCGCTGCCAGATCCAGCACCATAGCCACTGCCGGACCCTGACCCATAACCAGACCCACTGCCCGAACCAGCTCCATAGCCACTACCAGAACCAGAGCCAGCTCCATACCCACTTCCAGAACCTTGGCCTCCACCATAGCCATTACCCAAACCAGACCCAGCGCCATAGCCTGAACCAGAACCTGACCCGGCTCCATAACCAGATCCAGGCCCAACACCATAGCCAGAACCAGAACCTGAACCAGCACCATATCCAGACCCAGGTCCAACACCACTCCCAACACTATACCCAGAACCAGAACCTGACCCAGCTCCATATCCAGACCCAGGCCCAACGCCACCACCAGCACCATAGCCTGACCCAGACCCAGACCCGGCACCATAGCTGCCCTGATTTTGACCCTTCACAGAGCCATCTACAAACTCCACACCAGCCGCCATTATTCTCCCACGTGGGACCTCGTTTCCCGTCTCTTTACTCAGAAACTTGCTTCCCCTACCTTCCACGCCATTCAGATTAGGAAGGCTCAATGCAAACACAAGCGCAAGCAAAAGAGAGCTCAATATACAACCTCTAGTCGCCATCTCTTACAGAGAACTTCTATCCACGATGATTTACTATCAATACAAGACCCAAATATTTGAAGTTATCATGCAGAATGAGAGGTGGTGGTTAGTATTTATACACATTCTCAAGGCACCCATCTCAATCTCTCCTGCGTGTTTTCCAATAAGAAGGTCTAGGGTGGCGCACTGACCCACAAAAAGAAACATTCCACGCATTTCATTCAAGTCGCGATCTTTTTCCTCACATCCTTGTCTTATATTCAATGAGTTTTAGACGCTCAGAAAGTACTAAGATCGGTTAGACAAAAGAGTTGCAGCTTCTCTCAATGATGAGAGAATTTCTTTAGTGCGTTGTGCCAGCTTGAAATGAGGTCAGGGAGGATTTTAACCACAGACAATGCGTGGTGGCGTGGAGGTGCCATGTGTGCTTCTAGAGACCTAAAATCAGACAAAGTTTTGAGCTTCACAAATTACATGGCCTCTCTGCAAATCACCCTGATAAGAATCAACATTGAGTGCGCATTGCAGGCCGTGCGATTCGACCCAGGTCGTGAGGTTACCTACTCCAATCTTGCCATGCATTAGTTGTGTTTGCCATTATATATTCCTAGTGCACTCTGCACATTCTGCACTATCCCCGACTGCAGGCCAAAAGTCAATAGATGAAGATAAACTTATTCACATTTCTTCGTCCTGTACACTTGGCCAGAATCTCCAAACTTATTCACATTTCTTCGTCCTGTACACTTGGCCAGAATCTGCAATTTGGCTTCTTTTAATTGAACAAAAGGAGACCATTATTTTCTCAATTCAAATCATTTCTCAAGTGATGTGCCTTAATGGAAAGAGCTATACCAGATTTTCATAATTTCAGAGGTTTTTTTCAAGTGAAAAATCTAGGTATAGAGAAACCCATTCAATATTAATCCATATTAAATGGAAAATTTTGCTGCAATTTTGTTCCCTTGCTTTTTCTATAATGATTGCAGTCCATTTTCATAGTCATAAGGATTAGTGGTCCAATTGTTCTTCTGTCTATTTATTTATGCTATATTTCCTCATGTCATATGTTTAAAACAAACTGCATTAAAACAATTGGGCATTTGCGTGGCGAGTAATCTTATTGTGGTTTGAAGGTCGAGTCAGGATTCTACTTTTACTGCAGTGCCAGGACAAGGGCAGTCGCATAATCTCCATAGAACACTGACACGTCGAGAAGGTGCTAAAATAATTTGTCTACCGAAAGCATCATTCATATTTATAACTTATTTTGGCGAAAGTTTGAACTGTATTCTTTTGTTGTAAAAATAAATAAATTATTAATCTATTCAGCAAACATTTAGTATCGAAATGTATATTGCATTTAATTCACTTTTTTACATAGGGAGCATTATTTTGAGGTAATAGAAGCTTCTTAGTTTATGAAAAAATAAAATTCAATCATTTTGAAAATTTAGAATTTTTTTGTAATTATAATATTTTATTAGGGGAAGAGTACTTGTAGTCATTTTGACTAATTTCGTGTATCTTAAGTTTTTAAATAGGACGACATATTTTTGTGGTTTTCTTTATAGGCGATTTAAGTGCTTAAAGCTATTGTTTTGTCTTTTGTGTAGGTAGAATAAATGCGATGGAATTCATTAAGCGCACAAAGGTCAAAGAGTGATCATTTTTAGTTGATGTTGAATACATGTTCTTTATTGCCTGATTAATTATTCGCTTTTGGTGTAAGTGTACCAAGATGGTGAACAAAAAAGGGGTATTAGTAACCATTTTTTTCCCCTCAAATCAGCGAAACCTAAACTTGGAGGAACAATTTGAGGCTCGTGCATTCAAAATTAGCACTCTAAATCTAGTTTCTAAACTACTAAAAATTTTCAAAAATGAATAAGATTAAGAGGGTCAAATCCTTCACACACCAAACAATGGTCCTATTTTTTTAAGCAAAACTTAACATAGTGTGTTACATGTGCTTCAAAAAAGATATGGTTGCATTACTATTTTGAAAAACCCTTTGGTAGAAAGATAATTAAGAGTGAGTACTAGAAGTTGTGTATTTTTTTATAATTTTTTATTGAGTATTTTTATTTGTGATTTTTCAAAGTGGATGCATTCTAAAAATCAAGTACTTGTTTATGTACTTCAAATAACTTGCACCAATTTAATCAAAAATTGGTTTTTTCTAATTTGAAATTAAAAAGAGTGAAGCATAGAATAATAATATATACTTTATATCAAGTTTGGACGACTAGGTAAAAAGTTATTAAAAAAATGGTATATGTGTGTCTCTCAGAAGTCTAGAAACACTATTAAAAGAGATTAGAGATTAATATGTTAATGTTCAAAATCTAAAAAATATATATGGTTAAAAATCTCAAGAGACATGCAAAATTATGGTGGTAATTTTACAAATACCTACTTGATAATATGTAAACCTCATAAAAATGAAGTACAAAAACAAGATTGGAAGGAAAAAACATGCCAAAAGGAGGGAATTGAAACTCCAAGGCCTAATTACAAGCCTTAATGCATATACGTAAAACCACATACGTAGTTTTCATTAAAAAACAATTATCAAATTTTATAGTAAAAATATGCAATCGAGGTTTAACATGTATGTGTTTGTGATGCAGGAGCATCTTGGGTTCTTGGCAATCTTGCATTGACCAAAAATATTTGTCTTCGTATTTTCCAGTTTTATCAGTCTTTTTGCAATTGTTCAGTTTACATTCTTTTCTCTTATGATCCTTACAGAGTGTTTGTGACCTCGTGTTAAACCTTTTCCTAGGATCGTGCATCTTTTGGTTGCTTCACACATGAGATCTCGCTGATTCTTGGTCGGATTGTCTTGTTTTTCATGTTTTTTTATCAGTCTTGTGTTTTTTTATCTCACGTAGCTATTTTTTGATCAACGAAGCTTAACGGCTCATTTCTTGATGATGTAACATATGTGGTCGACCTACTTGAGGGATCATGATTCATGTTTCATTCATTGGAGAGGGATCCTTGTGATTTTAGGTGTTTACATATTTGTTGTAATACATTTTCTTTGCATTGGGATATGTTATCTTGCTAGGCTGACATGAGCTTTGTGAAGGCTTTATAATCTTTGTCATTACTTCTCTTGAATATCAAGAAGAATATATAGAATCTGTCTGAATAGAACAGTAGCCTAGCATTTTGTAAGGTTTGATCTTTTAGATCAGATGGAAGGAAGTTTCTATAGAAGGTCCATGTAGTTGTTCAGGCTTATAGATCATATAAAAAGATAACCTATTGAAGGTTCTAATCAAGCCTATATGCCTAGAATGTATTGTTGATTGCATCTATCCCTGTAACTAATTATGTGATAATAAGGATGTTGATCTTGCATTCATTTCCTTGTTTTTCCTTTTGGGCTTCTGTTGTGTGACTCTTTCTACAAGGATTTGTTCACTCTATGAGTTCCCATTGTCCTTGACTACATCAGATGGTATGAGAGAAGGTTTGTGACCAAGGGTTTTCTTATGGGCTGGCAGAAGAGAGGATCTAATCTACAATTGTTGAAGATTGTGAAGATGGCTAGAAGAAATGCTAGAGGAGGATAAAGCAATGCAAATCCAACTAGCTTGGATATGTTGAGACAGATTTCTACTAGATAGGAAGCTGTAGAAACAACTCAGAGGAGAGGGAAACACATTGCAAATGCAAGTGATGAAGAAGGACATGAACATATTTAGGCTAGGGAAGGAGAGAACAATGAAGAGAAAGCAAAGTCGAATCAAGAGGAAGAAAGATTCAGCAGAGCTTGACCAATGTGAACAAGAAACCTCATTGCAATCCACCAGACTATCATGGTAACTTAGATTATGGTGAATTGATCGATTGGATAATAGAAATGGACAAGTACTTCAAATTTGAAGGAACTAATGAGGAGAAGAAGGTAAAATATGCTTGTAGCAAGTTAAAAGGGTGTGCATATTTATGGTGGGAACATTTGCAAATACATTGATAGAGAAGAGGCAAAGACAAGATCAAATCTTGGGATAGGATGGTGAATAATTTAAAGGCTAAGTTCTTAACTAAGGACTATCAAGTGAATCTATTTCAAAAACTACAGAACTTGAAGAAAAAGGACTTAAGTGTTAAGGATTATATTGAGGAGTTTTACAAACTAGACATTAGATTTGGGCATGTAGATGATAAAGTTGAACAAGTTACGTGCTACCTTAATAATTTAAGGGTGTCAATACATAATTAAATTAGTCTAATACAGATTATAAGTGTGGAAGAATCTTATAGGTAAACCTTAAAGGCTAAAGAAAATTTGAACCGAAGGCATGAACAGAGACAAAGACGTAGAGGAGGAAGATTTCAGAGAGGTTGATCCAGTACTAAAGTTGGAGGAGGTAGATCATCTACAGATCTAGACAAGATTGGATTAGAAGCTAAGGATAATAATCACTATAGGAGTCCTGATATGAGTTCATATTGTGTGATATAAAATTGGTATTCAATTGGAATGCAACCAACACTTCAATAAACCATTAACTCAAGAATCTAGCTACTAGCAATCATTCATGATGAACAACAAAATTTCCAAAATTGGCTTATTGCTTCCTAATTGGAGTTTAATCCTTTGTTACAATGCTCATCAGATTGACATGAAGGATTAGTGACTTGACTACTCCAAATGAAAGATTCAAACTATGAGTGAGATGCAACACTTGCATTCACCACTCCAAGATATGCAATACAAAGCTATGAAAGTAAATATGAAACTAGTCTAGGAATGAAACTATGATGCAATATTAAGCTAACAAAATTAATGCTACTATGAAATAAAACTATTTTCAAAGCTAATTAAAAATGCAAGATTACTCTACAAGATGATATAAACTAAAAATGCATGATAGATGAAAGTAGCATAAGCTCACTATTGTAGGATACAAATGAAAAGAGATAGAATCTCACAAAATGACCAAGATGGAACCCTTGAGCCATGGAAGAGCTTCCTTTTAAAGAAATTGCCTCAAGAATGAAGGGTGGAAATTAAGAGGCAAAAGATGTTAGGTAGAGATGAGTGGTCACTTCAAAGGTGGCACAACCCGATCCCAACTTGTAATTTTGTAATTTTTGATTAGTTTTTGCATTTTCATGTGTTTTAAATTCTAGATACCATTCTATCGTGAGACAAAATAGTTTCATTGCATCCTTAGTTAGGTTGAAATGATGATAATATGTTATTATTTATTGTATTTCATGTTGTGTTGAGTTTTATCATATGATGGGTACCCTCGTATCGTACGATACAGGGAACTCGTATTGAAAAATTATATCGCACTATTTAGTGAGTTTCATTGTATGATAAACTAGAGCTAATTGTTTCATCGCATGAGCTTAATTTGTACTTTTTTACTTTCTTTTGAAATGATCTTAGTTGTGTAGCTCATTTGTAGCCCCTTAGATATGCTTAATGATGAATTTTATACTTTAATGCTCAATATAGATAGATTTCTCTCATGACTTGGATTGATTACTGATGTGTTTCCTTGTGTTCCTTTTGTAGATATGATAACCTGATCCTATCTTCCAATGTACCTACCCATAGGCCTTTATAATTTTTTTTCATTTGTCACAGCAGGAGTTGGTTGTTCTTGATTAATGTGGGCTTGGGAAGCTCACTACCATGCATGACATCCATGTTAATCACAAGTTAATGACTGCGCTAGCTGAGAGATTTCATAGTGAGCACAATACCTTTCATTTTCCAGTGGTGATATTACTATCACTCTTGAAGACATATATCAGATCCTCATATTTCCCAGAGTTGGAGAGCTCATCTTTTATGATCAGGAACTGACTGAAGGGATCGTAGCTTTGAGGAGGGTGTTTGGAGATGATACCATCCTAGATCGACATACTACCTGGGATTATATTCTTAGATGGTACAACCATGACTATTCATTAGCTTGTGTTCTTGTGAGGTTGATCAATTATTTTGCTACACCTTATTGTAACCAGTAGGGGTTCCAATGCATTTGGGGCTAGATTTTTTATGAGATGCTTTGTAGGCCTCAAATATTTATCTGGGGAGCATGCCTATCGTTCTATATCTACAAGGATCTACTTAAGATTGTATACTGGAAAGGATGGAGCATGGTCGTTGGATTTATAGTATTACATATATGAGTGTGGGAGCATATCTCTATAGCTTGTCCAATGACACATGATGTCCAAGGAGCGGGTATGCCTTACATTTTCCACTATATTTAGGTTACATCCACTAGCCCAATTTGGGCAAGACTATTTTTTGGTAGTGGCAATTAAATGATCTATCTTTTGTGGTATGGCGGCCATACATAGGTTGTGAGAGATGGTTAGGCTTAGCCAGATAACTATCATACATATTTTCCAGTCAGCCACTAATTAGCAGGTATGCTTATGTTATGTTTGAGGTGTTGCTAATGCTTTAATTTCTTATCTTTTCTTTCTTTATCCTTTAGTCCTTATATGCATCATGACTTTGTAAGTGCACTCCAATAGTTGATCATTTTTGTATTAGTAGAGTCTGGTGACGGTTTGGTCAGAGGTAGGATACATCGACCAAGTTTGTAGCATATGCTCAGTTTTCTAACGAGGAGGTAGACTAGGAGCCGTAACTTGTCTATGGAGTGGTTGTTGAGGAGCTCATAGATTTTATTGGGGTCAACTGGGAGTAGCATCTAATTGACCATCTCTTCCTGAGGTTCATTGATCTAGCTAAGCGACTCCCTGGACTAGATGAGGAGAAGCCAGCTGACAATCCACAGGGTAAAGGAGCTAGGAGAGGGGATGGAAGAGAGAAGAGAGGCATGGGATGAGGCCATTCTAGAGTGATTATGATTAGGCCATGTAGGGAGAGAGGATCCTTAGGGTTTGTGGGATTTTCTATTTTCGTAGACAAGGGGCTACCGAAGGAGGAGGGGGAGATATTAGTGAGGCAGAGGGTGGACTGAGGACACCTCTTGAGGAGAGACCGAAAGGGGGGACTGCTTCAGGGTGAGGGTGAGCTTATGGAGGAGGCAGTGGTAGAGACACCATGCGCAGAGGCATCACAAGACACCAATTCTCAGGATTTGGCATAACTGAGGTTAGATCTTGTAGCGTCTAGGACACAAAAGGAAGTGATGGAGGCACATATGGTAGAAAGATATAGGAAATTATGGGGGTTATAGAGTGCATGTGACTAGATCCAATAGAAGGAAACCTATCAGGCTTCTAGCACTTCATATTATTATGCATTATATATCAGAGTGGTACTAGCTGCAGTCAGAGCACCATCATCCACATAGTTCATTGCACAATCTAAGGGGGCCGTGCCAGTACCAGCACCTACGAGAGAAGATGCCCCTCCTCCTACACCCTGAGATGAGGAAGAGGGAGAGAGTCAATATTGATATCCCATTTTCTCATCTTTTCTCCTTCCATTTTGATGTAGTCATTTCTATATTTGTATTGAGGATTCGTCAATTTTGTACTCAAGATATTTTTATCTTTTGATAGCACGGGATATTTTGTTATACCAGATTTTGAGATATATATATGATGGATGTACATTTTTTTATTACATTTTTTCTCTCATGATTTGTCTCTTTTGATTTGTCTCTTTATTGATATCTTGTTATTTGTATTTGATCATGATATATTCTTGATAAATTCTCATGTATGTTATTGTTGATAGATGATTCTTTTTATTCCTATGTTGATATATCTCATGTCGCATTTATGGTATTGATTCTCATGTTGAAAATAGCTTTACTTCATGCTTATTTCACTGATGATACATAGCGTATATAAATATTTGATGATGCCTTTACTTTCATCTCTTATGTTGTGTATGATTTGATATGTATCTCTTGTATCATGTTGTTCTTTTCCATACTCAACTACGCATGTGATAATAAAAATTTAGCACTCTAGGCCCCTTTCATGATGATACTGACCTTGATTCTTGTAGGTACTAGTCGGATTCAATGAAAGAATTCTCACAATTAACCGCCTCAGTGAGGAGAAAAGGAAGGATGGATCAAAGGAAACTAAGACCCAAGACTACAATGCAGTCCTAGCATGAAAATGAAACCTAAGACACAAGTCAAGTCACTGATCTGATCCTATAGCCATTTGTTTATCATCATTCAAGTGCTTAGGGACATCAGGGTTGATACAACCTTCACTGGTGTGAGAGAGACCATGAATATATGAATATGATCATATTAGATAGATGTAGGAAATGCATGTAAGCATCAAGGCACAAGAGCTGAGATGACCTTAACATTGTTTCCAGTTTGATATTGTAATTTTTCACTTGTACCAAGGCACAGGCTACCAAGATAACCATGAGTGTCATCTTACATAGTACACACAAAAAATAGAAAAGGAGATAGTTCCAACCTCACCTAAGAATCCAAATAAAGCGGGTCGAGGTATATGCGATATTTCAAAAATGATGGAGACTCTTATCATAGACACCCAGTTTATTAGATAACTTAGGATCATTGAAAGCCATCCATCAAGGAGAAATCAAAGAAAATTTGTATTCCCCTAGTCGTGATCCTTTAGTCATATAGACATCATCAAGAGACCTTAGAAGACATAACAGATGAAAATCAATGATAACCAATAGCACACAAGAAAATAAGTTCAGCATATCTCATTAGTTTTAATTTTCTAAGTTTCGTGTTTGTGTTGGGTGTTAAGGAACACCTTTGTGATTTTTTATTGAAATGAGTGTGTGATGTGAGAGTTAAAGATCCGATTTGTGTTGAGAAACATAGTGATGTCTAGATAGATAGTGTTAAGAAACACTATAGGATTGGGGTGTTTTAAAAACATTGATTCATGTGTCAGTGGAAAATTGTCCATTGGGAAAGACTGATACACTAACTCGGGTTAAGCTCAAGAGACCGATCAAGTGGTAAAGTGTTGACAACTCAGATAGATAGCGAAGTTTTTCCGCCAAGAAGAAGATAAGAACCAAGGACAAAACTAAGACCAACTCCAGTCTAGGATGGTGCAAAGGAGATAGAGGGTGAGAAATGAGTGCAGAAAGCACAAGATCTTAGCGACGCTTTGATAGATAGAGCGTTGGTTACAAGTGATTCTTTTTTTCTAGGTTTTCACCACTTGGAATTATTTTATTTTTCTACCAAGGCACCTATTTCCTTGTTTTCACCAAGGCACTTTTTCTATTTTTTATATTGTTTTGTTCTTTTTTATTTTTCACTTTTTTTGTATTTTTGAGATTTTTTAAATTTTTTTGGACTCATCAAAGCATCTGTTTCCAGGTTTTCACCAGGATGATCATCTTTTCTGGACTTTTTATAGTTTTTAGGATTTTTTAAAGACTTTTTATGATTTTTAGAATTTTTTCAAGATCATAACTTGTTGTACAAGATGCAAAATGTCTAGTTGTAAAATTGTTTTAGGTGGAGAGAGTTGATAGGATCTAAGAGAGCTTCACCTTTTGGAATAGCTAGCTAATAGGCTCCCAAATCAAATGTTGTAGTAATGACAAAAGGACTTAGCCAGTTAGGTTCAAATTTTCCCTTTTGTTCTCTGTGTTGTTGATTTTTTTCATTTTCTCTCAGAATGAGATCACCAACTTGAAAGTTGTGGTGACGTACCTTTTTGTAATATCCCTTAGAAATTATCTTTTGGTAGACCCTTGGATGGTCAAATGCTTCTTTTCTATGCTCATCAAGTAATTCTATCTCTTAAAGTCGAGAGATTTTGTAATCTTCATTTGTGACAAGTTCATGTAGTGATACCCTAAGTGAAGGTATTTCGACTTCAATCGGTAAGACTGCTTCAAAACCATAGACTAGTGAGAATGGCATAGCCCCTATAGGCATTCTGATACTTGTTCTATAATTCCATAAAGTTGGATTCAACTGCAAGTTCCAATCCTTTGTAGATTTTTTAACTATCATGTGCAAGATTTTAAAGATTGTTTTATTTGAATCTTTTGTTTGTCCATTCCCTTGAGTATAATATATAGAAGATGAATGATGTGTGATATGGAATTTAGTGTAGATTTCATCATTGTCTTTGTTTTTTAACTATCCTCTATTATCTGTGATAATTAAGGAGGGAATACCATATCTACAGACAATGTAGCTGAGTATAAACATGGCCACTTGTTTCCCTATTGCTTTGATAAGAGGTATAAATTCAACTCACTTAGTGAAGTACTCAGTGGTTGTGATAATAAAATTGTGCCCATTTGAAGACAAAGGATCAATATGGCCCACAAGATCAAAATCACATCTCTAAAATGGCTAGTGAGTGATAAAAGGCAACAAATCCCTAGCAGGAGCATGAATCATATTTCCATAGAACTGACATTTTTTCATGTCTTAGCATATTGAACATCATATTTCTCCATGGTAGGCCAATAATAACCATCTCTAAGAAGATTCTTTTATAAGGAAAGATTGTTTGAGTGTGATCCACATATACCCTCATGAACCTCCCTAAACACTCGGTTGGACTCCGTATGCTCTAGACACCTAAGAAGTGTACCATCAAGACTTCTCCTAAATGATTAATTTGCAATGATGAGATACCGAGAGGCATTGTAGATGAGATTGAATTTTTTATTCCGAGAAAGAGAGCCGGAGATGGTTTGATCTTTGAGGTAGGCATAGATTTATTTATAGTGGGAAGTGTCATCAGAAATGATAGCATAGACAATCTGAGATTTGGGTGTGTCGTAAGAAGGGAAAGGGAGTACTTCCACTAGGAATTCATAGAAGAATTTATGTTCTTCCAACTATTAAGGCCAAAGCAACCATAGTGTCTACTTCTCTATTTTATGTATGTGGTATCTCTGGAAAGGTGAAGAATACGAAGTAGTTCTTTAGGTCATCAATCATATGCTTGTATGGAAAAAAAATGTCATCCTTAGTCTATTATTCATCATTGATTTGATTAAAAACAAGATGGGATTCTCCATAGATATGTAGTTCTTCAATTTTCCATTCAATAGCCAATTTTAACCCATAAGCCAATGCTTCATATTTTGCTACCTTGTTGGTACATGAAAGATCATTTTTTAGACCTTTGGAATCTTATAGCCTTGAGGAGAGACAAAGAGAATGATAACACCCGCACCTTTCTAAGTGAATGATCTATCAAAGTACATCTCCCAAAGATATTGTGTTAAATGATGAATGGACTCATCAAGAAATTCACAAATTAGAGGTTGTGTCTTGCAAAGGTACATCTTCTAGTTGATCCACCAAAATTTGTCCTATTATTACTTTTCAATCGATGTATGAAATATCAAATTTACTAAGAATCATCACCATTTTTTCCATTCATCCAGTTAATGTTTCTTTTCTTAACAAGTATTTGCGAGGGTCAATGTTTGCAATTAGCTATGTAGAGTGAGCTAGCATATAGTGTCTGAATTTTTGAGAAGCAAACACTACTACGAGAAAAGCTTTCTCAATGACTGTGTAGTTCATCTCATAGGATACCAATGTTCTTCTTATATAGTATATTTCTCTTTCGTGACCTTGATCATCATGTTGTGCAAGCAAGGCTCAAAAGGAAGAAATAGTAATTGATATGTAAAGAAACAATGGTTTACCAAGAATAGGAGCCATTAGCATAGAAGGATTTTCCAAGTACTCTTTGATCTATTGGAATTTCTTCTCACAATCCTTATTCCATTTAAAAGTCACACCCTTATGCAGAGTCTTTGTGAAGGGTTTTTCTTTATTGTCTAGCTGTGATATAAATTTTATTATTGATTGTAAATTTCCTTGTAAAATTCTCATCTGATTGATGTTATGAGGTGGTTGCATTTCTAGTATAGATTTCACTTTAACTAAATCTACTTCAATGCCTTGTGTTGAGACAATGTATCCTAAAATTTTACCTGAGGTAACCCTGAAGGCACACTTCTTTGGATTGATCTGTAGCTTGAACTATTCCATTCTCATAAAAATTATATCAAAATAAAAAAGGTGTGTATCTCATGTAGTAGATTTAGCCAAGGTTTCATCCACATACTCTTTCATGTTCATGTGCATCATGTCATGAAAGATAGTCGGCATTTCTTGTTGATATGTTGCACTGGTATTTTTTAGTCCAAAAGGAATGACATTCCAGTAGAAAGTTCCCCACACACTAGTGAATGTCATCTTTTCTTGGTCTCCAAGTGCAATACATATTTTATTATAACCAATAAATATGTCCATTAGAGAATACATCTAGAAACCAGCAGTAAGATCAACAACCATGTCTATATTTGGTAGTGGGAGTTCATCTTTGGGACAAGCGTTATTCAAGTCTTTGAAATCTATACATACATGTATTGATTTTTTTGCTTTGTAAATAGGTATGATGTTAGAGATCCTTTTAGTGTAGTCTATGGCTCATATGAATGTAGCTTTGAGTAACTTTTCCAATTCTTCCTTAACCAGTAATGTTATGTGAGGATACATATTTATTAGCTTTTGTTTTATTGGTTTGATGCCTAGTGCAATAGATAAGTGGTGCATGATGAGATTTGTGTCCAAGACAGGCATTTCATAATAAAACCATGCACAATTGATCTTTTTCTCTTTGAAGAACTGAATAAAATGTTGTTTTCCTTTGTCGGACAAAGATTGAGTAAGATGTATAATTTGTGGATTTTCCTTTGTTCCAAGTTCACTTCCTATGTAGGCTCTATAGGAACTGAAGATCTTTCCTAAAAATGGTCAAGGAGAATATCAGTATTTCATCTATAGACATCTCAATGAGGTTTTCACCATTGGATACATCTTTTATTTTTACTATTTCTGGATCTGACACTTCCATAGAGTGGTTTTCACCATTGGATCACCTTTTCTTTTTATTTTTTATTTTTATTTTTATGACTAAGATACTTGATATCTTCCACTGACATGTTGTCACTTGTTGCACTAGTGGAAGAAGGAAGAGGCTCAATAGCATTGAGGTAGCACGAAAGGTTGTGGTCATTCGTGAAGGATAAGAGGTTCACAGGCTCAGAGGTGTTCTAGTAAATTAATTCAGGGTAGACAAGAGGTAAGGAACCAATGGGATCAAGAGAAAAGGCTCTAGTATCATCATCATCATTCATGGTTCCTAAGGATAAGTCAAGAAATTTATCTTCTATAGAATTTCTTCAGGCACAACTCATCGTAGGATCATTAGAGGAGTTATGAGAGGTGCTCTCCAAAAATAACCATCTCGATCTCTCCTAGAAATGAAGATTAAGTTCTCATTCAACCTCATCTTTCTAGTGGAGGAATCTTTGTAAAGGGACCATCATAATTCTAGACCTTGAACCAAAATTCCAATTGATATTCTGACGAAGAATAGTAGGATTGTTGGGAGGAAACTCTTCTTCTTCAGATGCAGCTTGAGTAGGAGGTTTCATATTCAATAGTTGGAGGATTTGGATGATCTTCTAGTTGACATTGCATGTTAGATCTCTCACCAACCTCAAAAGTGGAATTAGGCGGGTATGTACAAGATCATGAGGGGCCAAACTATGCCCTTAAGTGGCAATGAAAAATCAGCAAATCAGGGTTAGTCAACTTGACGTGAAAATTTCAACTAGCTATGAACCTAATATCAAAAAGTTGTAACAATAGAATCTATAGAAAATTGAATGTAGTTTCTAAACTGCTAGGCCTTTTTTGAGAAAAAGTTAGTATGATTGGTGAAAAGTATAGATTTCAATGCAGCAGTACAAAAATTTCAAGAAAAAAATAAGAAGTAGGTGTATGTTTGACCACCTTAATCATAATCAAATGATAATATTTTATTATAAGATTTTATATATAAGTAGTAGACTCATGCCCGAATGTGACGTGCATATTTTTTTGTAATTTTATTCCAAAAAAATAATTAATTATGAATTTTCTGCTACAACATTTTCAGAATAAAAAACTCTTGTGTCTGACCACCTTAACTCGTTCAAAACTTTACAAAATTCAAAAAAAAAAAATTTCCTTATAGGAGGCGAAGCATAGAATGTGACGCATTTTTTGGATTTCAAAAATGTTATACCGTTTGAAAGTTATAGTCATTTTTCAATTAGTATATAAATCAGCACTTTAGAGGTAGCTCAATTGAAAAATAACTAATAATTACTTACCGAATTCAAAATTTGACAGCAATTATATCAATAGAAAGCTGATAATCTCCTTAAGATACCCTTTTCATTTTATCAAATTCAGGTGAAAAAAAATTCGTCAACTACATTGTCAAAATCTGGAACTCAGAGAAACAGGGGAAAAACACGTATTTGAGACATTCCAATAGTTGACCATGTAGGTTTGGTGCACAAAGCAATACCAAGCCTAATCGAGTACCCGATATTTTTGGGTACCCGATATTTACCCGAACATGACGCACAATTTTGAATTTTCACTTTGCCTCCACTTTCTCCCTCCCATTTCTCCATCCTTCATAAACATATATATATTAGATATATATTAGATATATTAAATATTATATAATATCAATTATATATTAAATGTTATATAATATATATTTTACATTAAATATTATTTAATATATATTAATATTAAAAACTATATATTAGATTATATATTATATATATTAAATATTATATAATATACATGTTACATTAAATATTATTTAATTATATATTAATATCAAAAACTATATATTAGATTATATATTATATATTAAATATTATATAATATACATTTTACATTTTAAATATTATTTAATATGATTCTAAGCATGAGCATGAGTCCCTACAGGGGCATAGTTGTGCCTTTTACAGGTGCCAAAAACTCTAACTACGCAGAAATGGAGGCTTTGAAGAATAGTTCACTGGAGGTGAATTATAGAAGCAGAGGGCAAGAGAATCACTCTGTTTCCACCACCTGTGGCTGTGAAATGGTATCTTTCCCTACTTTTTCAACCGAAACACTAAATTGCAAAGGTTCTCGAAATAGATTCTGGTCACTAGACAATTGTACCATGCCTGTTGATAATCCGGCAGCTCAACAGAGTCATTGGGAGCTTAAACAAGAACAACCGAACAGACCTTTGAACCGATTGAAGATTATGGAGAGCGGGGAAGGGTTTGGTAAAATGAGCAATTGTACTAGAAATTATGCAGGCATCGTAGAACCGACCACATTAATAAATTTAAAGAAGAGATCAGCGGTGGTGCGACATTATGAGGAAAGGCTTGTTGTTTCGATGGTGCTGCCCCGATATTACAAAGAATGTCTTGCCGCTTCAATGCCAGTGCCGCCTCTATCTCAGACTTTCACCATTTCTTCTCATCAATACTCTGAGATATGGCAAGGATTGCGGGCTTTTGCACAACATAGTCCATCATAAATTCTCTATAAATCATCATGCGTTCTAGTATTCTGCGCATTTCTGAACGACTTACTCGAAGAATTTAATTTTTACCATAATTTTGGATCCATGGATTGTCATTTTGTGCTCGAAGAGAAGCTGCGGATTGCAAGAATTTGATAAATTTGGTTTATCTCATTTTCTTTCTCTGCCATTTCTAAGTAATACGATTTTGTTTTTGTCCATCTTAAATGATTTCGCCTGAAGTTAATGAATTTTTTTAGATGATTTTGTCTGAAGTTTTAATGAAATTTCTTCCATGGATGCTAATGTTCCATGAATGCTGATAAGATGTTTAAATAAAGAGTTAATAAATTCTATAGCTTGAATGTTCTTTGTTGTAGAAGGTTATTTTCATGGTTTGTGATTCATGCCATTCCTTAATAGTTTCATTCTTAAAAGAATTCATAACTAGATTTTCCATAGCCAATTTTCTTCTTAATCGTTGCAATATTTTCTCCTCCACTGAACATTTTGTAATCAGTTGATATACAATTACATTTTTCTCTTGGTCAATTCTATGGGCTCGCAATTGAGCCTGTAGATCCACAAAAGGGTTGAAATCTGGATCTGGTGGAAGAGTAGTATTAGCAAAAAGTCATTCACTAACATCTCATTTGGGTCATCGGGACTCCCTAGGGGTCCTAGTACACCTTATCATGCGTTAGGACCCCTAGGGAGTCCACATGACCCCTTTTGACACATTGGAATGCTCAAGTGTGTCTTAAGGGGTCTTAGGACCCCTTAAGACACACTTGAGCATTCCAATGTGTCACACTAACATCTCATTTGGGTCATCGGGACTCCTTAGGGGTCCTAGTACACCTTATCATGTGTTAGGACCCATAGAAAGTCCCCATGACCCCTTTCGATACATTGGAATTCTCAAGTGTGTCTTAAGGGGTCCTAGGACCCCTTCGAACACACTTGAGTGTTCCAATGTGTCAAAAGGGGTCAGGGAGACTCCCTAGGGGTCCTAGTACACCTTATCACATGTTAGGACCCCTAGGAAGTCCCAATGACACCTTTTGACACAATGGAATGCTCAAGTGTGTCTTAAGGGGTCCTACGACCCCTTCAAACACACTTGAGCATTCCAATGTGTCAAAAGGAGTCATGGGGACTCCCTCAAGGTCCTAACACATGATAAGGCGTACTAAGAATCCAAGGGAGTCCCCGTGAACCTTTTTGACACATTGCAACACACAAGTGTGTCTTCAGGGGTCATAGGACCCCTGAAGACACACTTGTGTGTTGCAATGTGTCAAAAGGGTTCACGGGGACTCCCTAGGGGTCCTAACGCATGATAAGGCATACTAGGACCCCGAGGGAGTCCCCATGACCCCTTTTGACACATTCAAATGCTCAAGTGTATCTTAAGAGGTCCTAAGACCCCTTAATACACACTTGAGCATTCCAATGTGTCCAAAGGGGTCATGGGGACTTCTTCGGGGTCCTAACACATGATAAGGTGTACTAGGACCCCTAGGGAGTCCCCATGACCCTATTTGACACATTGGAATGCTCAAGTGTGTCTTAAGGGGTCTTAGGACCCCTTCGGACACACTTGAGCATTCCAAAGTGTCAAAAGTGGTCATGGGGAAACCCTAGAGGTCCTAGTATGCCTTATCACGCTTTAGGACCCCTAGGAAGTCTCCATGACCCCTTTTGACACATTGGAATGCTCAAGTGTGTCGTAAGGGGTCCTAGGACCCCTTAAAACACACTTGAGCATTCCAATGTGTCAAAAGGGGTCATGGGGACTCCCTAAGGGTCCTAACACATGATAAGATGTATTAGGACCCCTAGGGAGTCCCCATGACCCCTTTTGACACATTGGAACACACAAGTGTGTCTTAAGGGGTCTTAGGACCCGTTCGACACACTTAAGTGTTACAAAGTGTCAAAAGGGGTCATGGGGACTCCCTAGAGGTCCTAGTATGCCTTATCATGCGTTAGGACCCCTAGGAAGTCCCCATGACCCCTTTTAACACATTGGAATGCTCAAGTGTGTCTTAAGGGGTCATAAGACCCCTTCGGACACACTTGAGGATTCTCAAGTGTGTCCGAAGGGGTCTTATGACCCCTTAAGACACACTTGAGCATTCCAATGTGTTAAAAGGGGTCATGGGGACTCCCTAGGGGTCTTAATGCATGATAAGGTATACTAGGACCCCTAGGGACTCCCCATGACCCCTTTTGACACATTGGAATGCTCAAGTGTGTCCGAAGGGGTCTTAGGACCCCTTAAGACACACTTGAGCATTCTAATGTGTCAAAAGGGGTCTTGCGGACTCCCTAGGGGTCCTAACGCATGATAAGACATACTAAGACACCAAGGGAGTCCCCATGACCCCTTTTCACACATTGGAATGCTCAAGTGTGTCTTAAGGGGTCATCCCCATGACCCCTTTTAACATATTGAAATGCTCAAGTGTGTCTTAAGGGGTCGTAGGACCCCTTAAGACACACTTGAGAATTCCAATATGTCAAAAGGGGTCATGGGGACTCCCTTGGGGTCCCAGTACACCTTATCATGTGTTAGCACCCCTAGGGAGTCCCCATGAACCCTTTTGACATATTGGAATGCTCAAGTGTGTCCAAAGGTGTCCTAGGACCCCTTAAAATATACTTGAGCATTCCAATATGTCAAAAGGGGTCATAGGGACTCCCTAGGGGTACTAATAAGCCTTATCATGCGTTAGGACCCTTAGGGAGTCCCCATGACCCTTTTTGACAATTTGGAACACTCAAGTGTGTCCGAAGGGGTCCTAGGACCCCTTAAGACACACTTGAGGTTTCCAATGTGTCAAAAGGGGTCATGGGGACTCCCTAGGGGTCCTAGTATGCCTTATCACACGTTAGGACCCCTAGGGAGTCCCCATGACCCCTTTTGACACATTAGAATGCTCAAGTGTGTCTTGAGGGGTCATAAGACCCCTACGGACACACTTGAGCATTCTAATGTGTCAAAAGGGGTCATGAGGACTCCCTAGGGGTCCTAATACGTGATAAGGCATACTAGGACCCCTAGGGACTCCCCATGACCTTTTTTGACACATTAGAATGCTCAAGTGTGTCCGAAGGGGTCTTAAAAACTCTTAAGACACACTTGAGCATTCTAATATGTCAAAAGGGGTCATGGGAACTCCCTAGGGGTCCTAACATGTGATAAGGCATACTAGGACCCCAAGGGAGTCCCCATGACCCCTTTTGACACATTGGAATGCTCAAGTGTGTCTTAAGGGGTTGTAGGACCCCTTAAGACACACTTGAGCATTCCAATGTGTCAAAAGGGGTCATGGGGACTCCCTTGGGGTTGTAGTATGCCTTATCACTTGTTAGGACCCCTAGGGAGTCCCCATGAACCCTTTTGACACATTGGAATACTCAAGTGTGTTCGAAGGTGTCTTAGGACCCCTTAAAACACACTTGAACATTCTAATGTGTCAAAATGGGTCGTGGGGACTCCCTAAGGGTCCTAGTAAGCATTATCACATGTTAGGACCCCTAAGGAGTCCCCATGACCTATTTTAACACTTAGCAACACTCAAGTGTGTCCGAAGGGGTCCTAAGACCCCTTAAGACACACTTGAGCCTTCTAATGTGTCAAAAGGGTCATGGGGAATCCCTAGGGGTCCTAGTACATCTTATCATGTGTTAAGACCCCTAGGAAGTCCCCAACACCCCTTTTCACACTTTGGAATGCTCAAGTGTGTCTAAAGGGGTCCTAACACCCCTTAAGACACACTTGACCATTCTAATGTGTCAAAAGGGGTCATGGGGACTCCCTAGGGGTCCTAGTACACCTTATCACGTGTTACAACCCCTAGGGAGTCCCCATGAACCCTTTTGACACATTGGAATGCTCAAGTGTGTCCAAAGGTGTCCTAGGACCCCTTAAAACATACTTGAGCATTCCAATCTATCAAAAGGGGTCATGTGGACTCACTAGGGGTCCTAGTAAGCCTTATCATGTGTTAGGACCCCTAGGGAGTCCCCATGACCCCTTTTGACACTTTGGAACACTCAAGTGTGTCTAAAGGGGTCTTAGGGCCCCTTAAGACACACTTGAGCATTCTAATGTGTCAAAAGGGGTCATGGGGAATACCTTTGGGTCCTAGTACACCTTATCACATGTTAGGACCCCTAAGGAGTCCCCATGACCACTTTTGACACATTAGAATTCTCAAGTGAGTCTTCAGGGGTCATAAGACCCCTTCGAACACACTTGAGCATTCTAATCTATCAAAAGGGGTCATGGGGCCTCCCTATGGATCCTAATGTATGATAAGGCATACTAGGACCCCTAGGGAGTCCCCATGACCTCTTTTGACACATTGGAATGCTCAAGTGTGTCCGAAGGGGTCTTAGGACCCCTTAAGACTCACTTGAGCATTCTAATGTGTCAAAAGGGGTCATGGGGACTCCCTAGGGGTCCTAACACATGATAAGGTGCACTAGGACCCCAAGGGAGTCCCCATGACCCCTTTTAACACATTGGAATGCTCAAGTGTGTCTTGAGGGGTCGTAGGACCCCATAAGACACACTTGAGCGTTCCAATATGTGAAAAGGGGTCATGGGGACTCCCTTGGGGTCGTAGTACACCTTATCACACGTTAGGACCCCTAAGGAGTCCCCATGAACCCTTTTCACACATTAGAATGCTCAAGTGTGTCTGAAGGTGTCCTAATACCCCTTAAAACACACTTGAGCATTCCAATGTGTCAAAAGGGGTCATGGGGACTCCCTAGGGGTCCTAGTAAGCCTTATGATGTGTTAGGACCCCTAGGGAGTCCCCATGACCCCTTTTGACACTTTAGAACACTCAAGTGTGTCTGAAGGGGTCCTAAGATGCCTTAAGACACACTTGAGCCTTCCAATCTATCAAAAGGGGTCATGGGGACTCCCTAGGGGTCCTAGTACACCTTATCATGTGTTAGGACCCCTAGGAAGTCCCCATCACCCCTTTTGAAACTTTGAAATTCTCAAGTGTGTCCGAAGAGGTCCTAAGACCCCTTAAGACACACTTGAGCATTCCAATGTGTCAAAAAGGGTCATGGGGACTCCCTTGGGGTCTTAGTATGCCTTATCACGTGATAGGACCCCTAGGGAGTCCCGATGAACCCTTATGACACATTGGAATGCTCAAGTGTGTCTAAAGGTGTATTAGGACCCTTTAAAACACACTTGAGCATTCCAATCTATCAAAAGGGGTCATGGAGACTCCTTAGGGGTCCTAGTAAGCCTTATCACATGTTAGGACCCCTAGGGAGTCCCCATTACCCCTATTGACACTTTCGAACATTCAAGTGTGTCTGAAGGGGTCCTAGGACCCCTTAAGACATACTTGAACATTACAATATGTTAAAAGGTGTCATGGGGACTCCCTTGGGATCCTAGTATTCTTTATCACGTGTTAGGACCCCTAGGGACTCCCCATGACCCCTTTTGACACATTAGAATGCTCAAGTGTGTCTTAAGGGGTCATAAGACCCCTTCGAACACACTTGAGCATTCTAATTTGTCAAAAGGAGTCATGGGGACTCCCTAGGGGTCCTAATGCATGATAAGGCATGCTAGGACCCCTAGGGATTCCCCATGACCCCTTTTGACACATTGGAATGCTCAAGTGTGTCTGAAGGGGTCTTAAGACCCCTTAAGACACACTTGAGCATTCCAATATGTCAAAAGGGGTCATGGGGACTCGCTAGGGGTCCTAACATGTGATAAGGTGTACTAGGACCCCAAGGGAGTCCCCATGACCCCTCTTGACACATTGGAATGCTCAAGTGTGTCTTAAGAGGTTGTAGGACCCCTTAAGACACACTTGAGCATTCCAATGTGTCAAAAGGGGTCATGGGGACTCCCTATGGGTCCTAACGCATCTTAAGGCTTACTAAGACCCCTAGGGATTCCCCATGAACCCTTTTGACATATTGGAATGCTCAAGTGTATTCGAAGGTGTCCTAGGACCACTTAAAACACACTTGAACATTCCAATGTGTCAAAAGGGGTCAAGGGACTCCCTAGGGGTCCTAGTAAGCCTTAGCACATGTTAGGACCCCTAGGGAGTCCCCATGACCCCTTTTGACACATTGGAAGGATCAAGTGTGTCTTAAGGGGTCCTAAGACCCCTTAAGACACACTTGAGCCTTCCAATGTGTCCTTAAGACACACTTGAGCCTTCTAATGTGTCAAAAGTGGTCATGGGGACTCCCTAGGGGTCCTAGTATGCCTTATCATGCGTTAGGAACCCTAGGAAGTCCTCATGACCCCTTTTGACACTTTGGAATGCTCAAGTGTGTTCAAAGGGGTCCCAAGACTCCTTAAGACACACTTGAGCATTTTAATATGTCAAAAGGGGTCATGGGGTCTCCCTTGGGATCCTAACATGTGACGAGGTGTACTAGGACCCCTAGGGAGTCCCCATGACCCCTTTTGACACATTAGAATGCTCAAGTGTGTCTTAAGGGGTTTTAGGAGCCCTTCGAACACACTTGAGCATTCCAATGTGTCAAAAGGGGTCATGGGGACTCCCTAGGTGTCCTAACGCGTGATAAGGCATACTAGGACCCCTAGGGAGTCCCCGTGACCCCTTTTGACACATTGAAATGCTCAAGTGTGTCTTATGGGCTTTTGGGACCCCTTAAGACACACTTGAGCATTCTAATATGTCAAAAGGGGTCACGGGGACTCCCTAGGGGTCCTAGTACACCTTATCACACGTTAGGACCCCTAGAAAGTCTCGATGACCTCTTTTGACACATTGGAATGCTCAAGTGTGTCTTAAGGTGTCCTATGACCCCTTTGAACACACTTGAGCATTCGAATGTGTCAAAAGGGGTCATGGGGACTCCCTCGGTGTCCTAACACATGACAATGTGTACTAGGACCCATAGGGAGTCCTTGTGACCCTTTTTGACACATTAGAATGCTCAAGTGTGTTGTAAGGGGTTTTAAGACCCTTTTGGACACACTTGAGCTTTCCAAAGTGTCAAAAGGGGTCATGGCGACTTCTTAGGGGTCCTAACGCATGATAAGGCATACTAGGACCCCTAGGGAGTCCCCATGACCCCTTTTGACACATTGGAACTCTCAAGTGTGTCTTAAGGGGTGCTAAGACCCCTTATGACACACATCTATGTGCTAAAATGTTGTCACACTTCTATGAATCCTTACATGTAAGAAAACTCAAGAATGAGCCCTCACAAATCGATCCATAGCTCTCTATGCATGGAGTTGCAAGATTTGTAAAATTGCTCTCAGCTAGAGCTATAAACTCATGACCTTGCTAGTTAACCACGCAATGAGAGATTCTAAATGAATGCAATGCTATGCAAATCCATATGAGAATGTAAATTAATCTTATGAGAATGAAGATGCAATTAAGCTTTGAAAATGGAAATGAAAGAGTTACAAACCCTTTAATTAAACTATGTGAGATTAATCTAAAACATGAAAGGAAATGATACCATGATGATGCAACTATGATGCAAGCTAGGATGTGATGTAGATGCAAGATGAATGCCAATGATGCTCCAAATCTTCAAAACTTGATGCAAGAATATCTCCAAAAGCTTCAATGACTTAGAAAACCTATAGCATAATAATTCAAGTATGTATGGTGTGTACAAATGAGGAAGAGAGCTCTTCTTTTATAGGAGGTGAAAAATCAATGGACCACGGAGATTAAGAGGTAAAAGATTTAATCAACGGTGGAGAAAAAAAGAAGCTTGATCCTTGTGCACAAATATCCTCCAATAAGAAAATTAGAAGCATTTACTTTATGTTGAGCATTTAATTTATGTCCATGTGAGACAAAAAGTACTTTTCTTTTATTTTTTTATTTTATTTTTCTTTATAAATAAGAATTAAATGCTTTATTTGTGCAACTTAGGATAAGAAGAAAAGTGAAGATTTTTTATTTAAATAAAAAGGGAGGAAATTCCTTTTAATTAAATAAAGGCTTAGGATAAAGTGATTTTATTATTTAATTAAAAGAGATTTTTAATTAATTAAAAGGGATTTATTCTCTTAATTAAATAAGATTTTTATTTTTATTTCTTTTCCCTTTTAAATTAAATAAGGCTCAAACCTTAAGAAATATTGAATTGATTATGATTTGATCAAGGAAATTGATATATTTGAAAAATGTTGATTTTTGAAAATATTGATTCAGGGATTTGATAAATTGCAGAAATGGGGCCCAAAGTCTAGGTGACCATTTTAGGGTGCATACATTTTCCCCTCTTTGACTAATGTGTGATCGATCTGGGAACACATGTAGTCAAAGAAGAATTGAAATGTGAGATCGATTTGGGATCACAAAACAACCCAGATGTGTGTTCATTTTGGGAACACATCAGGACAAGCATAAGCAAAAGCTGAAAGACAAGACCAACACCATCGCTGCTAGGTGCAAATCAAGCCTTAGACAAAACTATCACTGTTGCTGCTAGGCAATAATCAAGTCTGAAAAAAAAGAGATAAAAATCAAAAGACAAAATCACCACCATCGCTACTAGGTGATAATCAAGTCTCAAAATAAGAATCTCAAGCTGAGCCAAATGATAAAGCTGAATCAAAGATTAAAGCTGATAGGTACTGCCCCCTCATAATCGAAATCAAAATCGGATAGAGGAGAACAAAAAATTGATAAACTTGATCAAGTCACAATAAATCATAATCGAAGGATGGAGCATGATAGGATAACCATCAAACAGTGCAGATATGCCCCAGGTTGATGAGGTTTGACTGAGAAGGATATAGGATAAAGATTAAGTCAAACTTTAGAGAGAGGAAGCGAAAGGGGTGAATGAAAGACTAGAAGTTTGAAAGACATGGAAAGGAATAAATTCCATCGAAAATCAAAGAATTATGCCTCAAAAGGTCATTCAACTACGTAAAATTTGGAAACGTGACTCAGATTTTGATTTCGAGTCCGAAAATGGATAGAAAATGATGTGACATGAAAGACCAAAAATGAAAGATATGATCAAGAAGAATCAGAAAATGAGCACAGTTGACCAACTAGTCTGTAGATGATAAAAAGGAGAGCTCTCTCCATATGCAAGATGCAAAAACTAAACTATGATGAACCTAAGAATGCAAGCTACTATGAAAGTGGTTAACTTGCAAGGTCATAACGCCTATAGACATCTAATTATCATCATCGAGCGTTATTGGTAGCGTCATAAGATCATACAATGCACACTAGCATAACTATGTGGATATGAATATGATCTTTATCAGATAGAAATGTGGAAATCCCACCTAGGCATTAAAGACATGGAGGTCAAGATGACTAGTGCAGTGAGATTACCTAAGTTTGATATAGCGAGATTATGCTTGTATCAAGACACATGAAAGTCAGCATAACTAGAAGCATGCACTCGTAAAACAGTCAAGGATAATACCTTGTCAATCCATAGTGTCAAGTAAGACCAGCATAAATGCTCATGATAGGTAGGACCAAAAAAATATACCCACAAGCCGATAAAGAAATAAAACATGTTCTCATACCCTCAGTCTTCTAGCTATGCATCATCGAAAACTTCTCAGGGAGAGACCACTCATCAAAGAAATCCTCATAGATAGCACACAAAGAAAAGTAAAGTCAACATATCTCAAGAAGTTGATTGTTTAAGTGTGTGTGTGTTGGTCATAGAGTCAAACTCTGGTTATCACATCTGCAAATGAGAAATATCGCATCAAACTAGACTGTAGGGTAAGATATCTGATAAGTGTTAAGAAACACTCGATGCAAGGGTAGTGTTGAAAAACACTGTTTGGGGTGGTGTTGAAAAACACATGTTGTGAAATGCCCCAAGAGACAAACACACCTAAAGGACCAATGCTAACAGGTATGCCCCTTAGATAAAGACCAATTCCAAACCAAGGCAACAAGGTTAAGGCATGATGGAGAAAGGCTAAGTGTTGAGGACGCAAGCTAACAAATAGGAGTGCAAAGGCCTCAAGTAGCGCCTATTTCTAGGTTTTCACCACTTGAATTTTTATTGCAATTTTTTCTTTTTTTCTTTTTTTTTATATTTTTTCTACCAAGGCGCCTGTTTCCAGGTTTTCACCAAGGCACATTTTCAATTTTTTTCATTTTTTGTCTTTTCTTTTTGAATTTTTTTTAAAAAAATTTATTTTATCTTTTTTTGGAAGAAAGCAAGTTTTTTAGATAATGCTCCTTGAAAGGATAAACCATGATATGCCAAGGATTCAAAATGATATACTCAAAGATGTTGATAGGGAAAGGAAGATAGAAGAGAAAAATGGAGGATAAAGCTTTATGTAAATCGAGTGAGGTTGGAAGATAGGAGGAATAGGCAAATGAGGAAAAAGGATAGAAGGTAGAAGGATAATGAATTGAAGGATTGTGAAAGGGGAGATGGAAAGGAAGGCAAGATCAACATCAACACACACCTTGAAGGGTGGCGAGAGGATGGAGGAAATGTGAAGGAAGGAATACGAGAAGGAATATAGTGAATATTTAGTAGAGGTTGCGGTTTAGGCGCATGGAATGGAAGAATGTTTTTGGAAGAAGATGAAGTGAAAGCCTTTGGAAGCTTGAATGTCAGTTTCACTTTTTGTTCAATATTAGACTCTCTCAAGAGAGACTTTGGAATCCATATAGCCTTAGGCTTTTTATTTTCTTTTGATGATTTAGAGAGAATATCTTGAATAATGGATTTTGGAACCCATACTTGTCTTGTAGTTTTCTTCTTAGATATCTCTTTTGACTTTATGCCTCCATGTCGATTAGAGAAGACATGGTGATCTTCTTTTTTTTATGGATTCTGGTATTGCTTCTTTTTCTTGTATTGAACATTCAAGTTACTTCCAAAAGACTTCAGATTTGTGGAAGAAGGAGGA
Organism: Chamaecyparis obtusa; assembly: GCA_027943335.1. Classification (NCBI taxonomy): domain Eukaryota; kingdom Viridiplantae; phylum Streptophyta; class Pinopsida; order Cupressales; family Cupressaceae; genus Chamaecyparis; species Chamaecyparis obtusa. The sequence goes on along the minus strand of BSBK01004085.1, from coordinate 359,073 downwards.
TAATATGACTGGTTTAGATGGGTGAGTGGATGAAAATGATTCAAGGGTATGCATCTATGTTGATCTTGAGGGAAGATAGGAGATGGAGGGACGTAAGGACCCAAGATGGATGACAAATTAGAAGAATTAGCAAAGGAAAGTGAAGGGACATAAGGACCCAATATGGAAGGAAGACATGAAGCCCTTAGTATTGGTGGAAGAGGTCCAAGGATGGAAGTGGAAGACACAAAAGGATAATCAATAAGTTCATCAGCATCTATATCACAACCAAGGATATCAACATCTTTAGAGTGAGCATTAGGATTTTCAATAGTATCATGAACATCTTGAATAGGAGCAACTTCGTTGATAGGATCATTCAAAGCTTGCGAAGATTTAGAAAGAGTAGAAAGTGGAAGTGAGCATGGAGCGGTAGAACAAGAAGGTGGAAGACTTTGATCTTGACAAGGATCTTCGGATAGCATAAGCGTATCAACTTTCTTTTGATTTTCAATAGGCTTTACATCAGAAGTAACAACACCATTTTTAATAACCTTAATGGAAGTATCACCCTTGGAAAGCACAAATGTGGTAAGGTTATTTTGATTATCAATAAGCTCAACGGTGTAAGTAGTAAGTTGATCTTGCTTAGGAGATGGTGGAATGAATGCGGAAGAGCGTAGAGGATCAAAAGAACCATGAAATGGAGGAGATACATCATGAAGAGAATTGGATGAAATAGAGGGTTCTTGATCTTGATCTTTCTTTATGTTCTTTTCTTTATCATTCTTAGAGTCCTCTTGACATGGAGCCACTTCTAAGGACAAGGAAGTAGGTTGGGATTGTATGGAAGACTTTGGAAGAGATTGTGAAGGACTAACTAAAGTAGGCATTATAGCGCATAAAGGCTTAGGCTCTTTAGGTTTAGCATTATTAAAAGTATTTGCAGCCAAGTGAAGGTTAGCTTGAGTATCTTTAAGAGGTAGCCCTTGAGGATAACTATAGGGAACTGCATGGAAAGCCTTAGGATCTTTGTTGGATGAAAGATTTGTGATAGATTTGGAAGACTCAGAAGCTTTAGGAAATGTATGGGCATTGGAGGAAGTAAGGGATGGAAGGGAACCATCACAAGACAAGGGTTCAACATTAACATGATCTTGCTTGAGAGTGTCATCTTTATTTTCAGCATGAATGTTCTTAGAGGAAGGATTCTTATAATATTTACGTTTCAAATCAGCACGGTGCATTTTATATTCTTCAACAGTAGTAGCTAGATTATAATCAAGGCATTGTTCACAAAACTCATCAAAGTTTCTTTCAAAATCAGAATCATACGGATCACCATCATGATCTACCCAATAGGATGACCCTTTAGCAAGCACGAGCACACGACAAGGAGGACTCTTAGGAATAGAAGTTTCATAGGCATCACTACATTGTCCATCATCATAGTCATCATAGTCATCATAGGTGGGTGCGTCACTCTTCATGGAAGAGGTATCATAAGGACTATCGCGTTGCTCATTATGGTATGTCTTGTGAAGAGAAGTAAGACTCTTTGAAGAAGTAGAAGAAGAACGAGATTGTGAAGAAGAAGAAATTGAAGACTTAGTGTAGGAAGAGGACTTGGATAATGAGGAATGCAAATAATGTTTAGAAAAGTCATGATAAGATTTGGAAGATGAAGAATGTGAATAGTGTTTAGAAGAATCATGATAAGACTTAGAAGATGAAGAATGAGAATGATGTCTGGAAGAGTCATGATAAGACTTGGAAGGTGAAGAAGAATGAGAAGATTTAGATGATGAAGAATGTTTGGAAGAAGAAGATTGTGATATGATCATGTTTATGATTCTAGCAAAGGCATCTGATTTAATCATCTTTTCTTTTCTTTTTTCTATAAATTCATCACTCATGAGAATTTTGGAGGAACAACACTTTTCGAATATGTCAATGAGCTCAAGATCATCTATTCTTAATAAAGGTTCCAAAACCAGATAGTCAAGATTCATGGTTATAGAAGAGGAGGAATCAAGCATGGAAGAAATGAATAGATGAATAGAAGAAGGTAGACTAGATAGTAAGAGGAAAAGAATCAAGAAGAAGAGGAATTTCCCATGGGAATAGAAGATTTTAGAAGAACATGGGAAATGGAGAAGGAAGAAGAAGACTAAGAGTCATCTTGTGCAATTGATACCATAACATTCATTGAGATGTTCAGCAACATGACAACACTTAGGATCTAAGATCTAGACTGACCAAGGAAGACCAAGCTTCTAAGGAGAACTCACTACAGTAGGACAGAACTCAGTTTCAATATTCCAAATAGATCTTTCAAAAGATTTCGCAATGATGATCAAGCACATAGAACAGCAACCAGGGAGTTCAAGCAAATAGTCTTCAAGTAATGAGCAAGAGACAAAGCAACCTTGCACATGAATAGAGATAGTGACTTAGTATGCTACTCCTTAAAGATTCTACTTGTGTATGTTCTTGAAAATATTTTAGCAGGCACTTAGAACACAACAACACCTTATCAAGTTGTCTACAAGGATATACATGGCTTTCTAAAAGGAGTCCTTGATATACGTAAGGTACGTGAGGCCCAAATCTGTAGATGAGAAGAATCCAAAATCACACAGTCGGGGGGAGACGGTAACCCAAATCTCCTCCTTCACTTCTCAAAGGTATAAAGTTCTTTGAGGCTTAGCCAAGAGTGATATCAAACTCAATTTCCAAAAGAGGTGTCTTTGGATTCACCTCCCGATATTTATACTCCACCGGAATACAGGAGTTAAGGTCATCCCTTGAGGTGGTGTGTCCCCAAGCAGGCCTTGTAAAAATAAAAACTAAGTAATTCACTATCAAAAGTATTTAGAGCACTAAAGGTGGAACACTTAACTCTTCAAGTAAATGCGAAGTGAGTCCAAAAGTGGAACATTTAACCCTTTAAGATAATGTGAAGCGAGTCCAAAAGTGGAACATTTAACCCTTCAAGAGAATGTGAAGTGAGTCCAAAAAAGTGGAACACTTAACCCTTCACACAAACTCAAAGTGAGTCCAAAAGTGGAACATTTAACTCTTCACACCAACTCAAAGTGAGTCCAAAAGTGGAACATTTAACTCCTCACATCAACTCAAAGTGAGTCCACACCTTAGAAAATAAGTGAGTTTCAAAAAGCACAAAAGGGTTGCCTAGTGGAGCAATTAACGCTTCTTTCCTGTAGACCCCTCCCCTTTAATGTGGCACTGATCTTGCAACCACGGGGCGGAAATGAGGGGCCGGCGGATTAGCGAGTCCAATAACCCAAGATAGAAATCTAGATCAATCACAAGTAATCTAAATTTTCTTATCAATACTACTCACAAATGACAAAGGGTTGAATTAATGGAATATTTAACTTTCCAAGCAAACATAGAGTGAGTCCACAAAGTGGTGCATTTAACTCCCTATGTAAATAAGGAATGAATCCATGCCCTCAATCACTCAATGAGATATTTGATATTGGAACTAAGAATTACTTAAGGTTTAAACACAAGCATTCACTTACACAAACTTGTATGAAAGCAAATCTATGTTCATTCATTTCCCATTAAGAGCATCAATTGAAATGTGTTCTATGAAAGTATGTAAACACTCAAGCCAAACACATGAGAGGTTCAATTTTTAATCCCAAGATCCAAATTTTATAGAGTTGTAACAAAATACCTCAAGTCCAATGCAATGCGCTTAGTAGATTTCACCTTTTTTTGTTTGTTTTAAGCATTTTTCATGAAAGCAAGCCATGCACCTTCAAATGAACAAGACAAGAAAACAAGCAAACAAGATATGCAATGTATATCCAAATTATGCAAACCCTAAGGTGGTTAGATCTGAAAATCAATTGTTAGGAGCAATGATAACCAGCAAATAATCTAAATGATAACTCATATCATGCAATGAACAATGAAAAATAAGTGCATACCCATCACAAAAAAAAAATTTGCATTTGACCTAGTCAACAAGATCTGATTTTTTACCACATGAATTCAAACCCTAAATCCAAAATGCAAAAAAGAGACCTTTGTCAAAAAAATAGAAAGCTTTTCAAAAATGTAAAAATTTTAGAAAAATCTCTTCATTTGTGCCCTAGAGACCCATTTTACCAAAACAAACTAGTTTTTATAAATTGACCAAATGAGCTATGATATGATTTCTAAATTAAAAACATAGTGAATGGACCCCTTGTATAATTCCAAGACCTTTCCAGAAATGTAAAAATTTCTTTAAAATACCCTGATTTGCGCCAAAAGTCAATTTTTTATGAAAAATTAAGAAAAAATCATAAAAAATACAAATCACCTCTAAAAATTCTGAAAATTTTTTGGGAGCTTCTTTGATGTGTCTCCAACCTGAAAAACAAATTTTAGACTAAAATATTAAGCTGTTTAGGAGATATGATCAAATCTTTCAAAATCTAAGGTTTTTCATCTCCAAACAAATCTGCACAAGGGTTAGCTCCAAAAATAATCAAAACCAGCATGCAAGAGGTGGGTTGCCCCATGGTGGGTGCCAAAAATGTGTGCTAAAATGTTGTCACACTTCTATGAATCCTTACATGCAAGAAAACTCAAGAATGAGCCCTCACAAATTGATCCATAGCTCTCTATGCATGGAGTTGCAAGATTTGTAAAATTGCTCTCAGCTAGAGCTATAAACTCATGACCTTTCTAGTCAACCACACAATGAGAGATTCCAAATGAATGAAATGCTATGAAAATCTATATGAGAATGTAAATTAATCTTATGAGAATGAAGATGCAATTAAGCTTTGAAAATGGAAATGAAAGAGTTACAAACCCTCTAATTAAACTATGTGAGATTAATCTAAAACATGAAAGGAAATGATACCATGATGATGCAACTATGATGCAAGCTAGGATGTGATGTAGATGCAAGATGAATGCCAATGATGCTCCAAATCTTTAAAACTTGATGCAAGAATATCTCCAAAAGCTTCAATGACTTAGAAAACCTATAGCATAATAATTCAAGTATGTATGGTGTGTACAAACGAGGAAGAGAGCTCTTCTTTTATAGGAGGTGAAAAATCAATGGACCATGGAGATTAAGAGGCAAAAGATTTAATCAACAGTGGAGAAAAAAAGAAGCTTGATCCTTGTGCACAAATATCCTCCAATAAGAAAATTAGAAGCATTTACTTTGTGTTGAGCATTTAATTTATGTCCATGTGAGACAAAAAGTACTTTTCTTTTATTTTTTTATTTTATTTTTCTTTATAAATAAGAATTAAATGCTTTATTTGTGCAACTTAGGATAAGAAGAAAAGTGAAAATTTTTTATTTAAATAAAAAGGGAGGAAATTTCTTTTAATTAAATAAAGGCTTAGGATAAAGTGATTTTATTATTTAATTAAAAGAGATTTTTAATTAATTAAAAAGGATTTATTCTCTTAATTAAATAAGATTTTTATTTTTATTTCTTTTCTCTTTTAAATTAAGTAAGGCTCAAACCTTAAGAAATATTGAATTGATTATGATTTGATCAAGGAAATTGATATATTTGAAAAATGTTGATTTTTGAAAATATTGATTCAAGGATTTGATAAATTGCAGAAATGGGGCCCAAAGTCTAGGCGACCATTTTAGGGTGCATACAACATCAACATTCCAATGTGTCAAAAGGGGTCACGGGGACTCCCTAGGGGTCCTAACATGTGATAAGGTGTACTAGGACCCCTAGGGAGTCCCTGTGACCCCTTTTGACACATTGGAATGCTCAAGTGTGTCTTAAGGGGTCCTAAGACCCTTTAAGACACACATCAGCATTCCAATGTGTCAAAAGGGGTCACAGGGTCTCCCTAGGGGTCCTAGTATGCCTTCTCATGCATTAGGACCCCTAGGGAGTCCTCATGACCCCTAGGAAGTCTCTCTCTTTGTGCCCAGTGAACTATTCTTCAAAGCCTCCATTTCTGCGTAGCTAGGGTTTACGACGCCTGTAAAAGGCACATTTAATACAAAGATTTAGCTGACCACCTTTAAAGACCTAAAAGAAACAAGAAAAAAAATTAGGCCAAAAATACATACCACATTTCTGTATGTAGTACTATAAGCTTCAACAATCCAGTCGGCTTCCTCTGCTAAGGCACGAAGAACTTCATTAATGTATGCTCTAGGAGGAAGATTATAATTTCCATATTTCTACAAGAGATTCTCCAAAATTTGTAATATTATATATAATATATTAGTATACATTAGTATATGTATTATATATATATATATATATATATTATATACATGTTAGTATATATAATACATTAGTATATTTTAATACATTAGTACATATAATACATTAGTATATTATAATACATTAGTATATATATACTATACATTATATATATCATATGCATCTTTTATTTATATTTATTATATACATCAATATATGTAAAAGTTAAATTTTTTCCATTTGCTCCCACCTTATTTTCATCAGCCTGAGAATATTGGGTACCCGATATGAAATCGGATACCCAATTTTTGCCAAGTAATATTTTACCAAAATATTCCCTGTCCCCACAGACTAGACAATCACGAGATTTGATACTTTTTTCATGTGTTGCAAAAAAAAATGTGATTTGGGGCCCATTGTTTGATTTTTGTCGACTTGTGGTCTCACCATGGGAAGTAGCAGTCGTCGAAAGGCTAAACGTAAGAGGAAGTTGACAGATGATGAAATTCAAGCATATAGGGAAAAAAATAAGGAAAATCACTGAAGCAGAGAAGGTATGTTAAACATTAATCAAGGTGACCCCGTAAATGTAGCTGTAAGTGAAGAGGATGTTCAATCTAAAAATGCACAGATGGAGATTGAAAATGTAGACTTTGGGAATGAAAATGTTGCACAAGAACCACATGAATGTTATACATATCCAAATTATATGCGAAATGAAGTCCCTTACAATAAAGATAATCAATCTTCAAATTTGGGGCTTTCAAGAACACCTAAATGGTTAATTGAAATTGAGGAGAACATTATGAATAAATGGGAAGGAAAGAGGTCACATAGAACCGTTAGGTTGTGGGCTTCAAGACTTTATGATCAATTTTTTCGAAACAAGACATTGGTTGAGCAATGTCAAATTTTTGTGCAATTGTTAAAGATGCAAAACATGAGACCTGTGCTTGTGAAATTTAAGATTCGTGTGAACAAGAAAATGTAGAGAAGTGCCATTGTTGTGAATAATCTTTTCAATGCTCTCAATAGCATTGGGAAGACTAGCAAACAAAAAGACAAGAGAGTTGCTCAGAGGGTTATTACAACCTCCTTAGTAAGTCATCAATTGAGAAAGGCTCATTTGATGAGACAAACTTGTGTTGACTTCAATATAGACCGTAAAACTTTGGGTAGATCACTTGCAAGAAGAGAAAGACTTGATGATCCGCTTCAAATTGATACATGGGCGTATGGTGGGAGACTTCCACGTTTCAATAAGAAGCTAAAAGATGTTGTCAAGGATGAAATTCAACAATTTTGGGATGCTAACTCAAGAGTGTCACCAAATGTGAAGGATGTCTTGAAGTTGAGAGTTGGCAATGGAGACCGCACTCCACATCCTAAACATTATGTGGAGGTAAGTCAAACAATGTTGTATAAAAAATTTTGTGAGACACATCCAACATTGAAAATATCACAAAGGTCTTTTGAATCCGTGAAACCATTTTATTGTGTACCCCTTAAGATTCGAAATACATGTTGTTGCAAATATCATGTTGAGTTTTCAATGCATCATGAATTATTATGGTCCATTCATTCTACTTTTCATACTAATGAAATGCTAGAGGATTGTGGTGCAAGTGGTCTTCCCAAATCATCAAGAGACTTGCTACATCAATTTTTATGTCATAGAGATGATGGTTGTTTATTTTATAAAAAAGATTGCTTAAATGCCAAGTGCTCAGAATGTGGTGGCTTGTCCAAGTTTAGAACATGTTTTCATGAGGGTTTGGAACACAATTTTGGAAAGACACTCATCCAAAAAAAGGTATATGAAATAGTGAAATATACATTGAAGAGTGGAGGTGAAGGCTCTAGATGTGAGTTAGTTGCAAAAGAATACAATGTTGCTGATTTTATCTCAGATTTCAAGACAAATCTTTTTTACAAGTATGCAAGGCATAGTCACAGGTCTCAATGGTTGGATCAACAATTCAGAACATGTAAGGACACTTTCCCCATTGGAACTATTATATTCGTTGTAGACTTTGCGGAGAACTATACATTGCAGCCCCAAAATGAGACTCAAGCTCAATATTACAATTCCATACAGGTTGCTATTTTTGTACACATCACATATAGACATTCCCCTGAAAGCACAAAAGATGAGTGAAAGATAATCAGAGTACCATTTTTATATGAGCGATGACAAGTCTCACTCTCATGAGTTTGTTCAACATTGTTTCTAGAACTATTTTGACTTCTTGCAGGAAAATGGTATTGCTATGGATAGGCATCTCATTTGGTCGGATAATTGCACCGATTAATTTAAGAATGCCAGAATGTTTTATTGGTTGTGTAGAATGCATGTGGAGAGAGGTGTACCTCATATTTGGAGTTTTTTTGAGTCAGGGCATGGGAAAGGGGAGCATGATGGAGCAGGTGGGTGTGTGAAGAGAGCTCTAGTTAAGGAGCAATTGAGGATTTCAGGTGTTTTACTTCTTGATGCTCATTCTATTGTTGATTGGTGTACTTTAGCATTGTCATAGGGGGGACTCTTGATTCTATAGTGCATAGATTCTTTTGGTTGGTTGAGGAGGGAACTATAGGAGATAGATTGGATTGTCAAACAATGAAAGACTCTTCAAAAATGCATTCATTCCGAAGCTCCAATAGTAGTACATGGACCATGTGGACACGAGAGTTGGCTTGTTTTTGCCCCATGTGTTTTTAGTATGATTGGGATCATTGCGAGTCAAGTGAGTGGGTGGATACATGGGTTCCACAATATCTGACTCCTTTATCTTTGACACTCTCTATAAGAAATGATGACATGGACAATTCAGTTGACTATGACCATCTTTCAAATCTTCTGAAGCTAGGAGATGTTTTTGTATTGGTTGCACCGCAGGGGAATGATGAGAGGTTAGATTATTGGTTAGCACATTGTGTATGAGGTAAACAGAAGCTTGTACAACCGATGATAGATGGTGATGGGTTCACATATCCTACTGGTTCAGTTGTTGTTGCGGGAACATGGTTGTGAACATACATGATTAGAAAGAATGGAGTTCCCGCATTTGAAGACTATAAGAAGCACAAAACCATTCTCATGTATTCACACCTTGTTATAGCAACAAATGTCAAGTTTTCAAAGCATCAAGGAAGACCAAAGACAAAAGAACTTTGGACTATTACTACTGTTGATCATGAAGCACTATTGGAGACCCTGAAGCAAAGAGATGACCCTTCAGGAACACTTGACTAGGTAATAAGTTAACTTAGTGTATTATTTTCTAAGTTCGTTAAGTTTAATTTCAATACATTAATTTGACCTTTCTTAGATTGTATTTTGAGTCAATAAACTTGGTTATGTATGTGGATTGTAACTTGTGCAGGAGCACCTATGAAGATGCCTATGGTCACCATGGATCCAATCAGAGATAGAAGGACAAAAGGATCCTTAATGGTTAATTGAGATCTTTTGAAGCCTATACTGGAAATTTGTAACAATCAATTTGATTTAAAAGTTAAATGTCCTAAAATTCTTCATAAGGACTTATAACCAAAATCATGTATGGGTGGCCAATAGTGCCAAGAAGGGATCTTACATGTCATATAATTATGTCATTTGCATGGTTTGAATTCTTACATGTTTGATTATTGTTTCTAATGCTTTAAGGATATTATTTTTTGGCATTTCAAACAATCTATAAAAGTTAAACCTCAAACATAATAAGCTCCACAGTTCAAATTTCACAAGCTTAATCAAGATTAATTTCACAGTTCAAATTTCAAACATACCACTAACAGTCAGTTGAAAGCGCCTCAGCAACATATCTTTCAAACCGACAGTGATCTTTTGGGGCTCGTATCTCGGACTTCATGAGAGGTATCAACAAATTGTCAGGTGCTATGAGATTGTGTTTTCGAGGTCTACAATAACATCTCTTAGTTTTGGGCGATTCTACTTCGGTTGCATTTGGCAAGGCGATCTCAGTTGATGCCAAAACTTGCAGTGAGGATCAGTTGAAAGTGGCTCAGTAGCGTATCTTTCAAACCATCAGACCTGGCATCGAATCATCTACTCCATTAGCTCTGGTTGGCTAGGTAAACACAAGTGACAACCCCGTTCTATCCACAGAGTCACTGGAACGCTTGCGACCACACTCGACCCAAGTGACCCTAAGGTGCACTAAGCATGATTGGGCAATGATCTTCTGGGGCTCGTATCTTGGACTTTGTGAGAGGTATTAACAAACCATTAGGTGCTACAAGATCCTATTTTTGAGGTCTACAATAACCTCTCTCAATTTTGGGTGATTCAACTTCGTTTGCATTTGGCAAGGTGATCTCAGTCGATGCCAAAACTTGCAGTCAGGGTCAGTTGAAAGTGGCTCAGCAGCATATCTTTCAAACCATTCGACCTAGCATCGAACCGTCTACTCCATTGGATATAGTTGGCTAGGTAAACACCAATGACAATCCCATTCTACCCACAGAGTCATCAAAATTCTCGCAACCACGCTCGACCCAAGTGACCCCAAGTGCACTAAGCACGATTGGGCAGTGATCTTCTAGGGCTCGTATCTCAAACTTCGTGAGAGGTATCAAAAAATAATTAGGTTCTATGGGATCTTGTTTTTGAGTTCTACAATAACCTCTCTCAGTTTTGGGTGATTCAACTTTGTTTTCATTTGGCAAGGTGATCTCAATCGATGCCAAAACTTGCAGTGAGGGTCAGTTGAAAGTGGCTCAGCAACGTATCTTTCAAACCGTCTGACTTGGCATCAAACCATCTGCTCCATCGGCTCTGGTTGATTGGGTAAATACCAGTGACAACCCCGTTCTTCCCACAGAGTCACCGGAACGCTCGCGACCACGCTCGACCCAAGTGACCCCAAGGTGCACTAAGCACAATTGGGCAGCGATCTTTCGGGGCTGGTGCAGGGCACCCTCCACTAGTAGGAATTTGAATTGCATTGTTATGTTTGTAATAAATAGGATGGATCTAAATAGATCATCCTAATTTTGGTTTGGAATCCCTAATGTGTGATCAAGGATCTTTTGGCAATGTTATAAGCCTAAGATACCTTAGGTCATGGGGTTCACCTAGTTAGTGATAATTTGCTAGGTTACGCTTATGGAGTCTTAAAGGTTGATTTTAGATTATTTTCACTTGAAAAATCATTTTGATAAGTTTTGATCTCAAAAATAAATCATAAACTCTATCGAGTTCATAAAATGGCATATTTTGCAAAATAGCAAAAATGCAATAAAAGTTGTTGTTGCAACTTTCTAAAATTTCTCAAGCGATTGGAATTGGAAACCCAAGAGTCAAATGGGTTCTCCAATTGATATACCTTCATTTTGAAGGTTATATATGCTCATCACTTTGAACCATAATGGTAAGAAGTTGATTTTTGTAAACTGATGCCATAAAGGAGGAATACAAACCATTTTTGATCCATTTCTCAGAGTTGTACGAGCGCGTACGGACTTACAAGGTCATGATTTAAATTTTGGTATATTTTATTTCATGTTATTGAACATTTTTTTTGATTTGAAGAAGTTATAGTTTCATTTGTTAAAGTTATTTAAATTCTTTTCAAAACAGTCCAGGAAGCAAGCTTTTCTAGGGCCCTGAACACTAATGGAGGCCTAACTTGCATTCTAGCCGTGGGTTTAACCTAAGACTTTGGAAAATTCAAGTTAGGTCTATGTATCAATGGATTATAAATTTTCATGTAGTGGCTCAAAGGGAAAGGCCTTCATGCATCAAGCCCTAGTCTAAATTTTTGAGAGGATTCAGTCTAGAAAGTAGAAAAAGTTGTAAAGAAGTGCATAGAATAGATAAGTGAGTGAAGTAAAGGTGGTTTTGATTCATTTGGGGTTGGAGAAGAATATCTGAAGCACTATACCAGTTCCATGAACCCTATACCTCATACTTGCTTTGTAAACCAAGCTTAATTAGGCCAATTAGGTCTGTGTCCAAGGTGGGTGTTAGGTGGTGCAAGAGTGGAGTTGGAAGGAAAGGCTTTGGGATCTTAAATAACTTCCAAATGGGTGTCTAAAAATGCCCTGATTGTATCAAGATACTCAGTTGTACAAAAGTTAGAGTAGAAAACCTCTATTGAGAAGGCTACAAGGAAATTGGCATGCAGGTCTAGTTTGCCATGGTGCGGTTTTGGTGGGAATAAACCAAGTGTTATTTTCAAGGCCTTAGGTCAAATGAGGACCATCTAAATGCTTGGGAGTGGTCAGGAAGTCCACTGGTGAAGAGTTCTATCAATAAGTTAGTTTTAGGCCTAGTGTCCCTAAAGCCAAAAAGGCATTGAAGTTTGATTGAGTGTGTAACTTTGCAAAGGGAGTTTATTGGGATAGAAATACATTTTTTTGGTTGTGTTATACCATCAAAAGAGTTTGGAATTACCCTTAAGCCTTTTTGGTTGGTTGGTGAGTTGTGGGAGGTAGTAGAAGGGCACTCCACTTTCTTGTTGTAACCTCTGCATTAGGGGCTCGTATATGTAAACTGTTCGATAGAATGCCCGCAAGAAGAGCACAGCATATGGAATTAAAAATAGGAGTAGTAGAACTAGTAAAAGGTATCCAAAAATGAAGTTTCCAAAGTTTTGTTAGGTTAGACTAGTCGATGACAATGAGAAATGGTTTTGCACATCGACAATATTGGCATTCGAGAACATGATAATCTATAATGCAATTTCAATATTAAGACATTATCATTTCCTGAGAATGCCCCAACACCAAATGTCAAGGAGGACCCGACATCTTCCCTGATGGACAAAACCTTGTTTCATGCTCGGTTGTTGGATTCATAGAGGTCTGGGACTATATCAGTGGGAAACTTAAGAGCGATTTTCAATACCAAGCTGATGATGCCTTCATGATGCATGATAATGCAGTTCTTTGTGTTGACATTAGTCATGATTCAAAGATGTTGGCTTCAGGTTTACAGGGTGGGAAAATTGAGGAGGATGTGCTCGCAATTGAATCCCAATATACATATGTATGATGGCTTCGACAAAATTTTTCTTGGTGTCACTTGCATGAAGCAGTATGTGTGTGGAGAGCCATAAATGACACGCTCTAGTTATAGCACCAAGCGTCCAATCAAAACACAGAGGCATTAACACTTGTGTTGCAATAAGATCCAGATGGCACTATTCTATAGGAATAGATCCATTTTGAAAGATGTAGAGTGCCAAGTAACATGGATTTTCATAACAAAATATTACTAAGGCACTCACAAAGGGAGACTTTAATGTATTTGAGAAAGAAGATGTGGATAGACACATCCTCAAGAATTAGTTATTATAACATGAAAGAAACTGACCGAAAGGGGAAAATAAATAAGGCTCGTAGAGGATATTTTGGGGGTTCCAGATTCCGCCTGACCTGAGAGACCTTGTGCCAGGGGAGGGATAGATTAGGATTTTTATTGTAATGTAGGGAAAGAGGGATTTTATTTTTAGATAATGATTAATGTACAGGAACAGCAGAATCTTTGTTGTTTTGTTGTGTTCAAAGAAGGATATGTCAGCATATTAAAACTTTGATTTTAGATGCTCACTTTCTGATTGATATTCATCTTTGAATGATATTGGTTTCTTTTGAATGTGTATCTATTACATCTGATCATCAGCACGATCATCTGTGGACTATGGCCATAGTTTTTCATGTATTTGGAAAGAACCATTCGTCTGTCTCTCTTAGTTTCTTTCTGTAATGCATTGTTTAGGCAAATGAAATTTGTAGCATTTACTGTCCTTTTCTTTTCAGTAAATTAGTCCCTTCGCCTCTATCTCATGTTTACGAATAGATGTTTGTAAGCCTTTATTGCTTTCAGGTTAAAAGCATTATCATTTATAGTTTAGTTGATTCATTGTAAATCCTACACGGGGAGTTGTACCCAAATAATTTAGAGGGCCCTTACGCTTCTCAATAGCGAAGTGACCCAACTATTGGTGCTGGTTGAGTCTTTTTGTTTGGGCTTTAAGGGTCATTTTGTAAGCATTTCTTTGGAAGACAAATTTGTTCACCAACAAGAAGTTAAACCTCAAACATAATAAGCTCCATGAACAGGGTATTCCAGAGTAAAGAAAAACAAATGTAACTTCAACAAGATATAATTTAAATCATAATGATAATCATAGTCAAGATATAACTTCACCATTCAATTCCATAAACATGAATAATAAATATGTATATACAAAAGATGACGCAAATATAATATATAAATGAACATGTTCTATATATGTATCAAATGTATCAAAAGTATGTCCATATACAAATATGGCACATGCCATTTCAAAATGTCTACAAAATCAATGTTTTAAGGTGTACAATGTGGCATATATGCCATCTCAAAATGTGTCAAGTGTCATCTCTAAATGACCACAAAACTAAAACTGCATCCTATGTTGTAGGGGGATCATTAAAATGTAGCCTCTTTGAAGAAGTGTTGGGCTCTGATTGATCTTGCATAAAAAATGAGTTCAAACCAAAGTTAGATTGCTTACTTTATATGATTTGTACACACACACACACACACACACACACACACACACACACACACACATATATATATATATATATATATATATATATAATTCATAATTTTCAAACACTAATTTAATTAAAATTATAACTGAATACAAATATTTGTACCTGGTCTCTTGATCACCTACCATGAGCAAGTGTCCTAGCATAAGTCTTGGGTAGCGAAGGGACCATGCCAGCAATACCAACTCTAACCTATAAATATATATTTGCAATAATTAGATTAGTAGAGTGGTGCAACATAGAGTAATAAATCTACAAAATAGGATGATAGCATAATATAATTACAAATTGATTGAACTAAAATTAAAACTTACATCTGGCGATCCCTCCTCTGGAATAGTGGGCTGGGTCAACAAAGAAACGAAGGATTCTCGTGGGCCCTCCCTCACAGTCGGAGTAACCTATGAGAGTAAAAACATTGTCAATTATATATCAATGTACTTCATCATAGCAAACTTGGTTACAAAATACAAATAACAATATGTAAAAGTCTACGTACAATAGGGCTATCACTCTGAATTGAGATGCATGTAACCCTACGTTGTCGAACCGGTGTCGGGACCTCATCGATAGCCACACCCTATACAATAAAGTGCAAGTAAAATATTTATTACTACACACAAGTGGCATACATATGCATGCATAATTAATCTTAAACAATTAACTACCTTTCCTTTGTCGATTGATGAAGGAACCCTCTCATGCCCCCCACTAACATCGGTTGTAGCCTGTAAGAACACAATAAGATGACAATATATATTAGTAAATGTATGAATTTTATTGCTCTAATTGATAGAGATTTAAGCATGTACACCAAATGATATAAAAAAAAACTAATGGGTACATAATTTATAATATACCGTATAGTCATCAAGGCCAAATGAAATGGCCGAAAGTGTGGACTCATCCACCTGTCTCACCTCCTCCTGTGTCATCGACTGAACATAAATGGAAAAAATATATATACATAAGTACATGCAATCATTAAAACTAATCTAAATAAATAAATTATTTTTAAATTAAATAATTCATGTGACAAATTTATTTATAATGTTTACTCTTACCATATCAACAGGAGTCAATGACTCTGTCTGCACCTCCTGAGCACTCTCATGAGATGTAGATGCTCCATGAGGTGTTGCAACCTCTGCAGCTGCGTCTCCTGTATCCCCCTCATCAATATAATGAAATTGATATATATTAGAATCAGTAAGCAGTCCGAGGCACATATGCCTGCACGTAATGCACATATGGGGCTCGCATACATGTGAACTTGGACAAGCTGTCGATGTGCCAGTAGCATCCAAAGGAGGCAACACTGACCTAGTCTAAGTGATCAACTGATCACTCAGTAAATGAATGGCCCTAATAGTCTGTGAGGCAGCCTCTGCAATGATATCAGGATGTTGCACTGGAGGAGGAGGTGTGACATCAATGGGGGGGACAAAGGTAGTGGCCTTTCGGCACTGGGAAGATGGCCTAGTCTGAGGAGCTCCTCTACCTACGCCCATGTTGGGCCTCATACTCCAATAATCAACATGGTAACCAAGCACAAACTCAGCATACAATTTTTTAAGGAATAAAATGGGACCTCCAAATTACAATGGGGTGGTTTATCAAAAACCATCCACCAGCGATCCCAAAAATTTGTGCGCATTGCTTCATTTGTGTACCATTTTATTGATAATTTGGGCTTTTTTGAGTCAATTGGTATTCTAGTTTTAGGATCGACAAAAAGGGTGGCTATATCTTCATTACTTATATTAAGGGCCGCAATCCCATCATGGTCAAGCTCATCATTAAATTGGGCATGCATATCATCACGCCAATGAAGAGCAGCATTATGTTGATGCGTGAGTGTGTCAATGTTTCCAACAATTTTATTTAGTGTGGCAAGCATGGGACCTAATGTAGGTATATTTTGATATGTGTTTTGGAAACCCCATATTGTGTTCAAATTTTCTTGTATCAAATCTTGTAAAGATGGAGGGTTTTGAAGTGGGGGATTATTTTGGGGATCATTATTTGGTGCGGGAGGGATATTTTCTTCATTGTTGTCAGCCATGCCTGATTAAATTTAAAAAAATCTAAATTTCAATCTAATTTCATATATTATTACAAATATAAATACAAAATCCTATTTTTTTTTTTAAATGTTACATTTAGCATGAAAATGAAATAAATTAATAAAAATTATATAAATAACTACTTACCGAATATGCTTGGAGTTGAATTTGTTGTTTCTAATATCAGGTATCTGAAAATATATCGGGTATCTAAAAATCGCGGAAAGAACTTAAGAAAATCGCACAAGGAAATGAGGAAAAGGGCTCGCGGGTTTTGGATTTATGCCACAGTTATCGGGTACCCGATTAGGCTTGTGCTTTGGTGGCAGGTTTTCCCAGGTGTACTGACACCTAGGCCTACTAAAAAGTCAACAAGCACTTTCATGCGCTTTTGGACGAGTGAAAAGTGAATGTTTTTCACATCGCCACTTTTTGGCCCCTCATGATCTTGCACATACCCAAGTGCATACTTGTGAATTACATCAAATTCTATGTCTATCGGAGCATCAGACAGGGAGTCCCATTCATACTCGTGCAAGTCAGTTTGGCTACTAATAGATCAACCCAAGTACTAATTTATAGTCATAGGAGCTTCTTCATTATCATGCTCTTGATTTGCATCTTGTCTTTTAGTTTCATTCAAATTTAAGTCAGTTTCATTAGATTGACTTTCTTTTATTTCAATTTCTTGATTATGTGTTTGGTCATTCATAACTTGAGAGATTTTCCCATAATCCAACATAGGTATGAATGATGACCTAGGTTGTCTTATCTCTTTAGATATATCTATGAATCTAGGTAGACCTATGATGTTTGCAATATCAACAAGCTACCCCCGGTTAGGGTTTCTTTCCTCTCTAGAACTCTCTTGTTGTTGTCCATCTTCTTGTGACATGACTAATGTATGCTCATTAATTTGTTCCTTAATTGTGGTCTCCTCATTATTTTCCTTAGTAGACTAGTTGGTGGTGTGTATTGGTAAGTGAGGTTCTCATGGATTTTTTGTAGGTATACGCAGCAATCTTTCATATGGCCTAGGAATAGTATCATCATCCTCATTGTGAGAGTCTTTGAATCTATCAAATACAGGGCCATTTGTAGATGATGGTTTAAACTTTTGTTCATAGTACCCTACCCCAATTTTATCCTTAGGGTTACATAATTCTACATGTAGAGGCTCAAAAATTCCTTTTCCTTTTCTAAGAGGACTCTTCCCATCATATCCCATCTTTTGTATGAGTTGTTAGCCTAAACCATATTTCTTAGGATAAATCTCAGCACGTTTCACTTCATGTTCTTGGTATTCTCCTCTATATAGTCATTGAAAGATTGCCTTATCCTCATTCTCCTCAGTGAAATACTTTTTTGCTTTGACCATACCAGTGGATTTGTGAATTTTTGGAGTGGATGTACTAGTAGGTTGGAAAGAAGATGATGGCCTACCATAAGATTTAGGTGAAGTAGGAAGTTTAATCATAGAACATGAAGTATCCATCTTGTATTCTCCCATTTTGTTATCTTTTACACTTAGCTTCTTTCTGAGGTCATTAAGTATAGCCTATCTTGAGCTTGCGGCCCCTTGGTTCCTTAGCACCACTTTATTATGTGAAACCGTGCTTTTAGTTTTCTTAACATTGTTGCAAGTATATGTTGAGTCTGTAGGAATAGTGACCTCAATTACATTATGGGGAAATTTGATGCATTGATGGTACTGCCTATATTTCAAGTATCCATCATCTACCAAGAAATATTTTGTACATGAGTGGGAGATCTAAGACTTGACAAATGACATCCCTTTGAATGGGACCCACTCAAATGGGTAAGACCATCATGCCCTTAGAAGCGTGTTTCTCTTCATCATAAGCATTAATTGTAATCTTTCTTTTGGATTCAATAGAATTCTCTCAAAACCAAAGTGCTTTAACCAAGTTGAATGTGCAGATATTCAAACCTGCACCTCTATCTATAAAGATTTGTTTTACTCTATGATTGTGTATAAGGACCTCAATGTGGAGAGGTTGGTTGTGAGGATGACTAACATATTTATCATATTCCTCCAAAAAGTTCAAGTAGTGCGGGAAAGAAAGATGACCGACCATGGACTATAATTTTTATATGTCTAGGTCCTTAGGAACGTTAGTCTCTAAGAGGGTGTTAGCTCTTTTTCATGTAGAATCACCAATATCTCTATTAAGCTTGACTCTCAAGTTCCCAATTCCAGATTCTTACAGGGAAAAGGCTAATTGATAAGCACCAAGTCCTTCTTCTACTTCAGGCTCCACAAACCCAGGCAGGTGTACCTATCTTTAGACTCACTACTTCACAATGAAATCCTATAGTGGATTAGGGGTTCTCACAATGATTCACTAATGTCTTTTGCTGCAACTTGTGCAAAGCTTAGAAAGCCAATCCATGATATTAACAAAAGTAAACACTCATTGCAGAAAAATGGCAAATGTGACAAGGATAAACTCCTTCTTTTTGAGCTTTGAAACTCAAATAGGTTAACCCATTGATTCTCTCTACAAGGAATCACTAGAATGAATTGTACTCCCTGAATACAATCAGACATGAAAATTCATAATAATAGGAAAGTAAAGTGATTTCAATTAATGCTTGATGAAGAAAAACTGCTATTCGAACTAGGACCAATGCCTTGTCTATTGGGCAACAGAGTCAACAAATATGCAATCCCAGAAAACTTAAATCCAAACTCCAAAACCCGAATGGAATGCCTTGCAAATCATTCTTCTCATTTCAATACCTGGACATCAAATTCATATATAAATCTCAACTTCTCAGATCTTGTATTTAAGACTGACTCTCTCCTTGAAAGAAACTTGAAAACAAGATCACAGCTACCTTATAGCCAGTGCATCAAAATGCCTTACAAACTGACACATAAGAAACAAGACCAAATATACAAAGACATCAACAAGAACTAAATAGGGATTCTCTTGTTTTCATTAAAACTTATCTGAAACTGTACATTGCTAAACTATGAACACAAAAATACAAGACTCAGAAGCCTGAAGCTGTCCTAGCATAAAATTCAACCTCCTATTACAATCCGAAGAAAATCAAGATATAGGAGAATGGAAGAAAAACTCCAATCACCGACACCTGTCTATCCCCAAAATATCTGCAACCTTCCTCTCATCTCATCTGCCACTGATTCTGAAGCTGATCTGATATTTGCAAACTACTTCATTTCCCACCAAAACTAATCTTGGAAACAAATCAATTACTGCTCCTTTCTGCTTTCCCAAAACTGACTTCTGATGGCACCAAACTAACCGTCGTCTCGCGGCATTTCCAACGGTATACTACACTTGCATATTTGGACAAAAAATGAGTCCTCAAGGTCATTTTTAAATTCCAACTCCCAAGCCAATTTGTTACATTCAAAATTTCGAAAATAACATAAAGTTTGGACTTTATGAATTTGTTTAAAAACTTGCAAATTGATTTTAATCAGGTGGGTCCCACATGTGCCACATGGCACAATTTGATTCGGTCGACCTACCACCTCATCTTCACTTGGATACCACGTTTCACCTTTCCCACTTGGCACTGTTTGGTTGGCCTGTGTCTCCACTTGGACATTCTCGTCATGTCACCACATCACCACATGGCGGCCTGGTCGCATGATCGCATGGGCCAAAAATGGCCCATGAGATCATGCGACCACCGTCAATCTGTGGCACGCATCTCTCAGCAATTTGCCCAAAATTATTGGCCCACCTCATCTCCACCTGGATGCCACATGTCACAATGCTATTGAGTGCATAGGCTTGATTTGATTTGGTGAACTAGTGACTACAATCTCCAATTCGCTAAATGTCTTACCTTAACCGCCGGGAATTCAGAGAATAGGCGACTAAGTAGTTCTCTAAGTCACTAGATGTTTTACCTTGACCGCCAACTATTCGGCGAACACGCGACTGCAGCATCTCCAAATCGCGGAATGCTTGGCCTTAACTGTCAACTACTTAGCAAACACGTGATTGCAGCTTATTCTCCAATTCGCCAGATATTTTCTTCTGCCGGCTAACCATTTAGCGAACTCACGAGAACCCACCACGTGTCACCTTGTCGCATGATCGCATGGGCCAGAAATGGCCCATGTGATCATGTGACCACTCTGTAAAATTTACTTCTATCTAGGCGTGGGCATAGAAACCGAGGTAGATTTGAGCGTTCACATGGGCATAGCCTCCACTCATCATTTATCTCTTATGTTTTCCTTATTGCTTATATTCACCTCAAACGCCCCTTTTGGCGTGCATGTGGGATAAATAACTTTGAGGTTTTTAAAGCCTCTTCAGCACTCTGTTCCAAAATAACATGGGCCCCACCGCACATTTAAACCCATAGCCACAAGGCCTGCCAAGTAGTCCATGGGCTTCTTGTTTACTTTATATAAAAGTGTTTGCATATTTAAATGTTTAGAAAGTACCAAACAGAGTCAATGTGGGATAAAGTCCCCAATGCATTAGCTATATCTTCCCAGCTTGTGCGCTGCCTATGTCCTCTGATTCTCTCTTCCACGCTTCTTCCTTCCCACGTGCCTCCACTAGCGCTAAATGCTATATACATACACAAAGCACTCTTTCCACAATTTTCTCATCCTGAGGTCATTTGAATGACCGGTTGAGTGCACTATGTCGCGTATCTATTTGATTTTGGACACGCCCCTTCAAAGTTTGCTCTTTACGTTGGCCTTTTGGTGACTGGCCGCTCACGTAGCATCTACTTATTTGCAAATGGCCTTCACACTTGACATGCCGGTAGCTTCCTCCTCCATTATTTTATAAGCAGATCCCTCCATTTATTAAGTGCCAGCCTCCTCTTTGCTTGCCTGGCATCTACGCACTTCACTTAATTAACACTGGCTGTGCCCATTCTTGATGATGTGTGGGCTCCCTGTTTATTACTTCATGATGTTTCCAACAAGTGCTTATGTAATACTCATAAAATGTGACCAGCCCACCCCCTATCTTCTTGTGCTGGATGCCCCTTCATACTTTACACTGGGTTCATTGGTTTGTTTTGTCTTGAGCTAGCAATCTTCTTTTGTAAGGGTGTATTTGACAACTCCCTTGATTTAGCAGGATGTTTCCTATTCAATGCTTTAGCTCTTGGAGTCGCATCAGATCTCGATCTAGAAGTCGATGTTGTCTATGGTCTTCCATTTGAATCAGGCTATGCCTTACACAACCTAAGGCTTCTATCTTTTATCTTCAAGTCTTTCTTCTTTAGAGCCAGTTTAGCAGCATCCACGCTCTTGAACAAAATATACGCAATGCCTTTTCCCATACTTGTTTGAGGATCTCTTATAACCCAAACATCTTCAACACTAGAGTCCATAGGTGCAATTCCAACAAATAGTTGATATAGTTCCTCAACCTTCTCATCAAATGGAAGATTCCCAACAAATACAGTCCTCCTTGTATCATAGATGAAATGATTTCCATCTTTAAGTTTCTTGCGAGGTGGAAGTGCTCAATCCATACGAATATGGTTTCCATTGAACTCTGTCATGTTGTGTGACAAGGCAACATTTACTGATTGTGCATCTTTAAAGACAATGTATGCATGGACACTGTTAATGGAATCATTGACCTTTCCTTTGAGTATTGCTCCCTTTCTTGGTAGTTTTTTATCCACAATGAGAACAGATCATAACCGAAGTGATTTGACCTCCCCAAACTGAGAAAATTCTTTTATCAGCTTTTTGCTCTTAAACCCCAGAGGCAGCTTACCAATAAATATTGTCCGTTCTAACTTATCATTATCATTACGATCTTTCTTGTCAACAAACATGTCTAATGCTTCCTCACCCCACTTCCTCTTGCCTTTTACTTTCATTGGTAACACCACTTCTTTTGATATATATTCACCATCCCCCAAGCCATGTCTTGCATCATTCTCTTCTTCAAAAGCATCCCATTTTCTCTTTTGCAACACTGAATTTCCCTTAAATTGAATACGGGTTTTCTCCTTTGATTCAGTAACAACTATTGACCCCTTTCTACCTCTACCTTCAAAGTCATCAAAATGTTGATTATGAACTTTAATTGTCTTACTTGGCTCGATGTTTTTTTGCCCAAGTTTATGCAAGCTTTCAACCTTGCTAAATATAGAGTCAAATTTGTTTGAATCTGCTCTCAATATGTCTTCTTTCTGTTTACGTTTCCCTTTGCACTCTTTGAATCTAATTCACAATCATACCCAAATCACCGAAATGCCAAAACAACCCTTCTTGCAATGTGCCTAGAATGCACAAGTGGCCTCAAGAACTGGCTTTAAAAACTGACATAATCACCTGACCTAGCCCCACCACCAAACATGCATGAACTTTGACCCACATTCTAATACTCTGCAAAATGGTGCTTCATGATTGCAACATGACCCAATCATTATCTCGCTCATTGGATCACACAAGTTTCTTTTACACACTGTCAAATATAGCCCTTAAAACTTCTGAACTTCTGGGTTTCAGCAAAACAGTGAAAACTGGAAATGGATTTGGCTTTGAAAAGTACTGAAACGGAGTCACCAGGGGCTAAAAATGGACAGGCCAGAAGAGGAACATGCCTACAATAGAGATCCATCATTAATTCATCTTTACCAAATACCGGGTATCAGATATAGCTTCACAAACATGGCTCCCGGCAAAACTATGAAAAGTGCAAGATACAGATCCAAGAAAACACCTCCAGAAGGGGAAACAAAAGACCTATCAAAACTTGTCACTGTGACCTAAAATCAGAAACATAGGTTGATTGAAGTACACTAAAAACATCCCCACTCTTGGATTTTCATGACACTCATTAGAATTCAAGTTATTCAACCCTCAACTGGCCCTTCCCGGTGAATTTCACACTTAGCAATTTTCTAACTTAGAGACCTCCTAGAAACAAACTAATGAAAACCCATTTCAAACTATAAAATGAAAGCTTAATTTGAATCAAAGAGACATAAACAAGGTATCAAATCATTCTCCACTCATTACAGGACCTGAAAACACCCTTTCAAATGTGCATTTTAGACCAAAAGGAGCACTTTAGCAAGCGTTTTACATGGTATCTCAAAATTGAAATTTGAGTCCCAATAGAGGGCTTGATCAAGAATCTGTCAATGCACAAGAGAGATTTTAAAAAATTCTAGAATTGATATATGAGATCACATGTGTTGAAGCTAGTCAACTAGATTATAGTTATTCATTGAAGATGTAGTTGGTATTTTTTAGACCCTTGGGTCATTGTTTGTTTAGAAGAGGAGGAAGAACCTGCTCCTCGCAAGGTAACCTTACCTTGGGATCAAGTCACTATGTTGGAAGATTCAGCTTGAGTCATATTTTTGGGCTTGATAACATTGATAGTGTGGTTAGAGGACTCAAGCATGTGGATCACAATGATATTGTCTGAGTAAGTGTAACCTACCTTATTTTCTTGTGGATTAGACGATTCCCCCTTTTCATACTTAGGAAAAGGATCTTTAAATTCCTTTTGATCAGTGTTCTCTTGAGGAGCATCAATCACAATGGTCTTGTTATCAATAAAATCCTAGACTAAATGCTTGATTTTTATGCAGCCATTAGTCTTGTGGCCTTTGTTGCAATTATATTCGCAATAGTGGTTATTGTTCCACCACTTAGGCTTAGTCTCAAGATTATAGGGCTTTGAGTCATTTGGAAATAAGATTATCTTATTATCCAAAAGTATTTTTAGAGAATTCTCAAGTAACTCTCCAAGTGGATTGAATTCTCATTTAGGCCTAGGAATCCAAGGTCTATCTCTATAACCCTCAGGATTAGAGCTTGGTTGAGTACTCTTATTAGCCTTTGTTTCTTGAATACCACTGGAGAGATTAAATGTTGGCTCTTTGGGTTTTCTAGAATTAGATGTGGAGGTTGCACCCATAATTTTTTCATTGACAATATCCTTAGCTTAGTCTAGAATTTATGCTTATCCTTGTTGTGATGATTTTAGAGGAAGATTTATGATCTTTATGTTGCAGGGTGATTTATCCCTTCCAAACAAGGACATATTATATGCAAATATCATCCTCAACCAATCTGTCAAAAGAGGTATGAGTCTGCATTTACAAAGCATAGTTCATTTCCAAGACCAGGGTGTTTATAAATATGTCAATTTTTTCAGTCTCATGAATTTGATGAGGGTATCTACAAACATCCTTCGCCACCTCTGAAGGAAGGTAACAAAGGGCTCTCTAACATGTTGCTTTTTGTTGTATAGGTCAAGCATGGTAATAGTGTGGGAGATATTATAAGAGTACTGTTGGATGAATTTATGAACCACCTCATCAAATATTTTAATGCCAGGGGAAAGCGAGGTGAACCAGCTCATAGCTTGTCCACCAAGACTTCGAGGAAAGAGTCTCATGAGATAGCTTTATTCATGCATGAACTCCATACTAAGTGCACAAAATTATCTCACATGATCTTGGAGATCTCCATTGCTATCATATTTTTCATATTTAAGAATTTCCACCTTAGGCGGGAAGGGTGGCATATAGAGGCCTTTGTCAAAGGGGAATGGACATATAGCTTCAAGTGAATACTTGTTGGATGATTTTTCCTTGTCCTTTCTAAGTTGTGAGAGCTCATAGTGCAATTCTTGGAGTTTTTTGTTGAGGAGTGTGATAGGAGATTCCTCCTCTTTGTGTATCAAGTGCTCTATGTCAAAGTGGGGAGGAAGCTTTATACCCATAGAAGCAAGATGCAAAAAGTATATGTCTTTGTCCCAATTCATAATAGCTTTCATCACCTTATGGAAGTGTTTATTTTATTAGCATTTTATAATTTCCTCTTCTATAGGTTCTTTATCCGAAGAAGACTCAGAATCATGCATATTATGGTTGTTCCAATCATATGCTAACATATTGGTTTGGTCATGACAATCAATGTAGACTTTTGGATCCTTAAGACCATCAATTGATAGGAAAATAGTAGTGTCGATAGGGATTTAATACATAAGTCCCATGTAAGAGGAAGGTCCAAGGATATCATCAATAGCCTTCCATTTTGAATTAGTTGTATCCTTTTGGTAATGGCTACGAGTTATAACTAGCATGGAAAAGATAAGATTGAAAATATGATAATAACACGGTTACTAAGATAGTGTTGAAAGATCTAGGTAATGATAGCTTTGTCTCAAGGATAGGTGGTAGATAGAAAATGGTAGCTAGAACAAGGTGCAAGGTATCAAGAATAAGGCTTGGATGCCTACTAGGTGATACTTGCAACCAAGTTGATGTAGCTAGAAAAAAACAAGTACAAGGTATTGAGAATGAGGCTTGAATGCCTCTTGAGTGATACTTGCAAAAAATTTTGGTAAAGTCTGATTTTAATGAGATATTTATGAGACAAGAGCTAGAGCATTTCAGGGATTTTCCAACAATAGCCAAGATAGACTGAATCACAATTAAATGATCAATCAGTTTAAGAAAACTAGTTTCAGATGTGCAAGAATGACCCAAATGACAGAGAGGATATGAGAAAACCAGGCTAAAATGGATGTTGAGACTTTCAAATTCAAGTTTGATAACTAGTCAAATACAGGATCGTACGATAAACTCCAATACTGGGTGTAATGAAACACTCAATGGCATGTGATAATATGGTGAGGGTATTTTCTGTCATATGATGAAACCCAAAAAAGAATACAACAGAAGATAGCAATCATGCAATAAAGCACTCATGTCGTACAATGAAATGTCCAGCAAAATAGTAGAATGGGATAGTTTTCCACTTTTTTGTAAATTTTTTACCAATCTAGATAGTTTAAATCTGGATCTTTGACAAAATTAGAGTGTTCCTAAACCAAGTTTTAATGTTTGTAGTGGAATCAATAGTGTGAGAAAATAAGTCTTAAAACAATCCAATAAGGGACAAAGAAACCTTATGGATACAAGCATTTGTGAGGTCCAAAGTTTTGCAATGATGCAAGAAGGTCAAGTGTATGTTCTCATATATTTCTATAGGTCTCAACACAATCAAAAAAACTTCAAGCAAGAGCTACCTAAGGAATTGGCTAGCATCAAAATCTTTGCCCACAACTTGGTATTCCTTCACCTCACACAAAGTGATATTGGCTTTTTCCAACACTAGTAGAATTTGGCAAATAAATGACCAGGTGACTAAAAATTTTAGTCACGTGACTAAAACTGATCATGTTCTACCATCTTTTTAGTCACGTGACTAAAAATTTTAGTCATGTGACTAAAACTAATCATGTTCTACAAATATAAATGACTAAATAAATGACCAATTTGGTCATTAGGTAAAATCACAACTAAAATGACTAAATAATTAGTTTTTAGTGAAAGTGATTGCAAGCCTAAGCCGTCTTGGGATATTGGTTTTGGAACCTCTTTTGGAAATCATTGTTTTGTCCTTTTGGAAAGGTGTTTTGACTTATTGGTTGTGGGATGCTTTGCATCAATATAAATAACCTTTTTCAATTAAAATTATGGAGGTACAAATAATGCATATATAAGTGTTTAAAATTATTTTGAAAGCTAATTAATTAAGATATTTACGACAAAATTAACATTTTGTCCTTAAAACATAAATTATTATTTTAAATATATCGAATTAAAATTTATAATTAAAATTATTTTAATTATCTTAAATTAAAAAATAAAGACCAAAAAAATTGAGAGTTAGTTCTACATATCACCCTAAATAGATTATTTATAATTTAGTTACCATCAAACTAATTTCTAGTCATGGTGTACTGTTTTGAAGTGGTTTCTCATGCTCTAAAAAAACTCCACATTGACCTTTGTATCTATCAATTTTCATTTAATTAGTTTAATATCTATTACATGATTTATAATAACATTATATAACAAATATTAAATAAATAAATAAAAATTATACAAAAGATACAAAATAATAATATATTTTTATATTAATATTTGTTAAGGAAAATAAATATGTCACTTAACAAACTTTAAAATTGAAAAGAAAATGTTAAAAGAGGGGGAAAAATATTGTGGAGCGATTAAACAGTGTTGGCAATATAGAATTGCTTATTTTCAAGCCTATTGGTAATTTGAGATGTGGGTTCCAAATGCCTGATGCTTGGTAATCTCTCCAGTACAAGAAGTGACAAATCCAAAGAAAGATCCAGACACTTATCTTGAGGCTGGGTAGCTAAGGACCAATAACTAAGGTAGGCAAGAATTTTTCACATATGATTTTTCAAGACTAAGGTGGTGTATGAGATACTGAATTTTTAATAAATAGATTGAATGCATTTTGATAGCTCCATTTATGATTTAATGCAACTCATATGATGACACCAAAAAACACTAAACTACTAGAATTGAAAGGTGTTAAATTTGATGGATTCATGTGCTTAGGATTGTTGGGGAGAAAGAAAGGAGTAGATCAGTGTTTATATATATCCACTTGGGAAACAAAGTCTCTAGATTTAGATGAAGTTATTTTAATCAATTTATCACAAAAGATTGATGCTCAAAATGTAAAGACAATCTAGGATCTACACATATTTTTAAAAGTAATTGATAATTAAAAAATATTAAGTGAATCTACTTAACAATATTGAAACATTCAAATTCTTTATTATGTTGAGAAGATACCGTACATTATTCACTACTATAAAAAGGTGTATTTTAAGATATATTTTTAGACAAAATTAAAATTTCATCTTAAATATTTAAGTTATTTTAATTATTATAAATGAAATGGAAACTATTATTATTGTATTAAATTAAAACTTATGTCAAATGCTCATTCATTTTCATTTAGGCGGTTCATTTAGGTAGTAACGAGAGGCAGAGGATGGTAGGAGATAGAGGACGGTGGAAATTTTCATAAACAAATCGCGGGAGATAGATGACGGTGGAAATTTTTAGAGAAAAATCAGGGAATTTGAGAATAACTTTCAAGGATTGCATTTAGATCTCTCATTTGGGTCCATCCAGTTAGGTCACAGGTCATAGGAAACCATTGAGTGGCTTTCTATTCTCATAGCAACTTCCTGCAAAATGGATTTGATGTGTTTTCCCTCCTAGAATTTCTGCAAGGCCATGAGTAAAAAATGTTGAATCTATATGCTTGTAGGCACCCCATTTCTCCCAAGAGTTGCAGAAGAGGGTTGCAAAGAGATTGAGGATTGTGAAAGGGTATTTTTTTTAAAGGAGATTGACTTGGTAGTAAATCATGTGTGTGGAAGATTGAAGGATAGGTATTGGGTGCATATTGTGCAAAAGGTGAAGTTGTACGCCATCAAAGCTCATAGGGTAGCTCTTGATGAATTTTTCAGTGATATTGTTCGAGTGAGTGTTTTAAGGTATACATGATGTTGTTTTAGTTTTTTATGTAATGTATTTGTGAATATAATATTAGATATTTCATGTCCTATAAAATTAAACTATATGAATTTTAGTTTAACGGATATGTTGAGTGTCGTTATTACACCTGACAACAACAAGAATTTGATGCAAATTGGGAGTTATTCCTAAAATCTCTGTTATTTTTATCTTTAGAAGGACATGGTATATCCCTAACGCATGTGTCTATATAGAAATAAAAAAGGTTGGCCTACTCTAAACACTTCCTTCAAAATAAACATATACAAATAGGGTAATCTATCTTGCCATATCTTGAATTACCCAAATAAATTTGTGCACAATACGAGTCATCTTAAAATTCTATCCCAATTGAGCATTATTGTGTGTGTTGAGGCACATTGAAGTTAAAAATACCCTTAAGCTACTCTTCTTTTGATGAGTGATCAGGTGGATGATCCTATGATGGATTCCTCATTTTCCATTTTTCTATTTAACAAGCTATTTTTGGTGCTCTTTGTGCCCAAACCCTTATTCAATTAAGTTTCAAATTAATTTGGACATTTTTTTCTCATATAACATTTTCCCTTTGATTCACTCATTTTCCTCATCCAATATGTTGTCAAATTCAATTTTTAGGCTTTAGTTTTGCCTCCTATCATTGATGATGATGTTTTACTCAACATTCAGTCACTACTGCACACCGGTGAATGTTAATTCTCAAGATACCATTGACTTCTATCTTTTTTGGAGTGTATCAGAACATTAATTATAGATTTTCATAGTTGACATATTGGCCCTCAATCACCCCTCAATCACATTTTCTATGTCAAAGGAAAACTGGTTCAAGTTGACATGAGCAGCCCAAGGCAAGGTTTATGTCAAGGTGTTTCCAGCAAATATGGAAAATTTGGGAAGGGTAGAATAATTACATCAATAGTAGTGGCATAATTGACATAATGAGAGGTTTATAATGATTTTAAGGTGGCATACATATCTATTTATGGTGATGTGATTTAAATTTCTTGAATCTCCAGCAAACTTTTATGTTTACAAACATGTTGTTGGAAGGAATTGGATTTTGATGCATTTTTAGCTAAAAGGGAGTGTCATTTTCTTCTGTCTTTTTTGGCACTTCCACAAACCCTGCTATAGAGTGGATGGATCACATGTTTGTACTTCAAGCTATTTGACCGCAAAAGTTATCTCATGTACCCATGAGTTTTGTTTTTTTTTGTGATAGCAAAGCAATAATTCTTGGGAGTATTGCACACCTTCTAGTCAATGCATGAGTGTCAGCAAGGATGCTTGCAAATCTAGGAGATAGATTTAGGCACTAATATAGGTGATTATCTTATAGTAAAATTAGAAATAACTCAGTTTTATTTTTAATCAGGTCAAGATGGTTTGCTTGGTGGTTGTTGATGGTTGTCAACGAACACATATTTATGTTCTATTATTTGCATGTGTATTTTTTGTTTCTATTTTATTTATCTTTTTGTACATATTTTCCTGGTGAAGTTGTGGAATATCCATTCCTTCTTATTTTCAGTATGACTTAGGACTAGGGTTGAACTATAATTGAGGAGGTGGACATTAAGGTTCATGAACTTATGTAGGATTTCATGAGAAGCTTTCTTTGAATGTGCCAAAATCATTTGCATAGAAATTGAACCAAGAGAAGACAAGCTAGAGATTTAGGTAATCTGCTATAGAAATCTTGATGATTGATTATGGTTCTGAAACATTTTTTATGCCTTCCTTGCAAACTGAGAGTTTGAATTTGGATGAAAGCTTCATTTATGCTTTAGAGTTTTTCTATTGCCTAACAAATTGTAGAATTTTCAAGCTTCTAGCAAGCAATAAAAATGATGAATTGTTTTTAGTCCACTTTTATTCATGTTCCAGTTGAATGTGGAAGTTTTTTACAGTGCAATAAATTTATTACATACATTTTTTTGGAAGGCTTATTCATAATCAAGTGGATTATTATTTATCGGTTTCATAGAAAAGCCTCTGTTGTAGGCCCATTTGTTTCTTATCTCTCATCTAATATCTTGTGAATATTTGTGGTTATTTACACATTTAGCCTTGCTTGAAGTGGTACATGATGTTCTTTTTGAGGAGTAGTGGTATGTCACTTTTATTTAATCCTTAATAGTTTCATTTAGTTTTTTCTTTTGTTGTCCAATTCTTGCTTTCAAATTGATATTATTGATTATTCAGACTAGCAATGCACATAGCTAGACATGCATGGACCTTTATGTCTTTGCTACCCCTTTTCGAGTGACATGGGACTTCTATTTTACTGCTTGGGAGAATACCTTAACTATTGAAGCGTGGGAAGGACTGTAAGAACTTGAATATGTATCTATCTATTGTGTATTTGTAATTTGAATCCATATCTATGTTTTTTTCCAAGGCTAATATTTGACATTGGGATTGTTGTGTATTATAGGTAAAGAAGAATGGAATTTCCATATTCCTCATGCCCTCTGGAATGTTGGGGACATTATTAGCTCTATGGGATGTCTTCCCTTTATTCTCAAACACTGGCTGGGGTCAAAGTGCAAATATTGCATTTCTTAAGAAGCACATGGGAGCATCATTTGAGCACCATCCTCAACCTTGGATTGAAAATATTAGTACAGATGATATTCATTCTGGAGATTTCCTATCCTTGTCAAAGATTCATGGTCGTTGGGGAGGTTTTGAGAATCTAGAGAAATGGGTAACTGGGGCATATGCAGGGCACACTTCAGTTTGCTTGAAGGATGAGAAAGGAAAGCTTTGGGTTGTAGAATCTGGGCATGAAAATGAAAAGTACTTTAATCTTAAACTAATATTTAAGGTATAGCATTTTGTGTGGTAGAAGTGGTATAATACACTGGTTGCTAGGTAAAACTTATTTTAGATATCACCTTTAAATAATATAAGGCTCGGATGATTCATAGGCGGTATATTTTGTCTATTGGCTTTCATTCAATATGCTATAATTCTCAAATGTTTGTCACAATTTTTAATTAATCATGGGTAATGTTTGCCTTCATCATTGGTTGTTGGCTAACAAGCCACATTTTTAGATTTTTCATGGAGCTAGCTTCTTTTGTTAATTTTTTGTATGTACTGTCAGCTTTCATGTTTCAATTATTGTTGTACAAATATCTAATTTCAACATCACATTTTTCTAGTCTTTAAATTTACACCTTTAAGTGTGACACAAGTCAAAACGGTTTGTACAGTAATTGTTCTTCAAATTACACCTTAAATCAAAAAAAGAAAAAAGTAATTTTTTTTCTTCAAATAATTAGGGGAATCTCTCTTTTCAAGTATGCAATACAACAAACAAATGGGAATTAAAACCTTTTTCTTTTGTTTTTCAGTCTAGGGCACAAGGCGGTTCAACATTTATACACTAGACAAGAGATTTTGTATATAAAAGCTATCTACTGCAATAAAGGATTTCACATTACTTAAATGATGCCTACAATTTTCAATTTAACCCAAATATTGAATATCAGAAGTGAAATAGGATTGTATTGATTGAAGATAAAGGACTATGAAGCATGAAGGATTGTGCACAAGAACCTAATACTTCCTCTAATAAAATCCACAATACAAAGCTTGTTTATTTATTAGCTTTACTTGATTCAGGAAACAATAATTGCTAAGGAAATAATGGAGTGAACAACAATTTCGGCTACAAGTAATGGAAATAACAATTAAAAATGTAAGGTACAAAATGACATCTATATGGTTTACAAAAATTGTGCTTTTACTCTAGCTATTGATTTCTCACATGCAATGCAATTTTTGTTACAAGCCTAGTAAAACCTGCTCAAATTGAGGGTTTAACAGGTTGGTGGTAAAAAAGTTGATTTTCATGTCAAAAGTTTAACAATGTGGCTGGTTTGAATTCCCTTTCATGATTTGTTGAAAATAAAAGCACAACTATTATATGTTAACCTTCCTTTTGCATGTGTGTTGTGATTTGAAATGATGGTTGCAAATGTAATCCAATCCCTTTTAGATTAAAAAAGGTGATGTGAACTACAAAAATTCTTGCTTGTGTGAGCCATACTGACCTAAATGTGACTGCAAAAGTACTTTTGTGCCCTTGCCACTCTTTTAGATGCCTACAATTCTTCTTTGTCCTTGCAACTCATAATTTTCTTGTACCCTAGCTATGATTTTCTCTACAAGTTGGAATCTCTAACATGTAATTTGTTTCACGAACCCATGATAGGGATTGGTGCCCATAATATGGTATATTGAACTAGTTTTTTGGTATGTGATGTTTATTGAACTCTAATTTTGATTCGTCTATGAAGAAAGTCAGTAATATGTTCAAAAATTTTAGAAATAGGCATGTTTTTAAAGAATATTTTACAAATTTATGTATTTTATAAACTTCAACCAATGTTTTGGGTCCCAAATTTTATTTTGGGTTAGTTGAGTTATTGTCAAGTCCAAGTTTTCCAACTAGGGTAGATATCATTACAAATTAACACTTGAAGCTCACATTTCTTACATGACAAGAGAACAAAAGTTAGACAATCTAGTAGTAGTCAACCCCTTAAAAAATTCATTACATTGAATTAGAGACCACTAAAAATAGCTAATTTACTGATTTGAGTTTGGTTATGTGCTTGCAATACACTGGTATGGCAAAATGTTTTTTGAGGTAATTTACGTTCTGGGAATGTCCAAACACACAGATGTATGTATGTATGTATGTATGTATGTATCAGTGTGTGTGTATATGTCTGATGTGTGTATGTATGTGTGTGTGTGAATATATGTGTGTGTAGGATTAGACTTCAATTTACTATTTTAATTTAGTTATACAAGTGAATATTAAAAATACATTTAAAATTATATAAAGTTTAAATATGTTTATGTATATACACTATATTACTATAGGTCTATAAAATATTATAGTAATCTTTAATAAATTATATAAATATTATAATATGGTATATAATAAATATTATAGTATATTGTATACCTTGTATATGAAATTCTAGGATACTATTTAAAGGGTTGTAGGGAAGCTTAGTTCCTACCTAGTGTGAATAGGGTGAACAATAGTTTTGAGACTTTTTATGAATAGGAAACTAAACGGACTCTTGTGCAATTTCAATAAAGATAGAGTAAAGTCGTAGGAGCAATCGATGTTCAACGTTGTAAGTAGTAGATAACCTCAGATTAATCCTGGAAATAGCATTGGTTGCTTTAATTAGTGCAATTCTACCAGTATCCCCAATTGGCATTTAGAACACAACAGCCAAGCATCAACTAGCGTCAAACATGCAAAAGCAATCAAACACCCTGCTAAATATAGTATCAAAATTTAATAAAAAACACTAAACTGTGAGGCCCATTCCTCATATATAAATTCATATACATATTCATAGTCATATAGATTCTAACTATTAAAGATATAGCGGTCCTCAAACAAGGCCTAATACTATGGTGGTTATAACAACTTTCATGGTTAACCATAGTTTGGATAGGCACTATGCAGAGAAATATGTAGGACAGGGAAATTGTATTGAGCAAACCAATACAAGGGCCAAACAGCCCAACTGTTAAAATAGACAACAAGCCCTACCAAAATCACAACCATCATTACATCTGTAGCAAAATAGCTCATAGACCTCCTGCTGCTCTTCACCCAACAATGCTTAGGAATGGTTTCTCTCATGTCTCCTATTGTAAATGGCGGCATTACAGAGGGATCAAACTCTTCAAACTTTAGATGATTCCTCTTATAAAAATTCCATGAACATTACTGCTACGAAACAAAGATCAAGGCACAGTCATGTCATGTACAAGGCATGATGGTCAATATCCAAAGTAGTGATGTCTAAAGATCAAGCCAAAGATTACTGTTATGATACTTGGGTAGAACAATTTTCTTAGAGAAATCATCAAATATTTGAGGATGAACAGAGGGTGACAAGGTGAATAGTAATCAAATCACATGATTACAACAGTATAAGGTCAAAGTGTCTATTATATAGAATAATGCTAAAAGAAGAACATAGAATATCAATGCCATTAACAATGAAAGGAGTTACCATTGCAAATGAAAACAATGTTGTTTGAATATAATACTACATGTGATAGATCACAATACGCAATGAACCAAATAAAGTATCAAATCACACTAGTTTTCATATGTTAGAAGTAGATATATTTTAACATCATGCGCAATGGTCTTCAATGTAAAAAAATAGTGTTATTGTTAGCTTGTGGTGACTAATCAGGAAAGTACTATCCAGGAAAGTACTGTACACTTTTCCTCCCGACCTTGCCGGGGTTCGGGGCCAGGCTGGGCCCTAAGCGGGGGTTTGGGGGCGGTAGCCCCCAAGAGCAAGGGTTCGGGGGTGCAACCCCCGAGGAAAAAAAAATTTTGAGGCCGACTACTTTTCGGTTATTTGGGCCGACTACTTATAACTCATTCTAACCCTAAAGCGGGAAAAATATTTTATAATATGGCTTAGGGTTAGGGATTTTCATTATGTATGATTTTAGTACTTGCGGCAAAATTGGGCTGGAAGGGATTACGGATTGTAATCAGGTTATAATCACTGGATAATAATAATATTGGACTCGCTGTTGGTGGACGTAGCCCAGGGATTGGGTGAACCACGTTAAATCTGTGTGTCTTGTGTTCTTTTCTGTGTGGTTTATTATTTTCTGATATTAGTTATATTTGCACATAATTTTTATTTCTGCCTTGTTAATCCTAACAAGTGGTATCAGAGCGAGGTTATTTCATTCGTTCTTTCATCTATTCTCTGAAGCAGGTCTCACGAGTTAGTGGGAGAGTCTCTCGGTTAAGTGGGAGAAATGGCAGACGAGGGTAGGCTGAAGGTTGATAAGTTTAATGGGCAGAACTTCCAGTTATGGAAGATGCAAATGGAGGATTATCTCTATCAAAAGGATCTATGGCGGCCATTAGAGGGAGTAGCCAAGAAAGAGCAATCAATGTCTCAGGAGGATTGGGATATTTTGGATAGGAAGGCACTGGGGAGTATTCATCTATGCCTGGCACAATCGGTGGCATTCAATATTATTGAAGCAAAGACAGCTAAAGATCTGATGGAAACCCTAGCAAAGTTGTATGAAAAGCCTTCAGCTTCAAACAAGGTATTTCTTATGAAGCGTTTATTTAATATGAAAATGGTAGAAGGTGGATCAGTTACTGATCATTTGAATGAGTTTAATATAGTTACAAGTCAATTAACCTCAGTTAAAATTACTTTTGATGAAGAGGTTAGGGCTCTCTTGATTTTGTGTTCTTTGCCAGAAAGTTGGAATGGCTTGGTAATGGCTATTAGTAATTATGTTTATGGTTCTAATACCCTAAAGTATGATGATGTTATTGGTGTTATATTGAGTGAGGAAATTCATAGGAAAAGCTCAGGGGCATCCACATCGGGTAGTGTATTGAACACAGAAAGTAGAGGCAGAACAAGAGATAGAGGAAACAACTCTGGAAATCATGGGAAATCAAGAGGAAAATCAAAGGGAAAGAGGTCCGAATCTAAAGGGCCAAATGATTGCTGGTACTATGGAAAACCAGGTCATAAGAAGAAAGATTGTTGGTCTCGGAAGAAAGATCAAGGAGACAAAAATGATGGAAACAAGGAGGCAAATGTGGTAAGTAACAAATCCGAGGAGGATGCTTTGCTCTTGTCCTTAGAAAGTATTGATGATTCATGGGTTTTAGATTCTAGGGCTTCATTTCATGCTACACCCCATAGAAGTTATTTTGTTGATTATGTCCTAGGGGATTTTGGGCTAGTTTATTTGGGAGATAATGAACCCTGTCAGATTGTTGGAAAGGGAAAAATTAAGATTAAGTTACAGAATGGGAATCATTGGCTACTACAAGAGGTAAGACATGTTCCAAGGCTGAGTAGGAATTTAATTTCAGCAAGGCAACTGGGTGATGAGGGTTGCACAGTTACTTTTAATGATAAAAATTGGAAGGTTTCAAAAGGTTCCTTAGTAGTAGCAAAAGGTGTGAAAGTAGCACCTTATATCTTTGTACAGGTCATACTGTTCCTTCTACTTTAATTATTTTAGAAGATAATAAATGTTCAGGAACAGTGGCTGCAGTTGAGCAGGAAGAACATCAAACTATTGCTGTAGATTCTGACACAGCACTGTGGCACAACAGACTCGGGCACATGAGTGAAAAAGGTATGAAATTACTTCATTCAAAGAAAGTTTTACCTGGTCTGAAATGTGTCAATATGGATTTCTATGAAAGTTGTGTTTATGGAAAACAAAAGAGAGTTAGTTTTGTGAAGAGTGGGAAGGAAAAGAAAAATGAGAGATTAGAGCTTGTGCATACAGATGTATGGGGACCAGCTCAGGTATCTTCCCTTGGTGGCTCTCTGTATTATGTTACATTTATAGATGATGCAACAAGAAAAGTATGGATTTATTTCCTTAGACAGAAATCTGATGTATTTCAAATTTTTAAGAAATGAAAATGCTTGGTTGAGAATGAGACTAGTAAAAAGTTAAAATGTCTCAGATCTGATAATGGTGGTGAGTATTGCAGCACAGAATTTGAAGAATATTGTTCCTCTAATGGTATTTGTAGGCAAAAAACTGTACCAAGGACTCCACAAGAAAATGGAGTGGCTGAACGCATGAACAGGACAATAATGGAGCATGCAAGGAGTATGAGGTTGCATGCTAGGCTGCCCAAAAATATGTGGGCAGAGGCAGTGAACACTGCTATTTATTTAATCAATAGAGGCCCCTCTACTCCTTTGGACTGTGGTATTCTAGAGGAAGCATGGAGTGGTAAGAAGGTGAGTTATTCTTTTCTCAAAACCTTTGGTTGTGAAGCTTTTGCACTTATAGATTCTGAAAATAGAACCAAGCTGGAAGCTAAGTCAAAGAAATATGTATTTGTTGGGTATGGCATTGATGAATTTGGTTATAGGCTTTGGGATTTTGAAAATCATAAAATTGTAAGAAGCAGGGATGTCATATTCAATGAGAAAGTATTGTACAAAGATCTGTTGCTGCAGCATGAGAAGAAAGAAAATGACTATGTAGTACTAGATGATACTCCACAAGTTCATGTTCCAGTAGTTCCTTATGCTCCACAACAACAGCAACAACAAATACCACACACCCCAGTGAGTGTTAGACGGTCAACAAGGCTAAGTAGACCTCCAGAAAGATTTTCTCCATCTTTGTATTCTATTTTGTTAATAGATGCTGGTGAACCTGAATGTTATAATGAAGCTATGCAGGTGGATACAAAGCTTCAGTGGGAGTCTGCAATGACAGATGAAATGGACTCTTTGCTGAAAAATCAGACATGGGATTTATGTAAGTTACCTGCAAGTAAAAGGGCTTTACAGAATAAATGGGTTTACAGGATAAAACAAGAGGATGGAGGTATGAAAAGATTTAAAGCCAGATTAGTCGTAAAAGGATTTGCACAGAAACATGGTATTGATTTTGATGAGATATTTTCTCCAGTTGTTAAAATGACTTCTATTCGTACTGTTTTAAGTATTGTGGCTACTGAAGATTTGCATTTAGAGAAGCTTGATGTTAAAACAGCCTTTCTTCATGGTGATTTGGATGAAGAAATATATATGGTTCAGCCACAAGGATTTGAGGTCAAGGGTAAGGAGAATTTGGTGTGGAGATTGCAGAAAAGTTTATATGGCTTGAAGCAAGCACCTCGGCAATGGTATATTAAATTTGACACTTTTATGAATGGGCATGGATATAGTCAGTGTCATTCTGACCATTGTGTTTATTTTAAGAGGTTGGATGATGACAGCTACATTATTTTATGTTTATATGTTGATGATATGCTTGTAGCTGGGTCTAACATGGATCACATTAAGGGGTTGAAACAACAGTTAGCAAAATCTTTTGCTATGAAGGATTTGGGGGTAGCAAAATAAATCCTTGGTATGAAAATTTGTAGAGATAGGAAAAGTAGGAAATTGTCTCTATCTTAGGCTGATTATATTGAGAAGGTGTTGTAACGTTTCTCTATGGAAAATGCCAAAGTTGTCAGCACACCTTTGCCTGGTCATTTGAAATTGACTAAGGATATGTGTCCCAAGACATCAGAAGAAGAGACTAAAATGTCTAAGGTACCTTATGCTTCAGCTGTAGGGAGCTTAATGTATGCTATGGTATGTACTAGGCCAGATATTGCACATGCAGTGGGAGTCGTTAGCCGTTATATGAGTAACCCTGGTATTGAGCATTGGAATGCAGTCAAATGGATTCTCAGATATTTGAGAGGCACATCCAGTAAGTGTTTACACTTTGGGGGTTCTACTACTACTGTACAAGGTTATGTTGACTCAGATTTGGTAGGAGATATAGATAGCAGGCGGACTACTATAGGTTATATATTTACTATTGGTGGGATAGCAGTGAGTTGGATTTCTCGACTACAAAAGGTGGTTGCTTTATCCACTACAGAGGCAGAGTATGTTGCTGCTACAGAGGCAGCCAAGGAGATGATATGGCTTCAATTCTTCATGGAAGAATTGGGACATCCACAAAAGGATAATTTTCTACATACAGATAGCCAAAGTGCCATTCATCTTGCAAAGAATTCTGCTTTGCACTCAAAGACAAAACACATACAGTTACGGTACCATTTTATTCGATCAGTTTTGGATGATGGACAGTTAAGGCTGGAAAAGATTCATACTGATGATAATCCAGCAGATATGTTTACAAAGGTAGTAACAAGGGAGAAGTTGAACTCATGTTCAGCTTCAGTTGGTCTTCTAGACTGAACAAAATAAAGGAACAGCTGAGTCCAAGGTGGTTCAATCCAGTGGGAGCCTCATGTGGGTAGCGGTATTGCTACAGGATCAGTCTCCAAGTGGGAGGTTTTTTAGTATAGTGTGGATACTGATCAGTCA
This sequence comes from Chamaecyparis obtusa, assembly GCA_027943335.1. Classification (NCBI taxonomy): domain Eukaryota; kingdom Viridiplantae; phylum Streptophyta; class Pinopsida; order Cupressales; family Cupressaceae; genus Chamaecyparis; species Chamaecyparis obtusa. The sequence continues at coordinate 318,943 of BSBK01004085.1, read as the reverse complement.
CCTTGTGAGAGATTGTTAGCTTGTGGTGACTAATCAGGAAAGTACTATCCAGGAAAGTATTGTACACTTTTCCTCCCGACCTCACCGGGGTTCGGGGCCGGGCTGAGCCCCGAGCGGGGGTTTGGGGGCGGCAGCCCCCAAGAGCAAGGGTTCGGGGGCGCAGCCCCTGAGGAAAAAAAAAATTTTGAGGCCGACTACTTTTCAGTTATTTGGGCCAACTACTTATAACTCATTCTAACCCTAAAGCGGGAAAAATATTGTATAATATGGCTTAGGGTTAGGGATTTTCATTATGTATGATTTTAGTACTTGTGGCAGAATTGGGCTGTAAGGGATTACGGATTGTAATCAGGTTGTAATCACTGGATAATAATAATATTGGACTCGCTGTTGGTGGGCGTAGCCCAGGGATTGGGTGAACCACGTTAAATCTGTGTGTCTTGTGTTCTTTTCTGTGTGGTTTATTATTTTCTGATATTAGTTATATTTGCACATAATTGTTATTTCTGCCTTGTTAATCCTAACAGCTATGAAAGGGGAGACTATTGTTATGAGAAGTTCATGTTATGAGCTACATTGTATACAACCATAGTGATAGGAGTTGATTGCAGCGAATAAAAGTAGTGATTAGTAAAAGATAATGCCATGACCGGCATGATAAAAGTAGTTGTTAGAAACATGTTAAGAGCAATATACTAGAACAGACATATTAAGGACACTGATAAGTTGGAATGTGCTTGGAATAGTTCATTTGAGCTATTTTAATTCCACACATTTATATATATATATATATAAACAAAATGTAGGTTTAGTTGTTTAGGAGCTTTCAGTGTATTTACATTTTGGCAAAATTGTTGCCTCTTCCTTGGTAAGAGTCAAAGTCTTCTTTTAACAGGTTAGAGAAAAATTAAGAGACAATGTTTAGTGAGATGGGAAGCTTTTCCAATTACAAAAATTTAAGAGACAATTTTTAGTGGGATGGGAAGCTTTGCCCATTACAAAATTCATGTTTGTGCACTGCAAAGTGCTAACTGTCTAACAATAAGAGCTTATTGCTTAACAATTTTGACAATGGCGTTGTTCACGGCCAATGTGAATGTAACATAGAGGTGTAGCTTGTGTAGTGCATATACCATTTTGGAGATGTTTTTTTGGTATTGTTCATATGATATGGCTACAATTTCTGGGAAGTGTTGTTTTAGCGGGTCACCTTGTAAAGTGCAGTCAGCATTGCCTTCTAGCCTTTGCTGTGTGCATAATAAGTTGTGTCAGCATTTAGGTTGGGTGGATTTCTTACAACATGTGCAATCCACAGAGTCTATACCAGCAGAAGTGTCGGATGTTAACGCACGGTGGCATGTGCTATAGCATATTTCATAAGGTGTAAAATGTGTGTTCTTCGCCTTTAGTGTGCCAAGTATCTGCAAAACAAATGGCATAAATATGCATTTTATGAAGGATGTAAATATGCATTGTATGAAGGATGAAAAGGGGTAGATGCAATGTGAGGGTGGGTGGAAAGTATTGTGTGCTTGCCTGGGTGTTACATTTGGCAAGTGTTTGTAAATGTGCTTTTGGACATTCGTCATTAAGCTCTTGTACAAATGAAGACTATGATGGTCGGATGGAATGTGAACCTCTTGTACCAGTGCGTACAAAGTTTTTGAACAGCACTAGAGGCATGTCCATTATTGAGATAAGTCGTATTAAGCCAACCCACAAATCTGTGTAGTTGTTTGATACAAGAACCTACAAGAACTATTGGTTAGTTCATAGTGTCAAGGTGTGTAGTAGGTAGTATGTAGTAGTAGAGTAGGAAGTGATAGTGATTTTGTATATGGATAGCAACACACCATGACCATGTCCTGTTGCGAATCTCCATCTTTCACATGTACTTCAAGTTGTCCTCTGTTGTTGTGGTAGCTTGTGGCAATAGTACCAAAGGAGCCAACTGGATAACTGTAATCAACTTCTATTAGCTGGGAAATGGTCATGTCGGATGTTAGTCTATGGTTCTTGCACATAGGTTTGATAATGTCCAATGTGCTTTTATTTGTTAAGGAAATACAACAATTTGCATCACCCCATTCGTATTGTGATTTATTTTTTACATTGAACCCAGTGATTCGTATGCTGGTACCAACTACTATTCGTGGTAAGAAGTCATCTATAAGGGCATTGTTGATGTTCATTGTTATGGTCATCTGACCATTAGCATCTACAAGGTCGACATGTACAATTTCTATTTTGTTTTGTGCATTGGAGTATTTGTTTGTTGCAAGCTTGTAAATGACCAATACTACACCTTCAAATAGCAGCCCACCCAGTGTTTGCACAGGTCCAGAATTGTGCTTGGGCTCTGTGGTATTGAGGTCAGGCTGGAGGCACATGGTAAGGGAACATCCGTTAGAAGGGAATCCAATTTCAAAACCCAAATCATGACTATTTTTTTGTTGATCAATATATAAAAAAACTAATATTCTAATATAAAAAAAAACATAAATAAAAAATAACCTTCTCCCTGTTGCAAAAGTTCATATCACACGTGCCAAGGTTCCAATCTGCCAGAGCTAAATTTCTTCTAGGCATGCAGAGACAGAGAAATTCTTATTACTTATTCCTAGTTGTAAGTTCACATTTTAATTTTTAACTTTATTTAATATCAATAAATAATTGTGTGGTAATCCAGGCCCAACTAGAGGAGGAAATGCTTTAAGAAAGATGAAATTCTTTGCAAGGATTCCTAATCAAGAAAAGCCCTAGTGCTTTTTAGATGAAATTTTCCATGGCTTCCAACAGTGATTATTTTCAAGATTCAATTGTGGTAATCAGTGGCTGTGAAAATGGTTTATCACAAGAATGAGAACTTCATATCCTATTTAATGAGATTAGAACTGTCAATTACTTAAAGAATATTAACAAACCTAGCACTTAAAGGACCTTACACGCTTTAAAACATAAGATTCCGTTCAAATGAAGTGAAAAATGCACTGCAGGAGATGTCCAAAAGGAACAAAGAAAGAAGACACATTGCTAAAGACTTGTTTATGTTAGCCAGATATTCTTCCAAGCGGAGGAGATTTCCATGTTTCAGCACAAGGATGCCTCATAGAAGGTGACATGTATGATATAATGCCTCATGGAATTCCAAGGTGGCAAGAAATATAAAACAACATCAAGGTTTACTTTGAATCAGTTTAGTAGTCTAAAATAATGTTTGTCACAAGCAATCTTTGAAATGGAAAGGTGTAAGAGCTCCCTATTTTCACTAGAATAATCTTGTCCTTTGAATAAAGGAGGTAGGAGTAGGGTTTGGTGGAGATCATCCTTTCAGTGAAGAATGGAAGGAGCAGGGGAAGGGGAAGGGGAAGAGGTTTAACAGATTAACATATGACACATCTTCTTTGTACTTCAATGGAAACCAAATAATTCTCTATTTAGTAAATTTGTAGTACTGCATAGTGCATACACTCGTGTACAACGGATGAATAGGGAAGCCTAGCTTGGAGAGTGTCTACTACCATGCCATTTTTTCTAGGTGGAAGACATCATAAGCATATTTAAGGTTGAAGAGGAAGAACACAAGGTAATTTATTCCATTTCAAAATTTTGACCTGATCTAGCTATCACCAATCTACCAAGAAAATTAAGCCTTATCAATTCACCTTTGGCAAGGCAAAAATTCATGCCTTTTTCTCTCAAGTAGTAATTTGATATCTTAACCTTAAATTTTAAGAAGTTTTTATGCCGAAAGAACAATTTGGTTGTAATTTCGTAATGTTTTTGAAGCAAAATACTTTCATGTGAATATAAGTTCCATGATGTGAATATTCAATTCAATGGTAGAACAGTTATATACATCCCAATGTGATGATTCTAGGGTATTGATTAGTACATTCTTGGCCCATCACCTATTGAGAGTGTGATCCACATGCCTTTGTTTATGAAATAATAAAACATATTTCTATTAGGACAGATAAGTGTGCTATAATAGCTTTATTTCTGTTATTTATAGTAATCAATGCAACTTGAATGGAGAGGAAACCTTTACATAGTGTTGGGCCATATTGAAATATGCTTTCTTCATTTTTTGCTTAATATCTGTGTAGCTCATGATAATACATATTTTTACATTGTTGTAGCCCAGAGTAACAATCGCAACCACGTATTTTAAACTTATATTTGATGATAAAGACATAAATCTATGGCATTATATATTTCATCTTCATTTATGTTAATATCCTTGATATTTTGTATTTCTTCAGTAATGATCACAACATATATGTTTTTGTAAACCTCAAATTTTAATTTTGCATTGTCTATTATTTATTAATTTCTTTTTCATGACGGAAAGTAGTGTTTTATTGTTCCCAGGCTATTGATCACATCATAAATTCTGCAGCCAAGTCAAATTATATGTCTACAGGCCAAATCTATGTGCCCATTGTTTTTCAAGGACCAAATGGAGCTACTGCTGGAGTTGGTGCTCAGCACTCTCGGGTTTGATATTGGTCATTTTTGTGCCCATGTTCAGAAAGAAAAAACAAAGAAGAAGATACTCAAGATGATTTCATTTTATTGGGTGTCTATCTGTTTTGCAGTGTTATGTTGCATGGTATGGTTCCTTCCCAGAGCTAAAAGTTTTGGTACCCTATTCATTAGAAGATGATCATGGATTGCTGAAAGTTGCCATCCATGACCCAGATCCTGTTGTATTTCTTGAAAATAAATTGTTGTAAGCATAACAAGCGTGCTTTTAGTAATTGCATATAATCTTGTGTTGACTTTTCTTGAATATGAGACTTTAAAAGGCACATCATCTTAAAGAATGCTTTTCTAACTTTGAATGGTGGACTATACATTTCCATGATTGTCTGGAAGGAAACTACTATGTTTCAAAGATGGAATCATTTATTGCTAAGTTGTATCATGACAGATATGGTGAATCTTTTTCAGTCTCAGAAGAGGCTCTTGATTCTAGCTTTTGTCTTCCAATTGGGAAAGCAAAGGTGCATATGTGTTGTTTAATCTCTTTTATAAGTTTAAAATTTATGGCATCAATGCCTTATCCAGTTATTGCTTTTTTGCAGATTGAGAAAGAAGGGAAGGATGTGACAATCATGACTTTTTCAAAAATGGTCGACTATGCTTTGTAGGTAAAGATTTCTTTTATGTTCCATTTTCTAAATGAATATCTGATTTCTGATTTAGGATCAACTTATCAAGATCGTGTTACCACCTAAGAGTTTTATGTCAGAATTTCATTTTTTCAACTGCATGTTGCAACAAAATAAATTGATGCTTCAAAGATGATTTATAAATACTATGAAAACATGGCAATTATAGCTTCAGGTGGCATGCATCTTGCTTGGCTTATTTCTCATAGGATGTAAAATAAAATCATGTAGTCCACTAAACATAATAAAATAATTATCATATGCTATTCATTATAAGTGTGTATCTTAGTTTTTTAAGATATCACACTCTTGATTTCATTGTCATTTAGGACAAAGTTTTGGGAATTTCCATCAAGGAAAATGTTGATAGAATTGATAGTGGATTTACATTTCATCTACAACTTGTGTGGAAGGGAAAACAAATTCTCTACAGGGCTATGTGAAGAATATGAAAATTTTTTGAGTGCAACAATAATTGGCAAGATAGTGTGGTGGTATTGGGCCCCCCACTCTTGAAATGATATTGGATAATATCCGATGCTAGATATTAACCTTTTCACAGCGAGCCAGCCATATTCCTTTTCACTATCAGATCTAAGCATATAAGAAATAATTTTCTTTCATTTTCCAAGCTTCTTCTTGGAAACTATAGTCTTGTCTACCCCACTTGGGTTTCAAAATCTTGCTCCTCCATTGGCAAAAAATTATGCTCCTCACAAGTTTTACTTTACTTATTCAAGGAATAGGAGGCTCTACTGGACCTATTGGAGGATTACTTGCAGTGTTAGCCATGAGAAAAGGAAAAGATGGACAAACTCTCAACTCTCTGTCAAATTTCAACTCTCTATCAACAATCCCATCAAATGAATTCTCATTCATGACTATGCCTACAAGTTTAACCCACTTGTAGCACTAACCCCTTTCACCCACAACAAATTGATAATTGACATTGAGCTATCATCCTTACCATAAAAAGTTTCAATAGCCTGCAATCAAAAAGACCTAAATGTAAGGACTATCTCTCACCGTCACCATCTTCAACTCTTTGGAACTCTCAATAGAAATTAAAGAAAATACCAACAAGAGAAACCTAGGAAAGGATCTAGATAGGAAGGGCATGAATAGAATGAACTAAAATGCTTAGTTTGTCTCTTCAGGATATTGGTCTTTATCAGAAGTCAAAAGGTTTAATTTACTACTAAATCTACCAACTCCCCTGCTACCTTCTCAACAAGCCAAAATTTATTTCAAAACAAACCGGAAGTCCTCCAACTTTGAAAGATGAAAAGGATAGGAATGCCACTGCTAATAATGGAAGTTGGATCATGTAGATAGAATCTATCAAAGGCCTAGTGTGGTATAGAAATGACTTTTCCCTCAAAATCAAATTGAATTGACTAACCTTGTCAAGCTTTGTAGTGATGCTCATTATTCATTAAAATAATAACTTTGTGTATTTCTTTAGCAATTTATCTTGTGGAATTGTGTGATATTTGGCAATTTAAGCATCCCCAGTGACATAGATCTATCCATCTCTGATTTATCCAGAAATCCACCTCTATTGGTGTTATTCAATTAAATCTTTGCTAATACTCGTCTCTACTTTAACCAGTAGGAGCTTGTGCTAGTTCATTCTTTAAGATTTTATCCTCCTTGACTTTGCTACAAGGCTTAACTATTGATAATTTAGTGCCTCATCCAAGGAAAAATCATAGTTAAACATTTATATTTGATACAAAGGCCCCCTTGAAATCTTGTAGAATGTACATATTTATAGATTTTGCTAGTATAGGGTTTAATTACATGTCAAAGAGATTCCCTTATAATCTGAAGAATAATTCCACTATGCACACCATTCCATTTTGTTTTGTCTCAAAAGAAAAAAATGCAAATTTAAAGACTTGGTATGCTTTCATAATGGCTTAACTATTAACATTCCCTATCGACACAGTTTTTCAATGCCCTGCCACTAGTAATCCATGCCCCTATTTTAAGCTATTTCAATGACTCAAATTTGGTGAGATTTTCTTTGGACATCTCCACTCACTTTCTTTTCCCAAGTAAAGCCAGCCAGCATACTACTCAAACTCCTTATTTAAGGTTTGCATGGATAATTTTAAAAAGAAAGGAGGTGGCACTATTCAAATTTAAAGCAAAAAGAAACAGTTTAAAAACATGCAAACCTTAAAATCCAAGTGCTTGTATGCATGCAATTCATCATTGAAAACATGAAACCAATAAAAGAAACAAGGCATTATTTCTTCTATTTTTGCAGGCACATAAGCAGATTTCACTCATCTATGACAAGGTTTTAACATCTTTGAATAGAAAAATTAGTGCTTATAGTCTTTTGAGACAGCAATACTTGGATCATGCATGATGGCGGGCTTTGATAAATTCCCCTATTTCATACATCAGTAGAACAAGAAAAATCAAAGGTGGTATTCATGACAATTTGACAGGGTTGTTCAACCTATCACAGTAGTGAAAAGATTATTCCACATTGCATATATTGATATTTTGGTATAGGTCTATCTATTCTTTGGGAGGCATAAAAGTCATACAATATACCTATCAAAATAAAATAACCAAATGAGCCCCTAGGGTTTTGTGGTCGTTATCCATGGTTTCTTATCATACTTTCAATATACTTTTGCAGCCACGGGAGTCTTGATTTGAGATGTAGATACAAAGGGAAAATCTTAGGATTTCAAGGCCCATACCTCAAGTATTATCTGTTGTAGCTTTCTAAACTGTGTATTGTCCCATGTAGTGTGTTGAGGCAACTTGGGTTCTATATGTCATTTAAGCTTTAAAACTGCCCCCTTTATCTAGCTTTCTAGCTATTGCATGCCAATCATATGTGTTTGTATAGCATATTTATCAAGTAGATCTAATATGAGGGTCACTGCTAGAGAAACGGGTCACAGAAACCCTCCAGCATAATGCTATAGTATACATACATGCCTTTGATTTTACTCTGAGCCTTTCTGTTTGCATGATTAACTCATGTGATTGTAGCTCTTTTTATATCTTATTAGTTATCCAAAGGTCAATGCCAATTTTGGAACATAGTTACAAGATCTTGGCATATCCTTTTGGTTCTATATTTTCCAAAATTATTAAATTAGTTTGGTCTTATCCATATATAAACTTTCTTTTTGAACCAAATCCAGAATTCCTAACTTGGTAGCTATGGTATTTTTCCCTTTAATCCATAAACAGTGTGGATGTTCCATTCCTTGTTTTATTAGCATGAATCTCAAATACCAACATTTGATTGATCTATGCTCTTGAAAAACACCTAGATAAAAGCAATTTTAAAAGTCCTAAAAATGAAGTTGTTAAGTGCATAACAAAATGGAAGAACATGATAACAGTATTAAGAGAGCACACATAGCATGGAAATGGAGAGAAAACACAAAACTTGACCTATAGAAACCCAATGTACATCAAAACTCCAGTTTATATCTCGTCTAGCTGATATCTCTTTTGCTAGTTACAAGGACTAGTACATACTTAAGGCATCAAATATGAAAACCAACTGAGATACTTAAAAGATTATTGTTATTCTTATTTATTGTAGGATTTCTCATTGATTTCCTTATTCATATTGAAGTCACCTTTTATTGTAAAATAGGTTATTGCCAAAGAATTTCCTTATCAAAGAATTTTCATGAGTATGTAAATAGGTTCTTGCCCTTGGACAGTTGTACTTCATCTTGAGAAGATGTTTATCAAATAATTTTCAACAACAAATTCAAACAAAAATCACCTTCTCATTATGCTTGGATTATAGCTATGATTAATCAAGCAACTTATTATGATCAGTAGTTTTTCGCATGTATAAGAGCTGAATTTTTGTAATGCTCACTGCAAGAACTACGTCATGCAAGGTCAGCATTTAAGAAAACTCTCTTCAACCTAGTATGTATGAATATATTCACTTATCTTGTAATTTTCCAAAATGATTTGCAACCTATTATTTTTTCACATATGATCATTCATGTGATTATTTCTATTCTTGATGTGGAGTGAAATGTTTTATTAGCATTTACAAAATCTTGATTGTATCTTTATGTGATTCAGGTGACCACTATTTCAAATATTGAGGCCAAGAAAACATTTGAATTCTTGGAGGCATCTAGTGGAACAATGGATGCTCATCTATGTTATTTTAAGTAGGTATAGGCTTCCTCTGAAAACTTAGAGATTTAATTGTATAAAGTTTTGTTCAAGTGAGGTTCGTAGTAGGAGAATATTGTTTCATGTCTATGGCTTGTTCATTTAAGTTGATGCTAAGTGTGTTTTGATCTTGTACTAGCATATACACTCATTCATGTTTGTTCACATACTAATTGCTTATAAACATAGAGTTGCAGATTTTTCTTAGGCTTTGTCTTAGGGATTAGGAGCTTTTTTTTGGTAGAACTATAGACCACTTAGATAGAAGGAGAGTGTTTTGCATTTAAGGTCTGGTCTCTTGTTTAACTATAATATTATATGTATCTGATCCATAGCAAGTCAAAAATAAGAAATTGGTCTTTTTAACTTCTTTTTTAGTCTGTTTTGTTTGGGATTTTTAGTGTGCTTGATCATTAACTATGTAATCTAATGTGTTATTTTTTTTCTCTTTGCATAAATGTATTGATAAACTCAAAGAAGGGGATAAATTTAATGTGTTAGATCCATATGATGGTGTTCTTGTTGGAGATTTGCCAGCAGGCCAGTATTGACTATATGTTTGTCATTGATGACAACATATAGAAAGTAGCATGCGTGGAAGTCTTATACAATAATCTTTCTATATATCTAGCATTGGCATGATATCTGCATGATATCATGAGCGCAGAGGTTAACTGTTAGTACAGACAGTTATATAGCAGCTGGTGTTGGCAGTGTTCCTGATAGAGTAACAAACAGTGTTTTGTGTATGGTTGTCCATACAGTTATAATGGAGCCTTGCGCGCTTGGATATATGTTGAAGACATGTTAGTGATGTTTCAATTATGGACGCATAGTCTAATGATGAACACAAGTGAAGTTATGCAGTCGCTATTCACCAGTAGTAGTTTCATGTGTTTGTTCAGAAGAGCCGATAGAGATTTTATTGGTTCTTGAGTTCTGCCTATCTTGATGGTATGTGCCCTTGGAGTTAAACTTGGAGAAGTTTTATTTATGTTTGATTAAGAGTGCATGAGTTAATTCAGCTTACAGAGAAAGTTCTAGTTGTTTTGGTAGAGCCGACAATGTGTAGCATGCGTCTACAATTATATTATTAGATAGGTCCCAGATAGAGCCGACAGAATATTTGTTGGAGTTTATTATAGTTTCTCTAATATGATTTCAAGGTGGTTCTAATAGGATGACTTGATTATATCATTTAGAGGAAAGATATTTATAGGTAGTCATTTGTGATTGTTGAAGTGTGGTTCATGGTTAATTAAGTAGAGTAGAGTAGAGTGTGTGAAGTGTTGAGCCATCAGAAGAAGGTCTATGTGACCAAGTAAAGTACTTGTGCTATTCATTGGAACTGATCTAGATAGCAAGTCAAAGCGTAGTTCACCAAGATCTAGATATAGTGTGTATCTGTTATTCAGAAGGTTGTAACCTTTGCCCATTTGAGCGGTGAGCTCTCGGACAGTGCATTCTCTTCCCTAACAGGGACAATTGTAAAAGACTCCTAACAAGGTCTGACCCTTGACTAGGTCTACTGTACTTAATAAATTGTAAATCTACTCCTAACAGGGTAAAGGATCTTCTAACAAGGATCATTATACACTAGTACAGAATATTAGTGGGTATCAAGTCCCACCGGGGTTTTTACCTATTTGGGTTTCCCCGTAACCAAAATATTGGTGTTGTGTTCTTATGTTCTTTCATTGTGTTTTTATTTTATGTTTAAGTATACTTAATTGGATAAAGAATTGAATCTTGTAGATAACTGATTCACCCCCCCCCCCCCCTCTCAGTTATCTCTTGGGACTATTCCTAACAATTGGTATTGGAGCCAAGTGCCTTGAAGAGAAAGTTTAACAGCTTCAGGTTGATCAAATGGCGTACTTCAGGAAAGAAAGTCCTAAGTTTGATGGAGAGAATTATCTTGATTGGAAGAACAAGATGGTAACCCATTTGCAATGCATTGCTTTTGAAGTTTTTAATGTAACCATCAAAGCAGCCAAGATTCCTACCTTAGAAGACCTTGGAAAAGATGATGCTACTGATATACAAAAGGAATTATTTCATCATAATGCTATTGCTAAAGAAGCCCTTATCAATGCCCTATCTGATGGTGAATTTTCAAAAGTAAAAAAGGTAAATACAGCTCATAAAATATAGAAGCACCTAGAAGACACATTTAAAGGAGACAAACAAGCAAAGGATGCACGCAGAAAGACATGGAAGAAAAGATACAATGCATTAGAGATGTTGCCTGAAGAAAACATCAAAGCTTACAATTCTGTGCTAAAATGTTGTCACACTTCTATGAGTCATTGTATCCAATATTACTCAATAATGAGGTCTCAAATGGTGACTCATAGCTCTCTATTCATGGAGTGCAAGGGTTTGTAATGGAGGCCCTCAAATTTGACCTAGTTTGTGCCCATGCAAGTACACCATAAAATAAGAAATTCAAAAAGAAAAAGCAAGAATTCTAATCTCCATGATCATCAAGTATGCATGCAAATGAAAATGAAAGCTATTCTATATGATAACAATGCCTGAAAGCAAACTAATCTATGAAAGGAAATGATTATGCAAGATTAATCTATGAAAGGAAATATGAATCTAATCTAATATGCAAGTGCAAGATTAGTCTAAATGCATTGCCATGGAAGCATGAGAGAATGAGACAAGAAAAGAGAAGTTGCAATATCCAAGCTCAAGTGCTCAAGAATCTTCTCCAAAGTTGCTCTCCAAACCTGCAACATAACAATACAAAAATCTTCTATATGAAAAAGAGAAGGAGAGGGCTCCTTATAAAGGATAGCGGACAGTTAAGATTAAGAGGTAAAAAAAAAATGAGCAATGGTGGAGATTAAATATTGGTTGATCCATGTGTTCAAGATTCTTTAAGAGGCAAAAAGATGAAAAAGACCCACCACTTAAAAGTATGTGCATTCAAAGTGGAGAGAAAAAGGGTTTTTGTTTTTTGTTTTTTTTTTTTAATTTCCTTTTTCAACAAAGAGATATTTAAGTGAAGATTTTAATAAAAGATGAATTTTATTTTAATAAGATGATTTTATTTAATTAAAAGGGAAGTTTTCTTTTAATTAAATGAGGCTTAGGATTAAATGATCAAACCTTAGGAAATATTGAAATAATTAAATTAATTACAATTTGATCAAGAAAATTGATTTGAATGAAAATATTACAAAGTATTGATTCGGAAAATTGATAAATTGAAAAATGGGGCTCAAAGTCTAGGCGACCATTTTAGGGTGCATACATTTGCCCCTCTTTGAGTAATGTGTGATCTTCATGGGAACACATGTAGTCAAAGAATGAAGTTGAAATGTGAGATCAATTTGGGATCACAAAACAACCCAAACATGTGATCGACGAATGAGAACACATCAAGACAAAGATAAGCTGATTGAAAAAAGACAAAGCCAACACCCCTGTAAATAAGTAATTTTCAAGTCTCAAGCAAGGTTTGATTGATAGGATTGATAAAGTTGAATCAAGGATTGAAGTTTGATAGGTACTACCCCCTCGTGATTGAAATCGAAATGATATAAAGGAGAAACAGTAAATTGATAAATTTGATCAAATCAAACTAAAGATAAGGTTCCTGATGTAGGATAAAAGATATAAGGATCACAGAACCAAGGTAGATCATCAAGAAAGATTATGCCCCAAGGTTGAATTAGAAGAAAAGAAGTGGAGTGAAAGCGAATGGGAGATAGAAGTTTGGAAGAGGTGAAAAGAAATGGAGAGAAGAAAAAGAATTTGCCTCCAGAAAGAGGATGCCTCAAAATCAATCAACTATTTAAGATAAAAAATTTTGATTGAGATCATAAAAGAAGATAAGGAAATGAAGATCAAAACGTGACCACAGTTGATTAAAATTCCAAAAGAAAGATGAAGGAAAACCCTCTCAAACTCTTACTACAGCCTAAAAATGCAAATTAACATGAAGTCTAACAATGCAAGCTACATGAAAATGCAAAGGTGTACTTGCAATAGAGCAACTGTAACGTAAGATTTGTGTTCATCATTCATTAGAGAATGTTAAGAAACTTATTTTCATAATTGGGCTATTATTAATGGACATCAAAAAATCACACAATTATCACTAGTCACAAGTGCAACTATGAAAATATGAATGTGATTTATATCAGATTGGAATGTCGAAAGATTCTAACATAAGCATCAAAGACATAAAGGTTAAGATGACCTCAATGTTAGCTTACCCAATTTAATATAGCAAAACCACACTCGCATCAAGGCATAGATGCCAGGATGACCATAAGAACGGTTGTGCAAAAATAGTCAAGGATGATGCCTCAAATCTCCTAAGTGTTTCAAGGGAACAACAAGAGACACTCCAGAGGTTCAAGACCACACCCACAAGAAGAAAGCAATTAAAAACATGCCCCCTGCCCCAAGTCCTCTAGCTATGCATCCCGGAGAGACTTATTAGACAAGGACACTCAATGAAAATCAATAACAGTCAACACGCAAAGAAAAGATCATGACATAGCTCAAGCATTAAGTGTTGCATTAAAAAATTAAGTGTGTTCACTGATACTGAGTTCCGAGGATAAGGATCGAATGCTTGCAAGCAGGTAAGATCACATGACAAAACTGGGTAAGACCAAACCGAGAAGTGTTGAGAAACACTTGATGTCAAGGATTGTGTTGAAAAACACAGTTGGGGTGGTGTTGAAAAACACCGTTTGTGAGGTGTCCTAAAGACTAACTCATCGAAGAGACCAAAGCCAACACAGTTATGCCCCCTAGACAAAGACAAAGACCAATTCCAAACCAAGGCAACAAGGACAAGGCGTGATGGAGAAAGGCTAAGTGTCAAGGACGCATGCTAAGAAATAGGTGTGCAAAAACCTCAAGTAGTGCCTGTTTCCAAGTTTTCACCACTTGGCAGATTTTTTTAAGATTTTTTTTATTTTTTTGTATTCTTGCTACCAAGGCGCTTGTTTCCAGGCTTTCACCAAGGCACTTTTTATATTTTTTTTTTTGAATTTTTAAATTTTTTTATTTTTTTGGTATATTTGGAATATATAATTTTTTTGGAGATACATCTAAGCGCCTATTGCTAGGTTTTCACTAAGATGATCATTTTTTCAGGATATTTTCTAATTTTTAAAATTTTTGACAATATATCATTTTTTAGATTTTTTCAGGATCAATAAGTATGTACAAAGGATGCCCCCAAACAGAGTGGGCATCAAACTCCCAAGCAAGATCACATTGTGTAGTCCCAATGTCTAGCAAGGTGGAGAACAAGAAGGATTAGCAAGTTGGAAGAGATGGAAGACAAGATAATGAAAAAGAATGAAGGGAAGAAATCCTCAAGGGAAAACTCCTCAAGAGTACCCAAGCTAGGGAAAAATCATCATGTAAAGCATATTTGGATAAGAAATGAAAGGTCAACATAGGATAAGTCACAAAGGCATAATGCAAAAGAAGGAAAGGATGCAGTCCAAAGGAGTAGACATGTCAAGAGGTTTCATAGCATCATGTTTTACTCTTTTTTATTAGATCAAGACCAAAGGGGAAAAGAATAGCGAAAGGCTAGAATGAATGGAGGAAAATAAATATGAAGGGTAAACATGAATGGAATGAAAGCAAGATCATCATAAGATAGCTCACAAGATAGCCATATGTTCATGTATAGGTTAACATTGTCAAGATCAAAGAGAGAAGACACTACGCATGATGTCTGATTGTTAGGTTTTCATCACGGTACTTATCCAAGGCGCCACAAGGGAGTGGTTTTCACCATAGGATGAATTTATTTCTCTTTACTTTTGCTACCAAGGTGCTTGTTTCCAAGTTTCCACCAAGGCACATTTTTAATTTTTTTTAATTTTTTTTTGTTTTTTTTTTTAAATTTTTTTATTTTTTATTTATTTATTTATTTTTGGAAAAAGACAAGCTTTTTAGATAATTCTCCTTGAAAGGATAAACCATGATATGTCAAAGATTCAAAATGATATGCTCAAAGATGTTGATAGGGAAAGGAGGATGGGAGAGAAAAATGGAGGATAAGGTTTTATGTAAAGTGAGTGGCGTTGGAAGATAGGAGGAATAGGCAAATGAGGAAAAAGGATAGAAGGCAGAAGGATAATGAATAGAAGGATTGTGAAAGGGTAAATGGAAAGGAAGGCAAGATCAACATCAACACACACCTTGAAGGTTGGCGAGAGGATGGAGGAAACATGAATGAAGGAATACGTGAAGGAATATGGTGAACGAATAGCAGAGGTTGCAGTTTAGGTGCATGGAATGGAAGAATATTTTTGGAAGAAGATGAAGTGGAAGTCTTTGGAAGCTTGAATGTCAACTTCACTTTTTGTTCAACATCAGACTCTTTCAAGAGAGACTTTGGAATCCATATAGTCGTAGGCTTTTTCATTTTTTTTTGATGATTTGGAGAGAATATCTTCAATGATGGATTTTGGAACCCATACTTGTCTTGTAATTTTCTTCTAAGATATCTCTTTTGACTTTATACCTCCATGTCGATTAGAGGAGACATGGAGATCTTTTTTTTTTTATGGATTCTTGTATTGCTTCTTTTTCTTGTATTGAACATTCAAGCTACTTTCAAAAGACTTGGGACTTGTGGAAGAAAGAGGATGACTGGTTTAGATGGTTGGGTGAATGAAAAGGATTCAAGGGTATGCATCTATGTTGATCTTGAGGAAAGATAGGAGATGGAGGAATGTAAGGACCAAAGATGGATGATGAATTAGGAGAGTTGGGAGGGGAAAGTGAAGGGACATAAGGGCCCAAGATGGAAGGAAGACACACTAATACATTTGGGGGCATTTTGCGATGGCTATGTGTCGCAATTACGACAGCTATGTGTCGCAATAGCAACACCCATAGACGTCGCTATTTTTTAGTCACAAATTGCGACGTCTATGGGTAGCCATCGCAATTGCGACACATATCCCGTCGCAATGTGACTAAGATTTGTTAGCGGCATGGCCGTCGCCCCCCCGTCGCATGGCTTCGGAGGGCCGTCGCAATCGCGACGGACCTCCCAAGCAATTGCGACGGGCACCTGCATCGCATTGCGACGGGTTGCCGTCGCAATTGCGACGCCCGTGGGTGGATTAAAAAAAAAAAATTAATTTAATACATTGCTAATGAACCACATTAATGCTTTTTTCTTTCAACAAATGAGGACAGCCACTGTAAAGACAACATGATAATGTACACTCACTGTAAGGACAGTCACAAATGAGGACATCTCACAGTGACTGTCCCTAGTGTAATTGCCACTTGAATGTATTGCTATTCAGCCACATTAATGCTTTTCTTCTTCAACAAATGAGGATAGTCACTGTAAAGACAACATGATAATGTACACTCACTGTGAGTGTACATTATCATGTTGTCTTTACAGTGACTATCCTCATTTGTTGAAGAAGAAAAGCATTAATGTGGCTGAATAGCAATACATTCAAGTGGCAATTACACTAGGGACAGTCACTGTGAGATGTCCTCATTTGTGACTGTCCTTACAGTGAGTGTACATTATCATGTTGTCTTTACAGTGTCAATATATGCATTATTACTTAAACTGAAGAGTACTCTAAATAATATGTCATTGTGGAGTTCTGATTGCTTCCAATTTGATATACGCTTGTTCTACTTATGTATCTAGCATCATGTAAGAAAAGTTGATGCTTTTAAATAGATTCATTTAGCCATGAAATGCCTGTGCATGTTACATACAAGATTCCAAGGCCCAAAACTGATTACTCATTATAATTCATGTACAGAATGATAATCAACCACAACGAGGCATGCGTAGGCGCTGCTTAGATTTTGAGGTATCAGAAGCTCGTAGAAGAAACTTGACCAATGGCTCATGGAATGCAACAAACTTATTGCCTAAAACAGGAGCATTCGTAACCACAGATGATGGTTTTGAAAAGAACACTTCACCATCAATGTCACGTGAGGGAACTGCAATTTCTGATGGCAAGTAACTTGTAGTATATAAGAGAGATGCAGGTACAGATGCTGGGAATACATTGCTAATGAACCACATTAATGCTTTTTTCCTTCAACAAATGAGGACAGTCACTTTAAAGACAACATGATAATGTACACTCACTGTAAGGATAGTCACAAATGAGGACATCTCACAGTGACTGTCCCTTGTGTAATTGCCACTTGAATGTATTGCTATTCAGCCACATTAATGCTTTTCTTCTTCAACAAATGAGGATAGTCACTCTAAAGACAACATGATAATGTACACGGGCTGTAAGTGTACATTATCATGTTGTCTTTACAGTGACTGTCCTCCTTCAAGTGGCAATTACACAAGGGACAGTCACTGTAAAGGCAACATGATAATGTAGAGAAACGTTGTCATTTGTATTTTCAACAGTGCCGAGAGAGATTCCCTCCGCGAAATCACAGCTACAATTTCTGAGTACGTTGGGTTTATTTTTCTTTTGTCATTATTATGTAATCTGGTATTCAGCTGTTACAGAGCTAAAATACCCAAAAATGAGGACATATCTGTGTTGAATTTATTGTTAGCGGCTTTGGTTATTTAGAAGTTTAATTTTATTTGTTCATCTTTCAAGCACAAACATTTTGTGGACCATAACATCTTCATTGTTTCGGGTATGCAATGAAACAGCCGTAACTTGCAACTACCTTCATGGTACTTGTGTACATTATCATGTTGTCTTTACAGTGACTGTCCTCATTCAAGTGGCAATTACACAAGGGACAGTCACTGTGAGATGTCCTCATTTGTGACAAGGACAGTCACACATGAGGACATCTCATAGTGACTATCCCTTGTGTAATTGCCACTTGAATGTATTGCTATTCAACCACATTTATGGGCCCGTTTGGACCACAGCACATAGTAGCATCTACAGAGAAGAATATCCCAGGTGTAACAAGTTGTAAGAATATACCAACAGTTCTAAGAAGTTCCCTAGCACATAGTAGCATCTACAAAGAAGAATATACAACATGAGAGCAGCCACTGTAAAGACAACATGATAATGTACACTCATTGTATGTGTACATTATCATGTTGTCTTTACAGTGACTGTCCTCATTCAAGTGGCAATTACAGAAGGGACAGTCATTGTGAGATGTCCTCATTTGTGACAAGGATAGTCACACATGAGGACATCTCACAGTGATTGATTGTCCCTTGTGTAATTGCCACTTGAATGTATTGCTATTGAACCACATTAATGCTTTTCTTCTTCAACAAATGAGGACAGTCACTCTAAAGACAACATGATAATGTACACTCATTGTAAGGACAGTCACAAATGAGGACATCTCACAGTGACTGTCCCTTGTGTAATTGCCACTTGAATTACACAAGGGACAGTCATTGTGAGATGTCCTCATTTGTGACAAGGATAGTCACACATGAGGACATCTCACAGTGATCGATTGTCCCTTGTGTAATTGCCACTTGAATGTATTGCTATTGAACCACATTAATGCTTTTCTTCTTCAACAAATGAGGACAGTCACTCTAAAGACAACATGATAATGTACACTCACTGTAAGGACAGTCACAAATGAGGACATCTCACAGTGACTGTCCCTTGTGTGATTTCCACTTGAATGTATTGCTATTCAGCCACATTAATGCTTTTCTTCTTCAACAAATGAGGATAGTCACTCTAAAGACAACATGATAATGTACACGGGTTGTAAGTGTACATTATCATGTTGTCTTTACAGTGACTGTCCTCCTTCAAGTGGCAATTACACAAGGGACAGTCACTGTAAAGGCAACATGATAATGTAGAGAAACGTTGTCATTTGTATTTTCAACAGTACCGAGAGAGATTCCCTCCGCGAAATCACAGCTACAATTTCTGAGTACGTTGGGTTTACTTTTCTTTTGTCATTATTATGTAATCTGGTATTCAGCTGTTACAGAGCTAAAATACCCAGAAATGAGGACATATCTGTGTTGAATTTATTGTTAGCGGCTTTGGTTATTTAGAAGTTTAATTTTATTTGTTCATCTTTCAAGCACAAACATTTTGTGGACCGTAACATCTTCATTGTTTTGGGTATGCAATGAAACAGCCGTAACTTGCAACTACCTTCACGGTACTTGTGTACATTATCATGTTGTCTTTACAGTGACTGTCCTCATTCAAGTGGCAATTACACAAGGGACAGTCACTGTGAGATGTCCTCATTTGTGACAAGGACAGTCACACATGAGGACATCTCACAGTGACTATCCCTTGTGTAATTGCCACTTGAATGTATTGCTATTCAACCACATTTATGGGCCCGTTTGGACCACAGCACACAGTAGCATCTACAGAGAAGAATATCCCAGGTGTAACAAGTTGTAAGAATATACCAACAGTTCTAAGAAGTTCCCTAGCACATAGTAGCATCTACAGAGAAGAATATACAACATGAGGGCAGCCACTGTAAAGACAACATGATAATGTACACTCATTGTATGTGTACATTATCATGTTGTCTTTACAGTGACTGTCCTCATTCAAGTGGCAATTACAGAAGGGACAGTCATTGTGAGATGTCCTCATTTGTGACAAGGATAGTCACACATGAGGACATCTCACAGTGATCGATTGTCCCTTGTGTAATTGCCACTTGAATGTATTGCTATTGAACCACATTAATGCTTTTCTTCTTCAACAAATGAGGACAGTCACTCTAAAGACAACATGATAATGTACACTCATTGTAAGGATAGTCACAAATGAGGACATCTCACAGTGACTGTCCCTTGTGTAATTGCCACTTGAATTACACAAGGGACAGTCATTGTGAGATGTCCTCATTTGTGACAAGGATAGTCACACATGAGGACATCTCACAGTGATCGATTGTCCCTTGTGTAATTGCCACTTGAATGTATTGCTATTGAACCACATTAATGCTTTTCTTCTTCAACAAATGAGGACAGTCACTCTAAAGACAACATGATAATGTACACTCACTGTAAGGAAAGTCACAAATGAGGACATCTCACAGTGACTGTCCCTTGTGTGATTGCCACTTGAATGTATTGCTATTCAGCCACATTAATTCTTTTCTTCTTCAACAAATGAGGATAGTCACTCTAAAGACACAATGATAATGTACACGGGCTGTAAGTGTACATTATCATGTTGTCTTTACAGTGATTGTCCTCCTTCAAGTGGCAATTACACAAGGGATTTGTGTTTTCATTTGTGTTTTCAACAGCGCCGTAACCCTCCGTGAAATCACATCGGGATATAAGGGCAAAACAAACAAGAACGTTGTCATTTGTATTTTCAACAGCGCCGAGAGAGATAAACAAACTTAAAACTCAGACTTAAGAAAGATGAAGGCAATGCTTCAAAAGGCCGATGCCCTAAATACGGGAAAACACAATACCACCATTAAACGATGCCCTAGTCACCGTATCAATGCTGCCAGCTCCGTACCAGTATGCTGACTGCTCACTTTCATCCTGTGATAAAGGTAACTTCATTAATCATACTTGAAATGGCAGCATACGAACTAAAGCTGATGAACATTTATAAACTAAAAGTTTAAAACTACAGATTACAAATGTAGTAGTTTCATACGAAAAGAACTTGATGTCTGAAATTTACCATTAGAAGTATCCAAAGGAATACCACAGTACTGTTGAACTTGGAGAATCGAAGATGATCTACACAGCAAGGTTCAACAGCTGTAAGGACTGTTACACCATATTTAGCATTTGAATACATTTTCTCCTTGGCTTCTGGTGGATCCTCAAAGACCCCCAATGACGTTTTCCCTACAATTATCAATTGTTTGTCAGTATGAGATATTAATAAATAAACATTAATCACAATATTAGGCAAACAATGTTCTTGATGTCTGAATCTAAATCACAGAAAGCTCTAATAAAGCAGTTCTCAGTTTCACATTAAACTAAGTTTCAATTTCAAATGGTTATAATAATTTTTGCAAGTTATAAGTAGCTGGTTACAGTATATGACATAAAAAGAAAAAAAATCATTTCTATTCTTTTCTTCTTTTTCTCTTTCAACAAAGCTTTTGCACCACACAAATGCATACCAAGAATTTCTCAGGAGGTTTCAAGACCATTGCATACCAAACTTCTTCTCTGTAGATGCTACTGTGTGTCGTGGTCCAAACGGGTCCAAATAGACCTAGTGACTCTAGTAGGTCTCCAAAACCTGTTCTGCAGCAATAACTCTTCAATTTGACAAAGGACCTTATGAACTTATATGTTTTTTGAGTACCCTTTTTGATGTTCTAACAATCCTCCAACTCCCAGACCTTGACTCCACTCCAACATATCAATGTCCTTATTGAGTCCGCAGACCTAATGCATGCCTTTGGGTGTGGGTTCCAAAACAAGGCATTGAAAATGGGTGCATGAAACCAAGATCAGAGTTTGAAGATGTCCACCATGCTCTAAAGATCTAGATTCAACAAGGTTTGAGGTCCTTTACTTGCCGCTACCCTCTGATCTTGCATAATCCATCAACTCCTAGTCAAGAACATTGAGATTCTTGACCTAGGGCTTGCTCTTGAAATTCTCTGGCTTAGTATCCTGTTCCAAAGCTTTTAAAATATGAAAATAAACCCCCTTAACTTGCATTTTACAAAGAACAGAGGATATCCTATGGTTTATTTGCAAGTTAAGGCCATTTGAATGCAATAACCCAAAAAATGAGGGTTTGACAGAACAACAGATAAGAAAAAGGAATAACTTTGATATAAGGTGTCTTGAATCTACCAAATAAACTCTCAAAGCATAAGATATAAATACTCTAACTTCCACACTGGTCTGCCCTCCCTTTCACATCCGTACACTGTACAGTGCTTGAAGGAAATGCACAGAAAAGGCTCTGAAATAGTGGCTCTATCTGACAAAGAGTCCATGCTAGGCTTCATGACTAACCTAGAGCACATTCCTTGTTATGGAGGAAGTTTGAATGGTGAAGAACTTATGGAATGGATAGAGGACCTAGATAACCATTTTGACTACAAGTATCTTATTAATAACCATTTTGACTACAAGTATCTTATGGATAGAGGACCTTGATAACCATTTTGACTCATTTAGTATCTTATTGAGCTTCACTTTGTTTCGAGAATATAGTTTAATATTCTCTACTAAACAGGGCCAACCACGTGAAGGTGGAAGCTCATTTGGCCCCACCCCCCTCCCCCTAACATCACTCTACATTCCCCGTTAACATCTAACATTCATTCATTCTTTCAATTATTAATAAAATGTAACATTCAATCAATATCACATGATAACATTCATTAACACATTAGATTCGTTAACACACAACATTCATCAATATGAAAATAAACACATAATTCATGAACATTCATTAGCACATAATTAAATTCATTGAGACATAAAATTCAGTCATTATCAATTAAGGTATTTAGATGACAATCATTTCTTTTTTCTCTTTCTAATTTTTTTTTCTATGTAAGCTCTAAGAGGAGCATCAGTGTTATCATCAATACCCCCCTCATCAGTTGTTTTGTTCTTTGTTCTTGATGATCTCAAATTCCTATGCTGCTGCAAAGGGGGTTCCTCTACAATAACAAATAAAAGAGTTAAATTTAAAATATTTAATTATAATTGTTACAAGTATTTAATTATTTTAAAGAACATAACTGTGGCGCTCTTTAATTACCTGATCTGGCCACATCATTTTGTCTAGACTCAACCTCAACATGCTCATGAGCACCGACCCCTCGATCCTCTACAGTTGCTATACAAAATGTTACATTAATCCAAACACCAATTGTAATTACATATAAAAATTTTAATAGCAAATGTATACCTCCACCACTAGGATGCACATCATGCGAACCTTCATTATGCATAGATTGTGTAGAAGGATTGTCAGGCTGCATTCCAATATCCTACACATTGTTATCATTGCTTTCTTAAAACAGATATACTCACTTTATATTAGAACTTAACATCAAATAGACTAATTGGTAAAGTATTCAATTTGAAATAAATTTCATTTAGCTTATTTACCTGTGGCTCAGATGCATCATTATTTGAACCTTGCACACTGATTTCAGCTCATAGCCGTTCAGCCACGGCTCTATAGCCTTGTTGGAAGCCAATTCTCTTGTCCTCTTCTGTGAGGCATCTATTGAACTCTGACCCCTACATTTTTTCTTGGTATGGTGAATTTTACTTGCATTGTTTGATCAAAAAAAATTTCCTTGCAATATATAAAAAAATTGATACAAGTTTTCATTTACTAATACTTACAACTCGTGCTTGAAGTTTGGAAAAACCACCAGAGCCGAGCTTGTGTGTCCTGTGCTTTTCTAATCTTGCCTTTGTTGCCTTTGATGTGTCAGGCAATCTATGAAAATTTTGAAATATGTTAGAGACCAGTATAGGAAAAATTTAGAGGTTAATTAGTACATAATTACATTCTCAAAAGTATCACATACCTTGCTCTACTCTCTACTGGCGTAATTCCTTTTTTCATGTCGGCTTTATACTTTCCATCCAAAATCAAACCCTGCCACTCAGCCTCAAGAACACAGGGTGGACGCTCGTGCTTTGGGTTAACCTCTAAATATTTCCTGTACTGGTCCCTAGTATACTTCAAACATAAACCAGCTCTTTCAAGGAGCTTGTTTCTCTCGAATGCACGAGGTCCAAAAAGCTGGGTCATACTATGTACAAGATCATCCTTCAACTTTTTATCTTGGTTATTCCACCTTTTAAGTAAAAAAAAAACATGTTAGACTCATAAATGAAGAGAAGCTACCTTTAATATAGTTCAAGAAATTGATGAAAAGGAAAACTATTCTAGCAATGATATGAAATCAAAATAGTGGTTTGGGGTTTTAGTTAGGATATGATGTTCCACCATGTACGTATGGTGGGCCCGAATATTCGCAAACACTCGTCACCAAGTTTTCGCCAAAAAATATCATTCCCTACAAAATAATCATGGGATCATTAGTCGATGAAGAGTGATCAAAAACTAAATTACTATTATATCACTATAGAATAATAATAACTTTAAAGTACCTAGAAGTTTGGATACTTTTAAGGGAATGCCTTCATCGTCGCTGATGATCAATACGCAATCCTTCACCGTTCCCGTACTAGGAACACGGGAACATCCAGGAAATGATGTTGCATCGGGACTTGTTGCATCTCCTATTGCAAAAAATGAAAACCATTATCAAATGCCTCCAAGAAATAATACTTCAAGGGAAATAAATTGGTCCAGAGCACCCATGGCACAAACACAATCAAGGGATCTACATCGTAAACACATAACACTTAAACACATAACAAAAGAGAGAAAAAGAGGGATTTGTGTACCAGTAGATGGTGCAACAGTTGGTGCATTTAGGCTGTGTGTTGTTGACATGGCAGTCGGCAAGACATTTGTGGCTGTCCTGGATGGAGGCGGCATTGTCATATCATCATGGAAAGGAGCTGAAGAATAAAATTGTTAGAGCATGCATAAATATAGAACGCGTGGACTAGCATGGACAAGATTGTTAGAGCATTAAAAAAAAAGATTGTTTGAGCATGTATTGTCAATGATTATGATCATTCCTATATATATTCAGTGGAAAACACAAGTGGGGAATGGAACATGTGATCTACCTGAACCACTTGCAATACCGGCCTCATCATGGGAATGGGGTTCAAAATTACGCAAATAACTCTGTAAAGACAATGCATCCATATTTTAATTAATGTCATAAAAGAGCATAACATAAAAACCATTATTGAACTCTTGTAATAATTAAAAATTTCATTAATACTTACTTTAAAGTTTTCAGAAGTGCGCAACAACTCAGCTGCCCTGTCTTTTATTTCCTGAGTCTGAGGATGTATGGATACCAAACGTAGAAGTTCTTTCCCAATTTTCTTTAGCAGCTTTTTAATGGAACCGATCGGGTCATCGGTCTCTGCTAAATCAATAAAAAAAGGGTCCACAAGGGGGGACTCCTGAGGGACTGCAGGTTGCTTTCCCTCTCTCCGACCACCGGCCCTCTGTGACAAAAATAGTATTAGTATTATCAAAATTACTCCAAAACAATGAAGAAAATAACATTAAAAAAAATAACATTTTGCTTCTATCTAGTTTGCACAATTACAATGAGTTTTACCTGCTCATGTGTAGATGAGCTAGGAATATCGTCACCATCACCTTCGGGTGGTTGCTCCATATTGTGCCCCTGTGTCAAAGATCAAGTATAAAAATGTTAGCCAAAAATTTAATAACTAAATGGTATGTTGGAGTCATTGATTAGAAGTTGGTTTAATAGTATGTACCACCCCCATGATAGTAGCCTCGTTTGTATCTATGCGGTTCAAATTGTAATCAATAAGCAGCTCTTCCCCTGCACGTATTGATTTTATCGCACAGATGAATACACGATTTCCCTCGCGCGCCTCAAATATGCAATTGGGTTGCTTTATAGTTGACCCAGGTCGTGTACTATTTATAAAACCCGCAATATTCCCTGTTGCTTTTGGCCTTCCATCAATGTATATAGCCACACTTTTACTTTGATTATTGTCTTGCTGTTGTATATAATTTTCTGAGAGTGCATACCTACGCATACTTTTTTTATATTGAACAATATGCATCCAACTTTTGTAATCGTAACATGGTCCAACATACTCCATCAATTCAGAAACTTTGTTGTAAGACACCTTTATGCCATCCATAGAAAATAGGCCCAAACCATGTAATGATGATGGTGCTATGCGATATATCCTCTCATTAACACAAAAATCAATGTTTATTGGAGGAAGTTCCTTGGGTACCCAATGTTTCTGTAGATGTTGGTACCTCAAGGGCACCTCGATGTCGCCTTTCGTCTCATCATCATAAGAACATGACCCCCCTTGAGCAAGGAAAAATTTCATGTGTTTATTGAATTTCCTTCTAGTCCTTTGACCTCTAGTTAATCTCCCTATTCTAGATAAACTGCATGTCTCACTTTCCTCTTCTATTCCTATATTTCCCTCACTCGAGGAAGACACTTCTGAAAAATACCTATTTGCTGGTACCTGCAAATGGGAGAGATCTTAGAAGACATCAATCTTACTATTGATAAGTGTATTAAATAGACTTTCTATAAGGTGTATTGACTTATACCTGTCGATCCATGAGACTGTGCGGGATGCTCTTGAAAGGGGTTCAATTTCCTGCAAATGTAATTCAATTATCGTGAGCATAATCACATCATAATCATAATCACATCCATCATAAGCATCACATAAATATTAAAAACATTAAAACCTACACATTATAACACTTATAGCTTTTAAATAGATAATGAATAAACTATGTAACCATTCAAGACAAATATATTTCTATCAAGAAATGAATATTAAATACATTAAGGATTGATGGCATACCTTTAAATTTCATCATCATCATCCTCATCATCATCATCATCATCATCATCATCATCATCATCCTCGTCATCGTCGTCATCATCATCGTCCTTGTCGTCTTCGTTGTCGTCGTTGTCGTCATCATCAACATCATCATCATCAACATCAACATCATCTTCATCATCATCATCAGTAGCAGCGTCATCTTCTTCTTCTTCTTCATGAAAATTTGTCTCAGGAACATCATCCAATAATTGTCGATCGTGATCATCATCTACATCATCTTCTACTTCTTCGGTATCTTCTTCTTCCATCGCATTATACTTTATCGGCCTTCCTCTCGGTTCATGTCTAACAACAAATGACCAACCCAGTTTATGTGAAACCTCTGAGTAAAATACCTGCTCACATTGGCTTGGAAGAACATAGGGCTCATCCCCAACTGGCTCAAACGACCTTGTATTAACCATTGTAAATCCATTATCATGTTCAATAACAGTTCTATTAGGATCATTTGGATTAAGTCGTAGCCTGTACCATTTGACAACAAAGAGTACTAATTTGAAGGAACTAAAGTCGCACTCAAGTATATCATCCAAAATGCCATAGTATTGATTTTTAGACTCTTGAGGATCTAAGTCATTTCTAGATGAAATATTAGTCACTTGAAAGACTGCAGTTATTCCAGAATCACAAGTTTTCTTCGTGTCATCCAACACTTTGACGCGAAATTTTTGACCATTACAGAACATACCCTTGTGGTGTTTAACTTGCAATAATATGTGAAACATGTCAAAATTATTATATCGTGAGTTGATAAACATACGGGTGATTAATAATTTTGTACGTACCTGGAAATCTCTTAAACCATATGCTAAATCTATTTCCCTTTGCGTAACATTAGAATCTCCATTACGATGAGCTTCTTTAACCAATGAAGATACACCTTCCCATGTTAATGTGTGACCAGAATGTTGACATCGTTCAATCCATACCGTCATCCAATCAAGATTGTTTGCAATATACAAATGTAGTGCATCCCACTCTCGAGCAACTGTACAAAAAAAAAATAGATGACTTACAACCGATTTATTTTGAAGATTAAGAAATAATTTATTACAATAACATCTTATAATTTATTACCTGTCACTTTCCTCAATCTACCTTTCCCCATCAAGTACTCCCCTTTGAATTTTTTAAAAGGGTCGAGATCCCAAATGCGATCTACATGGATATTTGAAGCAAACTTAGGAAGATATTCAGTAATGTACACCATAGTCTGGTATACCATGTATCCCTCTACCATAGAACCCTCAGGATGTGCTCTTTGTCGAACCAAAGCCTTCAAAGATTTCAAGTGCCTCTCAACCATCCACATTGACCTAGTGTGTGCAGGTCCACACAATTCAATCTCCTCAACTTGGTGTATGAGGTAGTGTTCTTGTGCATTGAAAAAAGTTGGAGGTAGAAACTTTTGCATTTCACACAATAAATGAGGAATTCTTCTCTTCCAATAGTTTATATCTTCTTTATGGATTTCTTTAGATGACAACCACCTACATTAAGAGATTCAAGTCACAAAAAATATATAAATACGAGACTTTACAAAATAATATACAATAGATTACATAGCAAGAAAAACAAATCGCGAATATAATAAATATATACAACAAATTGAACAGATATTACTGCTTACCTCATGTATTTTCCAAGATCATATATCACTTGTTTGATGTTATTGTTGAAGTGCTCTGGGAGAGATAGAGGTAGCACGTACTGCAGTAATTATAAACCAATCATTTCATTATTTTCTAACATAACATAATGAATAGTACATGTAGTTTATGAATATATTGTAAATACAGAAGAACATAACTTACCTTGATGAAAGTATGCCAATCATGCATTTTGAGCCCTAGCCCAAATTCACTTTTCTTTGATATGAGATTGCTTATGTTCCCAGCAAACCTTGTGGGAAATCGAATTTTTTGTATGACTTCTTTTATGGCATCACTTTGCTGCTCCGTTAATAACCAAGGAAGGGCACTTATATTAATCTGATCTCTATTGCTATTTGAGTGAATGAAATTCTTCAGTGCATGATTGGATTCATGAATGTCATTACAAATTTTGACAATTTTTTCTTTGTCACGCCTTCCATCCAGTATTTTCCACAATGTCTCTGTTATATTCTTTCCAACATGCATAAGATCAAACAAATGCACAATTTGTAGGTCCTCATAGTAGGGCAACCTACTAAATTGTCTGGGATAGCTTTTTAGTCCCTTTGGAAGGTTGTCAGTAGTGCCTTGACAACCTTCACGATCATCAATTACATAATTAGTAAACAAAAATCACAATAGAAATATATAAATTACAAACATAAACCATTAAGTGGAACGACATTACCTCGACGATTAATTCTATTATATTCCAACTTCCATAGGTGAGGTGTCATTCTTCGTGGCTTTGATGTAGTCTCTTCTTTCCCATTGAAAAGATGTTTTTCCATACTTCGATACTTATGATTCCTGTGGAGGAAGTGTCTGTACTCATCAAACACATGCTTTCCTAAACTTTTTGAATGATGAGATTTCATCTTTGGACCACAAACTGGACATGCAAATTTTCCCTTTGTTTGAAGACCTACAAGATAATGATATAATTGGATTATTAAATATGTTGATTTTTATAATTAGAATTATCATGCGCAACTTGAATTCACTATAACATACCACAAAAATGTGTTAGCCCTGGGGCATCATGTATTGTCCATACAAGTATTGCATGGAATTG
Organism: Chamaecyparis obtusa; assembly: GCA_027943335.1. Classification (NCBI taxonomy): domain Eukaryota; kingdom Viridiplantae; phylum Streptophyta; class Pinopsida; order Cupressales; family Cupressaceae; genus Chamaecyparis; species Chamaecyparis obtusa. Next base: position 289,366 of record BSBK01004085.1, on the reverse strand, counting down.
AAATTGTCTTTGTCCTATTGGTCTAGACATGTCATACATAGTGACACCGTTCCATAACTCCACCAACTCGTCAATAAGAGGCTCAATATATACATTCATATCTTTAACTTGATATTTACCTACTTGAATGAACAGTAACATTACATAATTATTGTGACCATTTTACTGTAAGATTTGTAAGTACATGTAAATTAATAACTATCAAATGATAAAATACCTGGAACAATCATTGCCAACATAATGTGCTCCCTCTTTATTGACATCCACGGAGGAATGTTATTGTTGATAACAAAAATAGGCCACACCGAGCAAACAGATCTCATCTCTCCAAATGGATTGACACCATCCGCTGCCAATGAAAGCCTGAGATTACGAGGTTCTTCTTTGAAGTGTTGCCACTTTTCCTCTATGTGCATAAATGCCGAACCATCCGCAGGGATTCGAATAATGTCATCTTGACTTCTATTGCGTGCATGGTAATCCATAAATTGTGCCAAGCTAGTACACCTGAATAATTGTCGCATCCGTGGAATAATGGGGATGTAACGAAGAACCTTGTGAGGCACTTTTTTTGTTATTCGATCTGTTCGATATCTACTCGTATGACATACAGGGCATTGTGTTGCAAATTCATGTTCTTTATAATATATAATATGATCATTGGGACAAGCATGTATTGCTTGATACTCCATTCCAATATCTTTCATAATAGCAGATAATTCTCGATATGAGCGAGGTAGAATATTTGATGGTGGTAACAAAAACTCGCCTATCAATCTACAGCAAAAAATATAAGTTGTTAATATAAACAATATTAGTGGTACATTATTCACCCTTTGTTAACTATAAAGACATATATGACATACCTTAACATACGTGACATTGTTATGTTGGATAAACCATTCATAACCTTCAAGTTCAACAACAACAATACAGCAGAGAGAAGAGGTTTTTGGGAGTCTTTGTATAGGGGCTCGTATGCCTTCTCAAGTAGAGGTACATCAAGGCTATCATCATCATCATGATCAGATCCGCTTGGACTAAATGTGTCATGGATCAATGTATTTATACCATCATCTTCAATTGTGTTTTCTGGCACATGATCGTCATCTTCCATGGGATCATTATCTTCACCTTGGATATTCGCACCCCCATGTTCCTCCATATCATGTACTTCCCTAGGGAGATCAACCTATATAAAATTGATTAACATAAATAAACCATGATCTTCAACTCATCATCAAGTGATTTCATATGTATATAAATTGTTAAAATGATATAATGAACAACTTACCAGTGGATGATAGTCATGCCCCCCTTCAATGTGACCATTCTCCCTACAATGTCTCTTAACTGTTTTGATTAGCAATCTTCTACGGTTTAAGCCCTTACAAATTTTGCAGGGACAATAACATTTTCCATCACCTTTTCTTTTCAAGTTAGACCACAATCTAGCAATTGTCTCCCTATTTTGTTCTTCACTTATATTATCTGACATGATCGTTCTTCGCAGGAAGCAAAAATTGGGCTATGAAAACTTCGGTCTACAACTTTCAGTGACTAAGCAAAATTGTCAAAAGTACACAAATCTTCTTAGACCTAGTTAAATCCTTTAATATTTTAAAAGTCTAGTTAAAATATACATTAGATTAAAAAATATACAATTTTCATGCCTGAGCGCGCGGCTACGACTAGTGCAATGGTCTTCTTGCTTAGCTCTAGAAGCTCTCTAGCAATCAAAACATATAAGCTACAAGGCCTAACAGCAATTTCAAAACATATAAGCTACAAGGCAAGACATATTACATGACATGGCAAAAGGATTAAAATATACATTAGATTAAAATATATACAATTTTCAAACCTGAGCGCGCGGCTATAACTCGTGCAATGGTCTTCTTGCTTAGCTCTAGAAACTCTCCATCAATCAAAACATATAAGCTATTAGAATTCATTAACTTTCTGTAATTGGAAAACTCTATTTGATATTAGACCGTAAACTACTACTATTCTCTCCATAAGAACTAAGTACAAAATTCTTTCAAGTTCACATCCATGATTCCCTTTAGATTAAAATATACAGCAAAAATAAGCTAAAAGTCTAGTTAAAATATACATTAGATTAAAAAATATACAATTTTCAAACCTGAGCGCGCGGCTATAACTCGTGCAATGGTCTTCTTGCTTAGCTTTAGAAGCTCTCCAGCAATCAAAACATATAAGCTACAAGGCATAATAGCAATTTCAAAACAAGGGTCATCAAAAGAACCAAAAACAATGTGTGCAAACAATACCTTGTGAAGTGGTATAGACAATTAGAAGATGCTACTATGTGCTAGGGAACTTCTTAGAACTGTTGGTATATTCTTACAACTTGTTACACCTGGGATATTCTTCTCTGTAGATGCTACTGTGTGTCGTGGTCCAAACGGGCCCATAAATGTGGTTGAATAGCAATACATTCAAGTGGCTTACACAAGGGACAGTCACTGTGAGATATCCTCATGTGTGACTGTCCTTGTCACAAATGAGGACATCTCACAGTGACTGTCCCTTGTGTAATTGCCACTTGAATGAGGTCAATCACTGTAAAGACAACATGATAATGTACACATACAATGAGTGTACATTATCATGTTTTCTTTACAGTGGCTGCCCTCATGTTGTATATTCTTCTCTGTAGATGCTACTACGTGCTAGGGAACTTCTTAGAACTGTTGGTATATTCTTACAACTTGTTACACCTGGGATATTCTTCTCTGTAGATGCTACTGTGTGTCGTGGTCCAAACGGGCCCATAAATGTGGTTGAATAGCAATACATTCAAGTGGCAATTACACAAGGGACAGTCACTGTGAGATGTCCTCATGTGTGACTGTCCTTGTCACAAATGAGGACATCTCACAGTGACTGTCCCTTGTGTAATTAAGTATTGTGGGGAAGCATTCTAAATAACCAAAGCCGCTAACAATAAATTCAACATAGATATGTCCTCATTTCTGGGTATTTTAGCTCTCTAACAGCTGAATACCAGATTAAATAATAATGACAAAAGAAAAATAAACCCAACGTACTCAGAAATTGTAGCTGTGATTTTGCGGAGGGAATCTCTCTCGGCGCTGTTGAAAACACAAATGACAACCCGTTTGATTTCACGGAGGGAATCTCTCTCGGTGCTGTTCAAAACACAAATGACAACCCGCTTTGTTCAAAACACAAATGATAACCCGCTTGATTTCGCGGAGGGAATCTCTCTCGGCGCTGTTGAAAACACAAATGACAACGTTCCTTTTTTTTTTTGCACTTATATCCCGACCAACATAAGGTCCATTTGTAATACAACATGATAATGTACACTTACAGTGAGTGTACATTATCATGTTGTCCTTAGAGTGACTATCCTCATTTGTTGAAGAAGAAAAGCATTAATGTGGCTGAATAGCAATACATTCAAGTGGCAATTACACAAGGGACAGTCACTATGAGATGTCCTCATTTGTGACTGTCCTTACAGTGAGTGTACATTATCATGGTGTCTTTAGAGTGACTGTCCTCATTTGTTGAAGAAGAAAAGCATTAATGTGGTTGAATAGCAATACATTCAAGTGGCAATTACACAAGGGACAATCACTGTGAGATGTCCTCATGTGTGACTGTCCTTGTCACAAATGAGGACATCTCACAATGACTGTCCCTTGTGTAATTCAAGTGGCAATTACACAAGGGACAGTCACTGTGAGATGTCCTCATTTGTGACTGTCCTTACAATGAGTGTACATTATCATGTTGTCTTTAGAGTGACTGTCCTCATTTGTTGAAGAAGAAAAGCATTAATGTGGTTCAATAGCAATACATTCAAGTGGCAATTACACAAGGGACAATGTCATGAGCCGTGACATATTGAACTTAGTATAATAATAAAATGATTAGATGATATATAATAATCTATTATTAACGGTATATAACAATAATATATAATTATTATCAAAAGATAATAATAATATATAGTTAGCATAATAAGTAATATGTTAATTAAATAATATTAAAATATTAATAAATAATATAATTATGATTATAATTATAATATAAATTAATAATAAATAATTATTAATAAATTATATATATTATATTATAATAATATATTAAGTAATAATATTAAATCAATTATTGATATAATAATTTTAATATATAAATAATATTAATAAACCTCTCAATATAAAACAATATGTTATCACTATAATAATATTTATTATAATATTATTAATATTACTAACATCATTAATTATAATATTTAATAATAACAATAACATTAATAATAATAATAATAATAATAACGTTTAAAGCAATATCGAATATCTGTAATCGATATACATCTACATTAAACATCTGCATTATCTATCACGATGAGGAATGAAGAAGTGATACAACAATCACTAGTCATTACACATCGATACCATGAGAGGATGATTAATGAACCAAATACTATGAAGTCAAGATCAACATGATATGAATAAGGGATAGGTCGCTATGTGTTTCAGAAGATGTATTGATAAGCAAGAAGGATAACCATTCATATATTATAAATAATCATTAATTGCACAAGTTTAGACAATGACATATCCGATAAAGCAATATCAAACATGAAGACCCGCTAGCAAATATGCACCATCACTTCCTATGTTATCATGACAATAACATAAACTAGATTGAATTCTACTATCTATATCAATAGACACCACATAGGAGGATATCGACTAAAGGATTGAAAGATTATCGATTGTCTGAGATAAACCACATCTTGTAGAAACACAAAAGCATCAGTGATTATATCACAAGCTATTGATGAATGAGGCATCAGTCATGGATAATAAGTACAATGTATCCTTAAGTATTAACAGGAATGGAAGTCAATTTGAAGATCAAACTCCATTACCAGCAATCAACCAATAAATGGACAATTATCAGAAAATGATATCGACTTATATCAGAGTAGAAAGATTGGATATCATCATAACAATATGGGATAAGGCAAGAGTTAATATCGATTGACTAAATACTAATGATAGTTAGACCAAACTAATACAAACACAATGGATGTTAACTACTGGTTGCACTACCAATTAGGGAAGATTACCTTCATAAAAAGATTTGATATTGAGTCAATCTGGGAGTTATCTATGATCAGAAAATAATGAAATAATATTATGTGAACTGTCGGATTATGGAAAGGTGTGATTAACAAAGGGACATGGAGGAAGAAACAAGACACGTCTCATTCATAGCATCTCTTCATTTGTTAAAGACAATATAAGAATGCATTCTCGTCAGTCACTCAAGGCATCATTAGAACTTTATTTACTTATCCATATTTGGATATACTCAATAGAGCATCTGCCTTTGGCAGTTTGGTTTCAAGTTTATCATTGCAGATCAGAGACAACACCATGATTGCACAGATAGAAAGGATAGTCAGAAACAGCATCAATATTTGAAGTTGCAAGCATATAATTCAGAATCTGAAATAGCAACATATCACTCATAGCGATATTACACATTTGCATAATTACATCATCATATCAGACACAGCAAATACATTGTTGTAAGCAATACTTATTGATTGTATATTGATATTGTTTATATCAGACATACCATCATTATACTATCACTATAAGTGATAGGAAACATCATATTCATAGCATATTTCATATCATTATATCCGACAGTGCTATTAAACATATTGGTATCAATATCATCTTGCACACATATTGTGATTGAATCTGAAATAGCGGTTGATATCTTAAGTAACCTCCATTACTTAGTTTAATTGTAAGTATCTGATAGAGTAAGTCTGAGAAGTGGAGTAATTGTTCCTGTTTTCCAAGTTAGCCAAAAAGGGGACATTACAGACAATCACTGTGAGATGTCCTCATGTGTGACTGTCCTTGTCACAAATGAGGACATCTCACAATGACTGTCCCTTGTGTAATTCAAGCAGCAATTACACAAGGGACAGTCACTGTGAGATGTCCTCATTTGTGACTGTCCTTACAGTGAGTGTACATTATCATGTTGTCTTTAGAGTGACTGTCCTCATTTGTTGAAGAAGAAAAGCATTAATGTGGTTCAATAGCAATACATTCAAGTGACAATTACACAAGGGACAATCACTGTGAGATGTCCTCATGTGTGACTATCCTTGTCACAAATGAGGACATCTCACAATGACTGTCCCTTATGTAATTCAAGCGGAAATTACACAAGGGACAGTCACTGTGAGATGTCCTCATTTGTGACTGTCCTTACAGTGAGTGTACATTATCATGTTGTCTTTAGAGTGACTGTCCTCATTTGTTGAAGAAGAAAAGCATTAATGTGGTTCAATAGCAATACATTCAAGTGGCAATTACACAAGGGACAATCACTGTGAGATGTCCTCATGTGTGACTGTCCTTGTCACAAATGAGGACATCTCACAATGACTGTCCCTTGTGTAATTCAAGCAGCAATTACACAAGGGACAGTCACTGTGAGATGTCCTCATTTGTGACTATCCTTACAGTGAGTGTACATTATCATGTTGTCTTTAGAGTGACTGTCCTCATTTGTTGAAGAAGAAAAGCATTAATGTGGTTCAATAGCAATACATTCAAGCGGCAATTACACAAGGGACAGTCACTGTGAGATGTCCTCATTTGTGACTGTCCTTACAGTGAGTGTACATTATCATGTTGTCTTTAGAGTGACTGTCCTCATTTGTTGAAGAAGAAAAGCATTAATGTGGTTCAATAGAAATACATTCAAGTGGAAATTACACAAGGGACAATCGATCACTGTGAGATGTCCTCATGTGTGACCTTTGTGAAGGCAAGTGCCAATTTGTACCCAAGTTACCAATATTGTGGCAAAAGTGGGAATGAAGCATTTAGGGGTCAAATTGGGCAAAGAAGTGTAGAAGTGGCCTATGTGAGGTCTAAATAGCCTAACTAAGTCATGGTTAGGGTCTTATGGTGTTTGAACAATAAGTTTTGAACCAAAATCCCAAAGGTTGTAACAAGTTGTCAATGTTGTCATTCACAACATTGACAACATTTGTGCAAGGGAGCATTTTCGAGTAAGATGGTTATGTAACTATATGAAACCATTGAATTAGGCATCAGATCAACTATAAGAGGCCTCCATCGATCTGTGCAAAAGGTTGGGGGGAAAAACATTTGGAATTAAGAAGATTTGTAGAGTAACACGGTTTTAGTGAATTCTTGAGTTTTTTTGTTTCTTTGTTTTCAGTTGATTAATGGATTAGATAGCTCGCAGTGTCTATTGGAAAAGTTAGTACAAGTTGTTTTTTTATTCTGTGTTGTGTTTTTTTTGAGTTTTGAAGCATTCCAACTAGTTTGTTAATTCTTTTGTTAAGTACCCTATCATTGGTTTGAACCAGGCAGGTTGAACAAATGGAGTCTTAGCTCATCATTCCATTGTCAATTTTGTACGGGCTCTTGGAATGGGTGAGGAGACTCCATGTACTATATGTTTGGAAGGAGGGGCCCTGGGAAGCTCATTTTCTATGTTTGCAATGATGTCCTAGGTGAGTCAGTTGAGCACAGTTAGGGATGACAAATCATTACAAGAAGATTACAACAAGTTGAATGCATTGGTTGCTTCAACTAAAATCTCATGGAGAGGTAGACACACATCTAAAGAAGCCCCAAGTCAAATTAGAAGATTGGGTGAGTTTCTTTGGCTGCTAAGAAAACAAACTCTTAGTCAGACTGTCCAAGTTGTGTCAAAATACTTGTTTTCAGGCATGGCTGTAGCAGTTGGTGTACAAAAAATCTAGGAGGAGAAGACCTTAGATATCTTGGAGTTCTCAATAAAGGGCATCTGAATCCTAAGCCCTTTAGGTGGCTTAATATAAACAAAAAGGCTTGACAAAGGCCTAATTGCTAGCAGCCTATTTTTGGGTGCAATTGGCATGGTTTGATGAACCGGATTGAAGTACTGATGAAAAGTATAGGTGAAGGAGTAATATTGAAACCAATAGAGGTCCTAGTGGCCAGCCTCTCCATGGAGTAAAGTTCTAGTTGAATGTGTTTCAATTTGTGAAGACAAGACTAGGAGTGTCCTAGTAGCTAGATTGGTATTGAGCAGAGTTCGTTGTATTTCTTGTTGGTGTGCACTAGTTGAAGGAGTGGGATCTTGGGTAGAGATACCTAAAGAGTGTAGGGATAGTTAAGTACCCTATCAAGTCAAAACATTGGCCTAAAGAGACCCTAGTGAAGGATAGGGAGTGAGCAAGACAAAGTGTTACATCAATTAACAAGATCATTTTTTGGTAATTGTGTACATTATCATGTTGTCTTTACAGTGACTGTCCTCATTTGTTGAAGAAGAAAAGCATTAATGTGGTTCAATAGCAATACATTCAAGTGGAAATTACACAAGGGAATATCACTATGAGATGTCCTAAGTGTGACTGTCCTTGTCACAAATGAGGACATCTCACAGTGACTGTCCCTTGTGTAATTGCCACTTGAATGAGGACAGTCACTGTAAAGACAACATGATAATGTACACAAGTACCGTGAAGGTAGTCGCAAGTTAGGGCTGTTTCATTGCATACCCGAAACAATGAAGACATTACAGTCCACAAAACATTTGTGCTTGAAAGATGAACAAATAAAATTAAACTTCTAAATAACCAAAGCCGCTAACAATAAATTCAACACAGATATGTCCTCATTTCTGGGTATTTTAGCTCTCTAACAGCTGAATACCAGATTACATAATAATGACAAAAGAAAAATAAACCCAATGTACTCAGAAATTGTAGCTGTGATTTTGCAGAGGGAATCTCTCTCGGCGCTGTTGAAAACACAAATGACAACGTTCTTGTTTTTTTTGCCCTTATATCCCGATGTGATTTCGCGGAGGGTTACGGTGCTGTTGAAAACAAAAATGACAACGTTCCTTCTTTTTTTTGCCCTTATATCCCAACAACATCGCAATTGCAAGTTAGGGTTGTTTCACTGCATACCTGAAACAATGAAGACGTTACGGTCCACAAAAAGTTTGTGCTTGAAAGATGAACAAATAAAATTAAACTTCTAAATAACCAAAGCCACTAACAATAAATTCAACATAGATATGTCCTCATTTCTGGGTATTTTAGCTCTCTAACAGCTGAATACCAGATTACATAATAATGACAAAAGAAAAATAAACCCAACGTACTCAGAAATTGTAGCTGTGATTTCGCGGAGGGTTACGGCGCTGTTGAAAACACAAATGACAACGTTCTTGTTTTTTTTGCCCTTATATCCCGATGTGATTTCGCGGAGGGTTACGGCACTGTTGAAAACACAAATGACAACGTTCTTATTTTGTTTGCCCTTATATCCTGATGTGATTTCGCGGAGGGTTACGGCGCTGTTGAAAACACACATGACAACGTTCCTTTTTAATTTTGCGCTTATATCCCGACAATGTCGCAATTGCGACAGTGACAAATGTATTGTCGTCGCAAATTGCGACGGTGTCGGGCTATATTTGAAAAAAAAAGGGCAAAACCGCATGACATTTGCCTGCCGTCGCAAATGGCCGTCACAATTTCACCCCAAATGTATTAGTGACATGAAGCCCTTAGTATTGATGGAGGAGGTCCAAGGATGGACATGGAAGATACAAAAGGATAATCAATAAGGTTATCAATATCTATATAACAACCAAGGACATCAGCATCTTTAGAGTGAGCATTAGGATTTTCAATAGGATCATGAACATCTTGAATAGGAGCAACTTCTTTGATAGGATTGTTCAGAGCTTGAAAAGACTTAGAAAGAGTAGAAAATGGAAGTGAACATGGAGTGGTAGAACAAGAAGATGGAAGACTTTGATCTTGAAAAGGAGCTTTGGATAGCATAAGCATATAATTTTTCTCTTGATTTTTTATAGGCGTAACATTGGAAGTAACAACACTATTTTTAACAACCTTAATGGAAGTATCATCTTTGGAAAGCGCAAGTGTAGTAAGGTTATTTTGATTGTCAATAAGCTCAATGATGTAAGTAGTAGCTTGATCTTGCTTATTAGAAGACTTAATACATGGTGGAATGAATGAGAAAGGGCATAGAGGATCAAAAGAACCATGAAACGGATAAGAGACATCATGAAAAAGATTGGATGACATGGAGGGTTCTTGATCTTAATCTTTATTTATGTTCTTTTCTTTATCATTTTTAGAGTCCTCTTGACATGGAGCCACTTCTAAGGACAAGGAAGCATGTTGGAATTGTATGGAAGACTTTGGAAGAGATGGTGAAGGACTAGCTGAAGTAGACATTATAGCGTATAAAGGCTTAGGCTCTTTAGGTTTAGCATTATTGAAAGTATTTGCAGCCAAGTGAAGGTTAGCTTGAGTTTCTTTAAGAGGTATCCCTTGATAACAACTATAGGGAATTGCATGAAAAGTATTAGGACTTTTGTTGGATGAAGTATTTTTGAAAGACTTGGAAGCTTTAGGAAATTTATGGGTATTGGAGGAAGTAGGGGATAGAAGGGAACCATCACAAGATAAAGGTCCATCATTAACATAATCTTTCTTGAGAGTGTAATCATTATTTTCAGCATGAGAGTTCTTAGAGGAGAGATTCTTATAGTATTTACATTTATAATCAGCACGCTGAGTTTTCTCTTCCTCAAGTGAAGTAGATGTATCATCTAAGTATTGTTCACAAAAATCATCAAAGTCTCTTTCAAAATCAAAATCATATGAGTCACGATCACGATCTATCCAATGTGACGACCCATTTCCAGTAAGCATGATCACATGACTAGGAGGACTCTTAGGAATAGAGGTGTCATAGGTATCACTACATTGTCCATCATCATAGTCATCAAAGATGGACATATCACTCTTCATGGAAGAGGCATCACAAGGATTGTCACGTTGCTCATTATGGTACGTCTTGAGAAGAGAAGTAAGACTCTTGGGAGAAGTAGAAGAGGAACGAGATTGTGAAGAAGAGGAAAGTGAAGACCTAGTGGAGGAAGAAGACTTGGATAATGAGGAATGTGAATAATGTCTAGAAGAGTCATGGTAAGAATTGGAAGATGAGGAAGGATGAGAAGAATTAGAAGATGAAAAATGTTTGGAAGAAGGAGGTCGTGACATGATCATGTCTATGGTCCTAGCAAAGGTGTCTGATTCAATAAATTTTTCTTTTATTTTTGTCTTAAGTTTATCACCCGTGCCATATCTAGAAGGACTATTCAAGGAATAAAACTCTTCAAATTGAGCAATGAGTTCGAGATCATCTATTTTCAAAAGAGGTTCCATAACAAGATAGTTGAAATTCATAGTTCTAGAAGAGGAGGAATCAAGCATAGAAGTGAAAGAAGAGATGAATAGAAGAAGGTAGACTAGATAATGAGAGGAAAAGAATCAAGAAGACGTGAAGAATTTAGGAAGAAGAGGAAGAAGTGTGAATGAAGAAGAGAAAGGATGGAAATGGGAGACTAGGAAGACATGGGAGATGTGGAAGGAAGAAGACCAAGAGTCATTTTTTGCAACTTGATACCATTTAAGTTCATTTGGATGTTGAAAAATATTTCATAGCACCTAAGATCTGACCTAGACCGACCAAGGAAGACTGGGAATGACACAAATCAACTCACTATTTTGATAGATTGCAGGACGGTTTCGCACGAGGGAATGCATTCTTGCATGAGGAAACACCAAGGATCACGTGAGGAAATGAAATCTCGAACGAGAAAATGTCAGGCTCGCGTGAGAATGTGCAGAGCCAGGTGACAAAACAGGGTCAAGTTGCTTGATAGCAAGTTTGTAAACTTAGGAACTCAGTTTTTTTTATTCATTTTAAAAGATCAAGTAAGTACATCAACAGATTTTCAGCATCAATTAAGCACGCAAGACAGCAATCAAAGATTTCAAGAAAACAATGTCTTCAAACAATGGGCAAGGGACAAAGCAACCTTGCACATGAATAAGAATAGTGACTTAGTATGCTACTCCTTAAAGATTCTACTTGTGTATGTTCTTCAAATATTTTCCAACTACTCACATAGTCCTAGCAAATAAAAATTGGGTTGCACTATGGTTCTTAATAATAGTTTGACTCTACAACTTTTACAATCTCAAGAGGGTGATCTCCAATCCAGGTGCACCAAGGTTTTGACACATTATGAGAATTTAATCAATCGAAGATGCTGAGGAGATTTGATAGCCCAACAAGAAACTACACCCGTGGAAATTTCTTCCACAAGGACATTTGTATAGAGGTTGTCACTACCATGGCAAAAATGGCTATTACTGCTTGAGGTTTCATCCACACGGTTGACCCAATAAAAGGAATGTCCACTACGTTTAACCCTCTCTAACAAGGTGACTCACAAAAAAGACCACATGGGGACTTGGTTTAGATTCAAGGATCTGAGTTTCTGGTACTACCCAAAAAGGGAGTAGAGCATAATCCTCTAGCCTCTTCACTTCACCCAAACATAGCAAGCAAGTTCATTGACACGCTAAGATTGAAACCACCTCACCAAGGTTCATGATGTCCACAACAATGTCTACCAAGCTCTCTAAATGGGACCAAGAGAGAACGTACTGATCAATGTTGAAGACTAAACCAAGTAAGATCGTGAGATAGTAACAATATCTTCCCTACCTACAAGGGGTTCTATCGTCAAGAAGAGCTTCGCAAGAAACTCACTCTCTCAAGAATGCCACAAATAGTGTTCATAAGGCCTAATTACTATGTGAAACACATATGCAAGAAAGTGAATCTATGTTCTTTTTAGAGCCCAAAATTGAACTGTGATCTATGAAAGCAATAAACACTCAAGCTAGACACATGAGAGATTCATTTTAAGCCCAAAATCCAAATGTTATAGAGATTATAGCAACTAACCTTAGGTCCAAAGATCTGCAATCCAATGCTATGCTGCCTCAGCAATCAAAATCAGGGAAATAAACCACAGCAAGCATTAATGTTAGAAAATAGCAAGTAAAACTAGCAAATCTAAAAATTTAAATCTCTGTCGTTAGAATATCATGCGAGAAAACATAGAGCCATGCAAGAAAACTTAAAGATGCGCGCGAAAATATAGAAAGTTCACGCGAGAAAACACATAAAGTTTGCGCAAGAAAACATAGAACCACGCGTGAAAACACAGAAAGTTCACACAAGAAAATACAGAGTCACGCATGAAAACATAGAAAGTTTGTGCGAGAAAACATAGAACCGCACGTGAAAACATAGAAAGTTTTCACGAGAAAACATAGAACCACGTGTGAAAATACAAAATCTCGCATGAGAATCCGTATCAAAAATGTGCAAAAGTACGGACAACGCACAAAAATTGTCAGAAAAATAAAATAAAATAATACGAGGCTAGAAATGCAATATTCTACCCCACAGTGGGTGCCAAAAATATGTGCTAAAATGTTGTCACACTTCTATGAGTCATTGTATCCAAGATTACTCAATAATGAGGTCTCAAATGGTGACTCATAGCTCTCTATTCATGGAGTGCAAGAGTTTGTAATGGAGGCCCTCAGATTTGACCTAGTTTGTGCCCATGCAAGTACACCATAAAATAAGAGATTCAAATAGGAAAAGAAAGAATGTTAGTCTCCATGATCATCAAGTATGTATGAAAATGAAAATAAAAGCTATTCTATATGATAACAATGCATGAAAGCAAACTAATCTATAAAAGGAAATGCTTATGCAAGATTAATCTATGAAAGAAAATATGAATCTAATCTAATATACAAGTGCAAGATTAATCTAAATGGATTGTCATGGAAGCATGAGAGAATGAGACAAGAAAAGAGAAGTTGCAATATCCAAGCTCAAGTGCTCAAGAATCTTCTCCAAAGTTGCTCTTCAAACCTACAACATAACAATAAAAAATCTTCTATATGAAAAAGAGAAGGAGAGGGCTCCTTATAAAGGATAGCGGACGGTTAAGATTAAGAGGCAAAAAGAAATGAGCAATGGTGGAGATTAAATCTTGGTTGATCCATGTGCTCAAGATTCTTTAAGAGGTAAAAAGATGAAAAAGGCCCACCACTTAAAAGTATGTGCATTCAAAGTAGTGAGAAAAAAGGATTTTTATTTATTTTTATTTCTTTTTTCAACAAAGAGATATTTAAGTGAGGATTTTATTAAAAGAGAAATTTTATTTTAATAAGATGATTTTATTTAATTAAAAGGGAAGTTTTCTTTTAATTAAATGAGGCTTAGGATAAAATGATCAAACCTTAGGAAATATTGAAATAATTAAATAAATTGCGATTTGATAGAGGAAAATGATTTGAAAGAAAATATTATAAAGCATTGATTCAGGAAATTGATAAATTGAAGAATGGGGCCCAAAGTCTAGGTGACCATTTTAGGATGCATACAACAATCAGAGGATTAATGAAGTAGTTGTTGAAATTAGGACAGTGGTGGAGAGATTTCAGAAGAGGACATCATGGATAAGTTGATCACTACTCTTAATCCCGAATATGAAAGCAAGATCAATGTCATTGATGAGACCATGCAGCTTACATCAAATTTCAAGAGAGAGACCTTGATCAACAAGATCTCAGTTTTTGAGATTTCAAGATTGAAGACAGAACCAAAGAGTGAGACAGCCTTCAAAGCAACAATCCATGGTAAGAAATCTGCAAACACTTCTGGTAATTTTGATGATGATGATGAAGATAAAACACTAGATTTCATTGCTATGATTGTCAAAAGATAAAAGAAAGGAAAAGGAAAATATGAAGGTCAATTACCATTTAAGTGCTTTTCATGTAATAAGATTGGTCACTTTGCATCTAAGTGTCCCACTAGAGCTAGAAAGTTCTAAAAGGATTACAAGCCTAAGTATTCTAAGGAATGCTACTATGTTGCAGATGGAATTTCAGATGAAGAATCTAGTGAAGAAGAAATTGGATTCATTGCCATTGTAGATTAATGAATAACAAGACAGTACATGTAGACAAGAAAGAGAATCAGGAGCTAGCATTGATTTCACAAGCTGACATAAGGACAAACTGGATTATAGACAGTGGTTGTTCACATCACATGACAGGTGATAAAGGCAGGTTTGTTCATTTGGAAAAATACAATGGAGGTATGGTCAAATTTGGAGACAACACTCCTAAACCTATAGTTGGTAGAGGAACCATCACTTTGGATGGAAAGAACAGTACTGATGATGTTCTTTATGTTGATGGTTTGAAACATAACCTTCTCAGTGTTGGATAGTTACTTGGAAAAAGCTATCAGTTGGAATTCAAAGATGACAAATGCATCATTAACAACAAAGATGGTGTTATGAATGCATCGGGCACAAAGACAAGAGGTAATGTTTTTCAACTAAATTCAGAAGCAAGTTGTTTTGTTGCTAAAGTTGATGATAGTTGGTTATGGCATAAAAGACTATGTCATATCAATTTTGATAACATAGTAAAAATAAGTAATGTCAAGACAGTAAGAGATCTACCTAGCATAGCAAAGCCAGTTGATACTATATGCAGGGAATGTGTGATGGGGAAGCATGTGAGAAATTCATTCAGGAGAAAGAAAAATTTAGCAGAGAACAAGTTGGATCTGATTCATACAGACCTTCGTGGTCCAACTCAAACAAGATCATACTATGGTGAAAGGTATTTCATTTTGTTTGTTGATGATTATACTAGGATGATGTGGGTTGCATTCTTAAAAGATAAGTCAAAAGCTTTTGAGAAGTTCAAAATATTCAAAGCTAAGGTTGAGAATGAATCTGGATTAAAGATAAAATGTTTGAGATCAAATAAAGGAGAATTCACCTCTAACATATTCTATGAGTACTGCGAAGAACATGGCATAAAAAGATAGTTAAGTGCACCTAGAAACCCTTAGCAGAATGGAATTGCAGAGAGAAGGAATAGGATCATTCTTGATACAGTGTGCATCATTAGGATAGAAAGAAAAGTTGCACACACTTATTGGAGAGATGTGGTCAATACAGCAGTCTATACCATCAATAGAATTCAATTAAGGCCTAGCACTAACAAAACATCTTATGAGCTATGGTTTGGTAATGCTCCCACAGTAAAATACTTCAGAATCTTTGGAAGCAAGTGCTACATGAAGAGGGATGAAGCAATAGGCAAGTTTGATGCAAGAAGTGATGAAGGTATTTTTCTTGGTTACTCTACCAAAAGTAAAGCTTATAGATGTTTCAATTTAAGATTGAAAAAGATCATTGAAAGTGCTCATGTAAAGATTGATGAAAAGTTTATGATTCAAGAAAGATATCATGATTACTCACCTAAGATTGAAGAAGAACCTAGACCCTCTACTAGTGAGACAGTTATTGAAGAAATGTTTGACAGTATTGATGTGTTATTCAATGACCCTGAGACAAGTGAAGAAAATACTCCTAAGGCTGATGAATCAGCATCACCTAAAGTTCCAAAGTTTACATCAAAAAATCATTCCAAGGTAGACATCATTGGAGATCAGAGCGGCAAAGTCTTAACAAGATCACAAGCAAAGAACTCAGCTAACAATGAAGCGGTATGTTTACTATCTCAGATTGAACCTTTAAGTGTTGAAGATGCATGTAATGATTTAGATTGGCATGATGTTATGAAAGAAGAACTTGATCAGACTGTTAAAAATGACACTTGGGAACTGGTCCCAAGACCTAGTGATAAGAATGTGATTGGAACAAAGTGGATATTCAAGAACAAGATGAATGAAGATGGTATAGTAGTAAGAAACAAAGCAAGATTAGTATGTAAAGGATATGTGCAAAGAGAAGGCATTGATTATTCAGACACATTTGCACCTGTGAGTAGATTAGAAGCTATTAAGCTATTTTTAGCTTATGCTACAGTTAAAAACTTCAAATTTTATTAGATGGATGTCAAGTCAGCATTCTTGAATGGAGACTTGAAAGAAGAAGTATATATTGAGCAGCCGGAAGGATTCACCTTATCAGACAGACCTGATATGGTATGCAGATTGAAGAAAGTCCTCTATGGACTTAGGCAAGCCCCTAGAACATGGTATGAGAGACTAGATGGATACTTAACAAAGATTGGATTCAAGAAAGGAGTAGCAGATTGTAATTTATTCATTAGAGAGACATCTGAAGGTTTACTTCTTGTAGATATATTTGTTGATGACATTATCTTTGGAGGTAATGACAAACTCAGTGTTGAATTTTTCAAAGAAATGTAGAATGAATTTGAGATGAGTATGATTGGTCCTATCAAGTACTTTTTGGGACTAAATGTATAGCAGACAAAAAAAGGGATTTTCATAAATCAATCAAAGTATGTGAAAGAAATACTGAAGAAATTCAAGATGGATGATTGCAAGCTAGTAGGAACTCCTATGATCACTGGATGCAAGATTACAAAAGAAGATGACTCGCCAGTGGTAGATATAACATTATATAAGTCTATGATTGGTAAACTCATATATCTTACTCAGACTAGACCTGATATTTCCAATGCAATTGGCATAGTTGGAATATTTGCAGTAGAGCCTAAACAAAGTCACCTCATGGCAGTAAAGAGAATATTCAGATATTTGCAGGGCACTATAGATTATGGTCTATGGTATCCTAATTCAAAAAATGTTGAGCTTCATCTGTACACTGATGCAGATTGGGCAGGATGTGTTGATGACAGAAAGAGTACTTTAGGTGGAGAAGTGTTTCTTGGTGATAGACTTGTCACTTGGACAAGCAAGAAAAAAAATTGTATTTCTCAGTTAACATCAGAAGTAGAGTATGTTGCAGCAGCCTTGAACTGTTCTACAATTATTTGGATCAAACAGATGATAAAAGATTTTGGAATTCAGATTGATTATCCTATTGTTATTCACTGTGATAACACTAGCACTATCAATATGTCAAAGAACCCTATGATGCATGCAAAAACAAAGCACATTGAGATCAAGTATCACTTCCTAAGAGAGAAAGTGGCAGAGAAAGAAGTCAAGTTGGACTATGTGAGTACTAAAGAATAGTTGGTAGATATATTCACAAAGCCCTTTCCTAAGGATACTTTTGAGTATCTCAGGGAGAAATTGGGAGTCATTCCCTTCCCTGATTCTGATTAAAAAAATAAGGAAAGACATCAGTCCTCAGGGATTGGTGGAAGGTTGACTACTCTACCTCAGGAGTAGTACCGGTGCTTAAAATGAATGGCACCCTTTTCCATTGATCTCAAATGGGGAGTATATACAGAGTCATGAAAAATAGAAGTAAAAAGAGGAGTAATATACTAAGGGGGAGCAACATTCAGATATGACAGCAGTTCAGTTGAGGAAATGGAGAATATTAGAAATATTGCAGCAGATGGAGGATTCATCTTTGGGGAGTTTTTGGAGAATGTTATATAAAATGTTCATTTGGGTTGGTGGTGATTTTTCATTCCACATGTTTCCATCAATGCCAAAGGGGGAGATTGTTGGAGATTTGCCAGCGGGCCAGTATTGACTGTATGTTTGTCATTGATGACAACATATGGAAAGTAGCATGTGTGGAAATCTTATACAATAAGCTTTATGTATATGTAGCATGGGCATGATATCTGCATGATATCATGGGTGTAGAGGTTAACTATTAGTACAGATAGTTATATAGCAGCTGGTGTTAGCAGTGTTCCTGACAGAGTAATAGACAGTGTTCTATGTATGGTTGTCCATACAGTTATAATGGAGCCTTGCACACTTGGATATATGTTGAAGACATGTTAGTGATGTTTCAATTATGGATGCATAGTTTGATGATGAATGTAAGTGAAGTTATGCAGTCGCTATTCGCCAGTAGCAATTTCATGTGTTTGTTCAGAAGAGCTGATAGAGATTTTATTGGTTCTTGAGTTGTACCTATCTTGATGGTATGTTCCCTTGCAGTTAAGCTTGGAGAAGTGTTATTGATGTTTTCTTAAGAGCGCATGAGTTAATTCAGCTTACAGAGAAAGTTCTAGTTGTTTTGGTAGAGCTGACAGTGTGTAGCGTGCGTCTACAATTATTTTATTAGATAGGTCCCAGATAGAGCTGACAGAATGTTTAGATTTTATTATGGTTTCTCTAATATGATTTCAAGGTGGTTCTAACAGGCCGACTTGATTATATCATTTGGAGGAAAGATATTTATAGGCAATCATTTGTGATTGCTAAAGTGTGGTTCATGGTTGATTAAGTAGAGTAGAGCAGAGTGTGCGAAGTGTTGAGCCATTAAAAGAAGGTCTATGTGACCAAGTAAAGTACTTGTGCTATTCATTGGAACTAGTCCAGACAGCAGGTCAAAGCGCAGTTCACCAAGATCCAGATATAGTGTGTATCTGTTATTCAGAAGGATGTAGCCTTCACCTATTTGAGCAGTGAGCTCTTGGACAGTGCGTCCTCTCCCCTAATAGGGACAATTGTAAAAGACTCCTAATAGGGTCTGACCTTTGACTAGGTCTACTGTACTTAATATATTGTAAAGCTACTCCTAACACAGCAAAGGATCTTCTAACAAGGATCATTATACACTAGTACAGAATATTAGTAGCTATCAAGTCCCATCGGGGTTTTTACCTATTTGGGTTTCTCCATAACCAAAATATTGGTGTTGTGTTCTTATATTCTTTCATTGTGTTTATGCTTTATGTTTAAGTATACTTAATTGGATAAAGAATTGAATCTTGTAGATAACTGATTCACCCCCCCCCCCTCTCAGTTATCTCTTGGGACTATTCCTAACAGTTGTTGTGGGTATTGGGAGGATTTACTCCTTGTCTATTGTACATGGAGTCAACTTGAAAGGAACTGGAGATGCAAATGTAAATATTTTAAAGGTCACAAGTAACTTACCCCTTTCTTATGAAGACAAAACAGATGGGCCTATTCGTTTGAAAGAGAAAGAGGGAACCTTCACACGGTGGCCACTAAAGTATTTGGCAAAAATGACATAATTGATCAACAAGTTTATTATGTGTTATTTGCTAGAAATTTTGGGTCACTGCTTTGTATTACAATATTTTCAATGTGTTGTTTAGAGATTTTAATCATCAAGGTGTATTTGCAAGAGTTGGAAACTCTTAGACAACTTTGACATTTTTTATTATATTTATGTATATACTCTTTAGACAACTTTGACATTATAATTTGATATATATTTGCATTAATTTTTCTTATTGGAAATTACCTTTATTTACCATCATGATGTTGAATCAATCTTTTAATTCTAGTCTATCATAGTTTGTTCATGTGTAATACTCTTATTTGCTTTTATGATTTAGTTCAAGTCTAATATTATGTTTCTTTTTGCATTTAAAAATTTATCAAATTATTCATTTCGTAACTACATTTACTACCAAATAACATAAATGACCAAATAAACTACCAATTAAATGACTAATTAAATGACCAAATAAACTACCAAATGACCAAATAAACTACTAAATAAATGATCAAATAAATAATCAAATAAACTACCAAATGACCAAATAAATGACCAAATAAACTACCAAATGATCAAATAAATGACCAAATGATCAAATAAATGACCAAATGATCAAATAAATGACCAAATAAACTACCAAATGACCAAATAAACTACCAAATGACTAAATAAACAACTAAATAAATGACCAAATAAACTACCAAATGACCAAATAAATGACTAAATATATGACCAAATAAATGACTAAAATAGTTTAGTCATAAATTTGGTCACGAGATAAATGACTGGCAATAAACTACAATTGGTCACGTGACCAAATTTGGTCATTTATCTACAATTTTTGGTAGTTTATTTGGCCATATATTGTTGTTTTTGTACTAGTGCAAGGACTATGCACATTATGGATCAAAATAAGAGACTCGATGCTTGCATCGCAAAGGCTCCCCAAATGCCACATTCATGCTTTAAAGCATCCAAGGGAATACATACGATAAGTTTATTCTTCACGTGATTCGAGTAAGTCCACTTGGATCGATCCTTGTACAAAGATTAAGATACTTTTGGAGATAAGTCAGGTAGCTTCTAACCAAGAGTATCTAATAAGGGAATCTGTTCACAACTATCCCTTGTAGTTCTACAAGAGGAATTGAGGCCTATAGCCCTACAAGCGCTTCAAGTAAGATAGTCTTGCAAGCAAGATTGAGACTTCTTGGCCCTACAAATCACCCTCATGTGTGTTCTTATATCCAAATGAATGACTCAATAGAGTTAATAGCTCACTAGTAGAATTTGGCAAATAAATGATTGTGTGACTAAAAAATTTAGTCACATGACTAAAACTGATCAAATTCTACTAATTATTTGTAATTCACAAGTATAAATGACTAATTTGCTCATCGGGTAAATTCAAAAAGCCAGACAACTAAAAATGACTAAATAATTAGTCACTAATAATTAGTCACCCAAATAGAAATGACTAAATAAATGGCTAAATAATTAGTCATCCAAATAAAAGTGACTAAATGAATGATTATTACTCCTTTATAATAAAATTTGATAATATCATAGACTTATATACTTAGAAGCTCCATTGCACGAGTAATGCTTGTTCATCAATAGGCTTATTGCGTGAGCAATCCATCTACACTTGTCTCATGCCAGAAATCTAGCTTTAAGATTATTTCATAATTGATCGATAAATAATATTTAGAGATAGAATCACTACTACATTTTGGCAAATATATGACTATGTGACTAAAAATTTTAGTCACTCGACTAAAACTAATCAATTTCTACTATTATTTTACAATTCACAAGTATAAATGACTAAATAAATTACTAATTTGGTCATCGAGTAAAATCACAAGGTTAGACAAACAAAAATGACTAGATTAATGAATGATTATAACTCCTTTATAATAACATTTGATAATATCGTAGAATTATATACTTATAAGTTTCATTTCATGACCAGTATTGCTTGTTTGCCAATGGACTAAAAATATTCAAACAACCAATTGTTGACTCCATGACTAATGGTGTGATGAGAGGACAAGCAAGAAATTATTAGTGACTTCATAAAATAAAGCTACAAAATAGAACCCGAATTCAAGCTTGAATCATTAGAAAACTTGCCCTGAGTGATCATATACATTATAAAGAACACTAGACTTAGAATAGTTTCCTCTTGAACCTATATAAACTCCTAGCCAGAACTATTTTAATTATCTTTATAAATTAAAAAATGATTAAGATAAAATAAATATAGCACCAATTATGTCTATAATATAGAGCACTTAAAATATATTATTTATCATAAATACTAATTATATAAAAGAAAAAATTAATCAATTAAAAATTAACATAAATCTTATTAATTTAATTAATTACTAATCATACAATAAGGACAAATTAAAATATCTATTTCAATTTATTCCACGCCATGCAATAATATAACTTGATTCATTAATCAATCACTATCACCATACAAATATAATCTTCCCATTCTAAAAATTTTCCAATCCTAATATTAACGGGAATGAAGAAGATAATTTCCTACAAATGAAAACCAAATGGTAATATGTGAATAGGCGGTAAGGATTGAGCATAATTTTTTGGCTTCCTTGTGTGTTTGCTAATAATTTTTTTTCTTGCAAAAAGGATTGAGCAGTAATTTTTTTGGCTTCTCGCGCTTAGATTGAAGGGTTTCATATATTACCAATTTTCTAAACAATATTTTGCATTTTCTCCATGGAGGACAGAAGGAATCACAACAAATAGAAGGATTTGCAATAGAGATTTCCTTCATCTCCATTGTTCTTCGATTCAATCTTCAAGGTAGTGGTCTTTTGTTCCCCTTTCTTTCTTAGATGGGATTGATTTTATTTTAAATGGTTTTGTGTATAAGAAGAAAATTGATGCCCTAGGTGATGCATTTTCTTCCTGTTTGAGTATTTTACTATCTTATAATTTGGTACCCAGTTCATTGTTAAAGATAAATGAGCAGTACCAAATGATGTAGAGGCTATTGGAATTCACACCTTTCCCTTAGCAAATATGTCATCAATCTTCTAAACTTGTAACATAACCCATTCCAAGAGTTTCTCAAGAGGAAACTATCCTTGATCCACTAGGTCTATGCAATGACCTAACATTTGTTTCTCCAAAGAACTTAATAGACCCATAGCCTTTCCTTCCAACAACAAAGTCCTTGACCCTACGGCAATAACCTGGTTCAGCACACTCTTTAGCTGCTAGCTTTTGTAACTTAGGTTCTGTATAGTAGTCAAAATGTCTAAGTTTGGGCATCAGTGCTTCAATATCTGCACCATGCTCACCATCTCTATGGCCAGAGAATGATATATAACCATTTCCTCTATGATTATGCTCATCACTGGAACCATTCTACTTGGAAGATGATTTTATAGCACCATCAACTAGCTTTGACGACAGCAAATTATTTTGAATGTTTGCATCCTCCACACCACCTGGCCAAATTTTTTTGACATCTGGAAAATAACAAATCCTAAAAAGCTGAAAAAAGCTCAATATAAAACTTCCTTGCATTTAATCACAAAAAATTGTAACATATTATATCTAAAGATTATTTTAGCTATTAAGGTTAGAAAAGTTACTTTCGGGTTCTTGTACAAATGCATCATTTTCAAATAACTGTGTCTCATTACCATCTTGTCCCATAGTTCCTAAAAAAGAAAACAAAATGCATCAGATAGCACTAGCAGCAAGATGGCCAGACTAAATGAATCAATGCTCTTAAGCATAAACAAGTAGATGTAATCCACATTACAAACTTAAATAACAGAAAAAAAATAAGAAATATCATGTCTTCCACAAAATTTCAACAATAGGGAAGGTAATGCTGGCAGAGCATGTATTTAAGGAGGGCGGGAGGATGGCAGTATATATGTATGCATATCAATGAATCTTAATATAAACTAAAACCTTCAATCAAACATAGTCAGTATCTTGACTATTTATATCACTGCTTTTGATGGATTCTTTGGTTTTCTCTTTTGATACATGATCACTTATGGCATTCTTTCAAACCGTTTCTATTGATAACAACACCTCTTTGATATATCTTTCACAAATTTTCAACATTCCTATGTTCATTTTCATTGCTCAAATTCATATCACTGTTAATTGTTTCTTATATTCTCCTTTTCAATTTGATCACAACACTTCAACTCTTAATTAAAACTTTTGATGGTGTTTTTGTCCACTTTTCATGATAGTTTGATTGGATTTTGTTGCATTTACTTGCATCCACCGTTGGTGTATTGGAGGTCAGTGTTTTTTTCATTGGGAAGTAATGTTTCTCATTGTATACTGACATCCTTATCACTTCCCTCAAACATATTGACAAATCTAGTATTGACATGGTATGTTGCTCCATGTGCTATTGTGGCTCTTCTTTGGCTCGAC
Organism: Chamaecyparis obtusa; assembly: GCA_027943335.1. Taxonomy (NCBI): domain Eukaryota; kingdom Viridiplantae; phylum Streptophyta; class Pinopsida; order Cupressales; family Cupressaceae; genus Chamaecyparis; species Chamaecyparis obtusa. The sequence continues at coordinate 264,952 of BSBK01004085.1, read as the reverse complement.
TCTACAATGTCATTGTAGCTTTTCTAGTAGTTTGTAAGTGCCTTCAAGAAAGGTGTGTTGTCAAACAGATTGTAAGGCCACGTGTGGCCATATCTCACATTTTCCTTGTTGACTCTTACTGTTCCATCACTCAGTAATTTAATAAAATTAAATATGGAGATCTCCATCATCATTGTTGTTTTATATTCACTATGTAAAACAAGACAAGTTCTTTGCTTATTTGACTATGGATGTTCTCTTGATAAGAAACCTAATTGATAAATACAATGGCATTTTTTAGATAAAGGGCTTGGTATCCAACATGAATGAGTGGATGTGGTCTTGTGATGGTATTATAATAAAGGTAATTAAATTACCTTTTTCAGGCTTCTGGATATAACATGTAAAGTTTAGAAGAAAGAAACATCTAGAACCTAAGGAGTTTGTTTCAATTCCTTCTATAAATAAAACTGATGGCAACCACATTGTCCTCTCAGTTAACATATAAATTCTAACTACTAGAGTAATCACATAGACCCACTCTTTTAACATATAAATTCTGACTACTGGAGTAATTAGTAAGACAAGAAGGGTTGAACTCAATTGGTTCATGTACGCAACATTCAATGAAATTTTAGGCAAGGGGATGGCAGTGTGTGTGTAACATAAATTTTTTCCATTAGGCATCCATCAAATAATAGTTTTTTTTTTGTCCATAAACATTTTAATCCTTCTATAATACCTCAATTTTTCAACATTACATGAAACTCAAAGGCAACTTAAATAGTAATGCCTTAACAACATTAAATTAAAATCTCCACACCAATTTTGATCTTTCTCAAAAATTGCATATGGCACATTTGTCAAACTCATCATAAGGCCTCACAAAGAACAATCCCTAACATTCTTTCATTGGATCTTGAAGAACACATTACTCTCAACCAAGGATGGCCCCAGTAGCTAATCTATATTTTTTGTAGGGTTCACTACCGTAATTATAACGTAACATAGTTTACATCAACTATAACAGCTATGTCCAATTCTGGTCGCAATTTTGCACAACCTTCTATAGCATTGTGCACAGGATCTGAGATGAAGTTGCTGATGAGATCTTTGTTAATGGGAAAGCCCCTGTTAATGGCTACAAATGCCTGCTGAGTTAGAATATAATCAAATGGAGGGGCCCACTTTCTTTCCCTAAGCCTACAAGATGGATCGGATTGAGGAGGTTTTGGACAACAAAGGTGGAAGGATTACAAGAGGTAAGTAGTATATGGGGTATCTAATCAAGTGGAAGGACAAACCAGTGAAAGATTCTTCATGGATTACACAGGATGAGGTTGACCATTTTGCTTTTCCTTTGGCCCTAGAAAAGTGAGATGATAACTTTTCAAATAACCCTGGGTGTCTGATGCAGGAGCATCTTGGGTTCTTGGCAATCTTGCATCAACCAAAAATATTTGTTTTTTTTGTTTTCCAATTTTATCAGTCTCAATGTTTCTTTATGTGATCGTTCAGTTTAGATTCTTTGCTCTTGCGATCCTTACAAAGTTTTTTTGACCTCATGCTAAACCTTTTCCTAGGACCACACATCTTTTGGTTGTTTCGTGCATGAGATCTCACTTATTCTTGGTGGGACTTTCTTGTTCTTCATTTTTTTGGTTAGTCTTGCATTTTCTAATTTTGTGAAGATATTTTTCAATCGGAGAAGCTTAACGGATCATTCCTTGATGATGTAACGTATGTGGCCAACCTAATTGAGGGATCATGATTCATATTCCATTCATTGGAGAGGGATCCTTATGATTTTAGGTCCTGACTTAGTTGTTGTAATACATTTTTTTTTCTTTGGGGAATGTAATATTTCTAGGTCGACCTAAGGTTTGTGAAGGCTTTATAAGCTTTGTAATTTCTTCTCTTGAATATCAAGAAGAATATAAAGAATCAGTCTAAATAGAATAGTAGCCTATCATTTTGTACGGTATGATCTTCTAGATCGGATGGAAAAAAGTTTCTATAGAAGGTCCATGTAGCTACTAAGGCTTATAGATCATATAAAAAGATAACCTATTGAAGATTCTAATCAGGGTTGTATGCCTAGAATGTATTGTTTCTTGTAGCTATCCCTGTAACTGATTATGTGATAATAAGGAGGTTGATCTTGCATTCATTTCCTTGTTTTTCCTTTTGGGCTTATGTTGTGTCTCTTTTTGTAAGGATTTTTTGGACTATATGAGTTCCCACTGTCCTTGATTGCATCAGTTTGTTTGATAAAAAGGCATCCACAAAAATATGCATGTGTGTACACACACACAGGTATACATATACATAGATACACACACACACACACAAGTTTATATCCAACAAACTTTCCCACCCCACACTACTAGACACATCCAATCAAAATTAAAAAGGTGAGGTTATCTAGGTCTCTCTCTCACTCACTCACTCACTTTCCCCCTCTCCTACTCCCTCCCCCTTCTCTATCTTCTTCCCTCACTCTCTCCCTCTCTTTCCCCCAATCTCTCTTCTCCCCTCCCTCCCTCTCCCACTTGCACCCCTCTATATACTTAATATACACCAACCAATATTATTACACATTCAATGAATTAAATGAGATGTGAAATGAAGAAAATAAGATATAAAATAAAGTAAATGGGATATAAAATGAAGTTTAAATGAGATACCAAAAGAACTAAATAAGATAGAAAATGAAGTAAATGGGATACGAGAAGAAGTAAATGAGATACAAAAAGAACAAAATGAGATTCAAAATGAGCCTCTCTCTCTCTCTCTCTCTCTCTCTCTCTCTCTCTCTCTCTCTCTCTATATATATATATATATATATATATATATATATATATATATCCCTCTCTCTCCCTCCCTTTGCCCCTCTCCTCATATTTCCCTATCTCCCTCCCCCATCTCTCTCTCTCTCTCTCTCTCTCTCTCTCCAAATTACCCTCTACCTCAACCTCATAGATCTCACCCTCTCATCCTTCTCCCACTTTGTCTCTCACATCTCTCTCCCCCTAATTACCCTATTTTCACTCTCTCGCCTCCCTCCTCCTCTTACTATCCCATCCCTCCCCCCCCCTCACCATCTCTATCACCTCTCTGTATTTTCTACTTTTTGTTCCCCATCTCTCCATCTCTTCCCCCATAATTATTGACACTTAAGACACCTTAAGACATTCTTAGACTCGTTAAATTATCATAAGACCCCTTAGTACCACTTATGACATCTATGGACCCTTAAGAAATCCTAGGACACCTTACAAATACATCCTAGGACACCATAAAAAGACATCCTAAGATACCTTAGGACCAACTATGACACCTAGAGCCCCTTAATACATCATAGGACCCATTAGTTTACCCTAGGACCCCTTATGATCTCTTAAGATAACTATTACCCCTTAGCACCCCTTAAGACTCCTACGAACCATTAATGTATCCTATGACCCCTTTAAGACCCATTAATTTATCCCAAAACAAAATAAGGTATCTTAGGACAAATTAATACATTTACAAGGAGACATTAGGATCTCTTAAGACATCTAGGATCCCTTAAGACATCCTATGACCCACTAATGTATCTTTGGCCCCTTTAGGACCACTTAAGACATCCTAGGACCCATTAGTGTACCCTAGGACCTCTTATCACCCCTTAAGACTCATATGAACCATTAATATATCTTAGGACACCTTTAAACACAATAATGTATCAAAAAACCCATTGATGTATTGTGGGACACATTAATACATGCACAAGGAGACATTAGAACTACTTATAACATCCTAGGACCCATTAATGTATCCCCCTTTAGGACCACTTAAGTCATCCTAGGACCCATTAGTGTATCATAGGACTCCTTAGGACCTCTTAAGACACCTGGGACCTCTTAGCACCCCTTAAGACTCCTACAAACCATTAATGTATCATAGGACCCCTTAGGACCCATTAATGTATCCCAAAACACATTAATGTATCCTAGGACACATTTATACATGAATGAGGAGACCTTAGGATCCCTTAATACATCCTAAGACCCATTAATGCATCTTAGGCCTCTTTAGGACCACTTTAGACATTGTAAACCCATTAGTGTATCCTAGGACCCCTTACAACCTATTAAGACACCTAGGACCCCTTAACACCCCTTAAGTCTCCTACGAGCCATTAATGTATCCCACATGTATCCTAGGACCCATTAATGTATCCCAAAAGTCGTTAATATATCCTAGGATGCATTAATACATATATGGGAAGACCTTAGGATCCCTTAGGACATCTAGGACCCCTCAAGACATCCTAGGACCCATTAATGTATCTTAGGCACCTTTAGAACCACTTAAGATATCAAAGGATCCATTACTAATCCTAGGACCTCTTAAGACACCTAGGAGCCCTTAGCACCCCTTGAGACTCCTGCAAACCATTAATGTATCCTAGGATCCCTTAAGATCCATTGATGTATCCCAAAACCCATTAATGTATTTTAGGATGCATTAATGCATATACGAAGAGACCTTAGGATCCCTTAAGACATTTAAGACTCCTTAAGACATTGTAGGACCCATTAATGTATCTTAGGTCCCCTTAGAACCACTCAAGATATCCTAGGACCCCTTAGAACTTCTTAAGACACCTAGGACCCCTTAGCACCCCATAATACTCCCATGAACCAACCAATAATGTATCCTAGAACCCCTTTGGACCACTTTAGACACCTAGAATTTCTTATGACAACTTAGGGTCCATTAATGTATACTAAGACCCCTTATGACCACTTAAGAGACCTAGGACCCCTTAAGACATCCTAGGACCACTTATGACACCTAGGACCCCTTAAGACATTCTAGGACCCGTTAATGTATATTCGAACCCCTTAGGACCTCTTACGATCCCTAGGACCCATTAATGTATCCTAGGATGCCCTGGGACCCATGAATGTACCTGATTCCCATTAATGTGCCCTAGGGCCACTTATCATGCATCAATGTATCCTAGGACCTATTAATACATACTATGACCCATTAGGATCCCTTAAGACACTCAAGAGCCCGTAAGACATCCTAGGACCCATTAAAGTATCATAGGACCCCTTAGGACTAGTTAAGACACCTAATACCCCTTAAGACATCCTAGGATAAATTAATGTAATTATGTATCCTAGGATCACTTATGACACCTAGGACCCCTTAAGACCCATTAATGTATCCTAAGACCCCTTAGGACTACTTAAGACACCTATGACCCCTTAAGACATCCTAGGACCCCTTAATGTATCCTAGGATGCCTTTTGACCCATCAATGTGTCCTAGGACTCATTCACACCCATTAATGTATCTTAGAATTCATTCACACCTATTAATGTATCCTAGGACCCATTAATATATTGCATGACCCATTAATACATATGATGACCCCTTAGGACTACTCAAGACAACTAGCACCCCTTAAGACATCCTAGGACCATCTAAATCTCATCTCTCTCCCCCTAATTGCCCCCTATCTCTCTGACGCAGTGCAAGGTCAAGAGAATCCCCAAAGGAGATGTCCAAGCCCCCAGCTAAACAACCACACAATGGAATCACAACAGCAAAGCAAGATCTGAAAACAATCTGAACTCTTTATTCATAAAATCACTGATTACATGCAATGTGTTGAGTTGTAAGGTCTTCCCGGTTATAGCCAATTACAAAGCAAGTAATAGTTCTACAAGATCCCTCAAGATCCAATTCATACCCTAACCCTAGCTAGCCAAATCTAAAACAACACATCAATCTAGTAGAAACATCCAGCAAGATCTAAACTTGTGCTCACAAGCCACCAAGCGATCTCCTTGTTCTTAGGTCACAACCACTAGCTCTGCTCACAAATTTGCAGCTTTAGATTCCTAACTTGAATCTCTGGTCCTCCTCTCCCTCTTCTCCTCTTTCTACAACTCTACCCCAAACCTCCTTATATACTAACTTCAGCCACAGGTCGGCCAGAAGAAATAAATAAATTCTAAACCCAGTCGGCTACTAAAGAAAAACAAATATGCCTCAAGTCGGCTTACAAATAACATTAAATGCACATAGGATAAAGATCCAATACCCATATAGGTCCACACACATCCCCACAATCGATCCATGTCACGATCACACACTACACACATTAAATGCATCGAGTCGGCCGATTAAATCCACAAGAACTCCGTTCGGCAAGCCAAACTGTCGAGTGTCAACAAAACTATTGAGCAAGCCAAGTGTCATCGAGCAAGTACGTCGACCGAGCTCCACAAGCATCGTTGAGCACAGGTTCTGCCGAGCACTAGAAGCTTTACCGAGCTCCTTCAGCGTCCGAGTCCCTTCAGCAACCGAGCCCCTCGGTCAACACTACAACCGAGCAACACTTCTCCAACCGAGTTCTCCAACACTAAGGTCAAAATACTCCAACATGCAGGATTGCTAACTACCCCAGGATGCTCTTGCATCACTCTCAATCTCTCCCCTCCCTCATCTAACCTCTCTCTCTCGCTCTCTCCTCTTCATCCTCACTATCTCAATCTATTCCCCCTCAATTACCCTCTTTCTCTCTCAACCCCTTTATCTCTCTACTTCATCTCCCTCCCCTCTCCCCTCTTTAACTTCTATCTCCTCCCTTTGCTTATTTTTTGAGGACTTGTTTAGGGACAAATAACCCACACAGGTTTCATAAGATTAAAACTCATATGGGTTTCGAACACTATAAAAAATCACTTTTATATATTAAAAATGGATTCAAATTTTGGTTATATTAAAAAACTCGAACATGTTTTGGTTATAGTTAAAACTCGATCGAGTTATTTGAATCTAGGCTTGGTAATTACCGAACCATAATATGGTCTGGTTATTTGAATTAAAATAAACTCGATCAAGTTATTGGTGTTTTGGGTTTTTTCAAGTGGGTGGCCACTTTTTTGCACACCATCTTGGTGCACATACCCAAGTATTGTCATAGAGTCTTATAAAATATATCATAACTATCATAGATGCTCTCAAAACCCCTAACAAGCATACAAAAACCTCAAAATAGAGGATTTTAAGAGGGGATACCTAGTTTTTTTTTCCTAATTTACAATGTTAAAAGTAATTTCGCCTTTACATGATCTTTTTCACCACCATTGGTTAAACAAATCAACCTATTATGGGTAAATTACAAAAGATATTAGGAAAATAATAATTTATGGATTTACAAAGTTGATGGCACCTAAATCCTATCATCTCACTTGACATCATACATTATAAATTACCCTATTTAGTTACAAAATAAAAATCAAGTACACTGATCAAGGCCCACATTAAGAGAATTTATCTGTGGTCACTGGCTTTGTTAGAAAATTTGTAACATTATCTAATGTGTAAACTTTTTCAATCAAGACTTGACCTTTTTTATCCATCTCTTGCACTAAGTGATATTGAACATTGACATGTTTTGTACAAGCATGATACATAGGATTTTTGGCCAAACATATGGTACTCTAACTGTCACATCCAATTCTCATTTTCCTACAATTAAAATCAATACCAATACCATTTTCCCAAAGCGGGGACACAGGCTAAAACCCTTGGGGACAAGTCCCCAAGTACCCTTGGTTAAACTTTAAATTGTTTCTTTTGAAAGTTGTTTCTTGGCACATTTCTACTTTGATCTTAATATACAACTCTATTCATGAAAAAAAGGGACTGGTACACAGTTAAGCATAGTACCATAAACCTATTTTGACAATAAATTAGCAAACTACCAACTAAGATTTTTTTCTTTAACTGGGATTTGGTCAGGGAAAATTAGGAATCCAATAATTGCAGAAAAAGGGAGAAAAACTGTTCTTTTAATATTTAAAAGCAATTTAATCATGCCTTCAATTTAAATTTTCTAGTGCTATTCTAGAATAAACTAATACGCACGCATCCTTCAAAAGACTAATGTCCTGTTGTACGATTTGTGATTTGCTAATGAAATTCTAGTAGTGAAGAACCTATTAGTCCAAGGCCCCGGTGTCCAAAATTGATATCAACATGCATGGTATGGCTGGATCCAACTAGGCTTAGCAAAAGACTTGGCCCAACTTCAACCCATAAGAGAGAAACATGCCACTAATTGAGGGCAAACAAAGCAGTTTTCTTCACATTGTTTGAATAGTTTTGAAATTGAATTCATGTGAAAGAAAAACATGTATCTTTTGTAAACTTTTCCTTATTAAATCATTTTTCATTATATCAATTATTGGTGCCAAGTCTGATCCAACTCTAATATGACTTTGCTTATCCCTAGCTGATTTTAATTCTAGTTACTTTGGGAGGGGTCCCATGGAGTGGGGAACTGTTTCTATTTTTGTGCCTCAAGCAATCAATGTAAGATATTTTATTATAGATCTGTAATAAACAAAAGCATTTTCATCATATGCATCTATTTATTGGGCAGGGATGGCACTGGTGGCTGAGAATTCAAAGCATCCGTTTGAAACATTTCATACAAAAAAAGGAGTACTACTGGAAATTGCTGCAGATTCTCAAAATGATATGGCAGAACAGAGGACCTCATATAATAGAACCGTTTTCCACCAAAATGCACTGACATTATCTCAGCAGTGTCATCAGGCAAAAAATACTACTAGGTGAGGCTGATAGTACTTGAAATAAAACTGATTAGAACTGTGTGCCTCTATGACACCTGCATTAGCTTAGAGCTATTTCCCACACTTCTTTGATCGGGTAAATTGGCCTGTTTATTTTTGGAAAGCAGGCTGCCCTCCCACATTATACAGTCTTTTTTCTGAAATACTTTCACTTTATGCATCCACCTGATTGCTGAATCAGGGAGAGTGAAAATTTTCTTAGCTCATACAATGAAGAAGTCAACTCTTTCTAACCTTTAACTTTTGTACGAAACTCAGCATCTACTTGGAGCCTGCCCACAAAGATTTGAGCCCAAACCATGTTGCAATAAGTGCCTCAATTTATGACTAGATTGCAACCCATCAGACGAGCCATTTCACAATTCAAGTAAATTAAGCACGGTTTTATATGACAAATCATGATCTTAATGTGTAGTAATTGTCTTCTTTCTTTGCTCATTTTTCCTGTTAGGAGTTGCCAAATTATTCTACTCAGCTATATCATGAAAAAGTTATTTCATAAATTAATCCAAGTACTTGTCTGCCTAGTGGGTACTTGAGCAGATTACTACTACCAAGTAACCTGATTGTGTTAAGCTGTCTTAAGAAATATTTAATAAAGATCATATTCACTTCTTTTCGTATCGAAGCATCATCATTTATTGCAATTCATAGCCTTTTGTTGCAAAACATGCTAAGTTCTGCATACTGTTACATTAAACTAAGCTGGAAAAACACCTTAGGCCCTAAGTATGATTACATTTATGATTCTGACATGGCAGCATAAGAGAAGGTGTATAGTATTCGGTAAAGATTACATTCACTTGTTTAGTTGTGTTAGCATTGAAACGACGTCACTTATTGCAATTTATAGCTTTTTATTGCACAACACACTAACTTCTGCATACTCTTATATTCAGTTAAGCTGGAAAATACCTTACACCATAAGTATGCTTATGTTGATGGATCCCACATGGCAGCATTACAAAAATGATATTTCATTATTTGTGAACAGGAGAGTTTTGGACGTCATGATCCAAGAACATTTGGATGGATGGATACTCAGAAGATTGTAGGTAGAGAGATAGAGGTTTGCTATGCTCGCAAATGGGTGAATATGAAATCTTAAATCCATCATATATAATAGAAGCTGGAAAAGAGGAGAAAGTTCAAAGAACAAACGAATATATTTAATAGACAGAAATACAGAGAGATACAACAGTGAAGCAAAAGGAATTTGTGGACAGAAAAAATAATTCATCTACTTTGGTTAGTAAACCCTTAAACTCTGAAAAACTCAAAAACTTCCCCTGGAAAAAAGGTTCTGAGAATCTTAAAAAATCAGTAGAATGAGAAAAACAACTAAAACTCACAGTACATAGGCAAAAAAAATTGCACAGGCCAAAAATTTGTGATTGCTGATTTTTGTTTTGGCGAGTTTGTTGTTGTAAAATGGCTATACAAGTATGGCCCTTTTTTGGCAATTTGTGCACAAAAAGAGCAAGGTTGCATGTGGACAGGGGTACTTGGGTACTTAAGGTACAGGTACAGCTATTTTTCAAAATAGGGGATGGGGGTGCTTGGGTACGTCAATTTTTTTTTAATATAACTTAAAATTTTATAGAAAATCTGAAAACATGAGTCATGACAATGAGTTTTCAAAACAAGAACAGTGATAAAGTTTGCAGATGTAATGTATTGTTTTCAATTTCAGATTTACAATATTTTTTTATTATTTAATAATCAGTGAAACCCAGGGACGCGCACCCAGCCCAAAACACAGGAGTACCCGGTGCGGGGACTTCCCCGAGACGGGTACCCAAGTACCCCTGCCGCCGCACAGCTTCAGTGATTGGGGACTCCTAGACTTCCCAGAACGTCCGGGGGACTCGCAGGCATCCCTCGACGTCCCGGGGACTGTTTATAAAACTAATATAATTTATAAATGAAAAATCCTATTTGCTGATAATTTGAATTTTGATTTTTGAATGTTACTATAGTATTGGATATGTTACTATGTTGAATGTTCAATGGTTCTAGTTCATGTTGCAATTGTGCTATGTTTAAGTATTTCAAGAATCAATTTGGTATGTTATACTGAAACATCATTTCATAACCAGCATTTCAAGTTTTATATGTATAGTATGCAGCACCCCTCCGCCCCCTTCCCCAACCCCCCTGCCATCCTCAAATTGAGGCCCTTTTTTTTCCTGTCCCCCCGTCCTGACATCCCCCCACACCACAGTTACACTAGTAATAATAATATATGCTAAATGTTTAGATGCATAACAGAGAAGGCAAACTTTAAACATGAACAAGAAGATCATAAATCATATAACAAGGACATATTGCAAATGATAAACTTCTGACTTGAAAAGGGATAACGTTTACTGTTAATCAATATTGTATCAAAGTTTTAAACTGATTATGTATTTGAATTAAGCTTGATAAACAGCAAGCTGATACACAAACAAAAAACTGAAACAAAAATCAGAAATCTTGATCAAGGTCCTTAGCTATGATACTCTCCACTGAGTACCCACTAAGTACCCGGTACTTGGGTACGTGTACCCAATACTTGGGTATGTGTACCAGTACCTGGTACGCGTCCCAGGGGTGGTATGGGTACAAATACCCATGCAACATAGGCAAAAAGTCATTTTTCGACACTTTTATATAAAAATCACAATTTTAAGTTAAAAAGACTGGGTTTTTATGGTGATTTCCAGTTTGTCTTGATTTATGGCAATTTTTTTCAATTTTTGTAACTATTAGGAAAGTGACATTATTGACAAGTCATGATCATTACACCTGAGAAATATGTCACAGTGACAATCTGTTTAAAAATGACCCCAAAAAAATATTCAGCTACCTATCCAGGTGCCCATCAGCTTTTTATATAAAGAAGAGTGGAAGGAAACTTTTCCAACAATAGTTATCATTTTGCCAAACAAGAATCAAGATGGTTAACAATTTAGTGAAAATTATTTCCTTGCCCCTACAAAATACTGATTGAACATTAGTGACAACAAGATTAAAAGTGTTGAACATTAAGAAAACTAAAATCTTCAAAGCTACATCGAATCAGTAATAAGTCTTCAGCATATCTCAATTCTAACAGGGAATCTGTGAATATAATAAAAACAGAGGTGATCAGCAAACAACTAACGAATGGCAGAATCAAGGAAAAATTTACAGACTATGCAATAGAACATAAATCTCAGATATGAACAATGAAAATTCTAGGAAAAATAGCTTGCCTGTGGCTAATACAAAAGATGCCCAAATAACAGTGGAATCACTTGAGAGAAATGGAAGCCCCAGATATTGACAACAAAGGCCATCACAACCACATCCAGTTTCTTTTAAAAACTGTACATTTCTGGTCCAAAATGAACCTGCAGCCACTCAAATGGTTCACATCCAATTGCAAAGCTTTGGATGAATATCACATTCATGGAACACCTATTACAATTTTCACTACCATATTCAGTTATCTCCTTATTCTTATTGTCCATGGCTGTCATGGTACCCAGATTCGGATGCAATACAGAGAAGACAGGACCAAGTTAAAGGCAACCTGGTCATGGAACAGAGAGTCAGCAGAACGTATGGGAAATTTAATAATCATCAAATATAGCAAAATTCATTAAAAGAAATACCTAATTGAGAAAAAATATTATATAAGAAGAAAACCAAACTCAATCCTGTAGCCTAAATTATAAAAAACTCAAATCTGAGATTCCCACAACAGAAAATTGATCACAAATATAGTGCGTCTTCATTAAAAACCCTTGAACTACTAGAAATTGGGCGACCCAATATTGGAAAACATATTTTCAGCTAAATATTATATGATAAAATCAACAGTAAATTCTGGCAATAAGAATGCATGCATATAAGGTATCCTTAGAAACTAATAAGTTTAAAGGTTTGTGTTAATATTTAAGTAAAAACTTTAAGAACCTCAGCCTGTAAGTTGAAAGCATACCCACTACAAAAAAGATTCCACAACTTACTGAGAACTGTCTTGGTGATGGTGTCTGATTCACAAATAATGTGAAGTGAAAACTGTCTTAGTGAAATTAGTATGTCATGTTTCTTTGTTACTTAATAAAACAGTATGAAAATCAATGTTTATGACAGCTGTTGACCTTTTTAAGACTTCTAGAGGTCAATATCTTCAATGTTCGCACTGGCCGTAAAATGAATGACTAAAAGATCATGAATTTTCTCTGCTAGAGTTTGAGGAACATTTAGAATTTACATATAACAGCTTGAAACACTAATTTTAACTAGTCCCTGTTTGCTGCAGATGCTTTACTAGGTTGACAAAATCCAGACTAAACAGTAACATTATCCTACTTACAGCATACAAAATATTTAGTAAATGGCAAGGGTACATAAATGTTTCAGACAAGGAAACTTCTGAAAAATGCAGCTTGTAATTGTTACTAATATCACTTAGATAATATGTATTTTTTTATAATTGAAATCATTAAAGCAGCGTAGCAAAGAAGACTTGCAAGGTCAATAATGTCTTTAACTACAATAGATTTATTTTCTCATGTGCTATTCTACTGAATCCTGAAATATATATGTACAAATGTTTGTTCACACATAAATAGTGCACTACACTCAAGCTGGAATTGTGCTGCCAACCTTTGAGAGTTGGTCCAAACACTACACTCAAGCCGGAGTTGTGCCGCAAGACTCATCCATAACCTAGGGGTGACCCTTTGCTGAAATGGTGGGGCTTCTTGCATGTAGTGCCTACAACCAAGGTTTAACCCTCGCGAGGTTTTTCTCTACCGCATCAACAATTGGGGGGCCCCCAAGATCTTGTATCTTGATTCACTTGTGGGATGCAGAGTTGGGCATTTGCATTCCGCCTAGGGAATACATCCCTAGCTAAAATTTTAAATTAATGGGGATGGCTGGATGGTTCCCACTCCCTTTCACCTTTGCGGCTAGGGTTTCACCATTTCAGCACTGCTATGGAGCTCCTCGGCGAAGCTCATTTGGAAAATCTATTTTGGATTATGATGCCTTAGGTTTACAATTGCAAACACAAGGTGTCAAAGCCTCTCCCTTTGACAAACAGGGAGATTTTAATGGAGGCAGCAGAAATTTCAGTAGAGGTGTGTTTAGGGATTTTCGCCTAGAAAATAAAGGCAGTTGGAATGCCAATTCTGGAGGCCTTAATTGCCTCCCGCAATTAGAAAGCCTTGCAAAGGATGAGGACAGAGTCTTCAAAACCAGACATGAGGAGGATCTTTTGTGTCAAAGGATGCAAAGGGGGGATTTCAAGGGGTTCGAGAAGAGTAAGGCATCCCCTACCTTTGCTAGTAGGTTTGGACCTCACGAGAATGCTTGAGACATAAAACCAGTTCAAATTGGGCCCTGGAATGGTGTTAAAGACAGGTATAGGAAGGAACGGCAAGGTATTAAGGGTGATAAGAGGAGTGATGAAAAAGCGGGTGGGCTGTATTTAGAGGTGGCTACGAAGGTGTGATGGGAGAGTGACGAGCACAAAAATGAATTGAACCCCTTGCAAATAGGCTATCAATCTGTTTGGATGAAGGGATTGGAGAAGAGATTGCAAAAAATGAAAAAAATTCCATGGAGATGGACTTGATAGGCAGATCTAAGGGTTTGGGGCCCATTTTGTGAGAACTGCATAAATGGATGTCAAAGCAGTGGAGTACCATTTTGGAAGGGGACGTTCAAATCTACCCTGGTGTCCAAGGGTTTTTTGTGGTGGTGTTTGACAATGAACAGGATAGGAAGAAAGTCCTGTGTGATTCACAATGGAGCTGGGAGAATAAGTATATGTTGTTGCTGAAACCTTGGTACTAGGCTTTCAACCCGGCCACCGAATGCTTCAACAAAATTCCTTTGTGGGTAAGAATGTCAAATTTACCGCTTCAAGTTTGGTTTGATTCTTGTTTTGAAGCTATTGGGAATACACTGGATAGATTTTTGGGGCTGGATGAAGGATCCCAAAAGTTCTTTCATACTACTTATGCTCGCATTTTGGTTGAGATGGATTTGACGAAAGCCCCTCTGGCGGATTTATCCTTGAAACTTGCACCTGTGCAAACTGTACAAGGAAGAAAGTCCATAAACAGGCTAGCTTGGTGGAGGGAAATCTCCTCTAAGCTTTATTTGATGGAGAAAGGGGAGTGAAGAAACAAAAGACGAAAAAAATGATTTAGAGACCAAGCAGGGTTTGGCGCTTGAAACCACAAAAGCTCCAAAGGTTGTTAAGGATATGGGAGTTGCAAAGGGTCAACAAGACTTGAATTGTGATGCCTCAAAGGCTTTGAAAGGGGACAAGACGATCAACAACACTTATACGGAAAAGTGCAGTGGGACAGAAGAAAAATAAACAGGTTGGTTCTCAATTTACAAATAAGGAGAGAAATGGTGCTACTTCTAAGCTTTCAGGAGATATAGAAACATTGAAAAAGGATAGCGTCAATGCCAGTTGTAGACTTGTAGATCCGAGAACAATTACAGATGGGAACCTTCGCAACCAAATTGGGAGGCAATGACCTCTTCTGATGATTCATTGAAGTGGCAGAAGGAGGCTACAAAGCTGGAAGAGGGTTGGTAAATTGTTAAAGGAAGGAGGGATAAGAAAGCAAAGAATGAAGGAGCCTTTGAAATGATCCTATGAGCACAAACTAAAAGTGGAGCAATTAGTAATACTTGATTTGATGACCTATTAATGGGTTTTATTACAGGGTTGGCAAATTGTTAAAGGAAGGAAGGATAAGAAAGCAAAGAATGAAGGAGCCTTTGAAATGATCCTATGAGCACAAACTAAAAGTGGAGCAATTAGTAATACTTGATTTGATGACCTATTAATGGGTTTTATTACTTGGATGCCTTGTATTTGGGAGGTGGTTTCCCATTTGTAGCCACCCCAGTTTTGGCCAGGCTCAAAACCTTTGATTTAATAATTAATAATAAAATATACCATTTACCGATCAAAAAAAAAAGACTCAGCCATAACCCATGGTAAATTGCTAATAATTGCTGCCTGGTACAAAAACCTTGCCAAATCAAACAGCCAGCCGGTTTTCTGACACCTTTATTAAAAAACCACAGACTGCTGAATAACACACAAGTTATTCAATTACCTGCAGTTGTTTGGCCTTTTTCTCCTTCAAAAAAGTTAAAAATCACCTCCACTAAATTATAAAGACTGCCTTTTTTCATTTTCACTTCATATCAATAGTGTTACACTTAAAAATCAGAAAATATTTGGGCATAAGCAAACTTAAGAATTTCTAGATCAAAAATTTGAAATACTTTCAACATCAAACAATTAGGGAACACCTTGGGGCACAATCATTTGTACTATTATCTACAAATTCCTTCTAACCTTATCACTCAATACAAAGATTACAATTTGATATTGACAATATTAAACAAATTAGACTTTTATGCCATAGTTTTGTTTCAATTTCTCTGCACGCTACATTTGGCATTATTAAAAATTCAAAACAACAGTTTTTTCCAATTGTTTACAAATATTTCATAATTTTTAGTTTGTCAAGTTCCCCCGGTACTTTTAAAGCTGAGTAGTTGAATTCCATTTCAACCTTTTACTTTTCCATGTATATGGTGTGCAAATGGAGTGCTTCTAAGCTTCAGACTCTAAAACCTTGCCAGATATACAAAAGCTACAAGTTGATACCTGAAACTTTTTCTTGCAGTCAATGTTTTGTTTACAAGCTGAGGAAATAATTATATTTGGGGGATCCTAATGGTTAACAAGCCTAGAAAGAGAGATCAGGGGATAATACTCCAAGAAAAGAAGAATGGCTACTCATCCTAGACTTTTGAGCTGATTCTAGGATTTCCAATAGGAATCTGTAAGGTCGGAGGCCACAAAAACATTAATATTGCAACAGTTCAGATTGTTAAGAATTTCAAAATCGTGTAAATTGTAATGTTGAGGGAATGTAAGCTCTCTCTCTCTCTCTCTCGTAATGCCGAGGGAATGTAAGCTCTCTCTCTCTCTCTCTCTCTCTATATATATATATATATATAGATATATCTGTGTCTGTGAGTCTGAATGTTGGTGTGTTGTAAGTACAGAAACAGAATTCAATCAATGGAACTAAGATTTCTTTTTATTCTATGGCTCAAAATTGGATTGTAGACATTGCTAATTCGGCACATCATCTTCATTTGGTTCTCAAATTCTTTTAGTTATTGTTTCTTTTTAAATCCAGATTCCATGAAAATATTGTGTACTAAGAGGATAAGCAAAATCTGATTTCCATCCAAAAGTTGACATTATTCAAATTGACATACCATTTCTAAGGGGTAAAGAGCAGTTCTTTCTATCTGTTTACAAAGTTGTTGCAAGGTTTCAGCTGTCCAAAAAAAACAGAATTCAACACTTTATGAAAACAATGCCATTAACTAGAATCATGACAACCTGTCCAAGGGCATTTGCAATAACAATATCTTTTAAAAACGAACTTTTGCCTTAATCAAAAAACAGCATTTGTTTCTTTTTAAAAACAAAAAAAATGATTACCTAATACAGCACAGTATCCTTAAGCTTTCAGTTGCACTACTGTTATAATCAAATGCGAAAGCAGAGCATCACATCAAGATGCTGTGAACAACCTGCACATTTCAAGTTATGCTCAGGCCAGATGAATCAGAACACATTTACTTTCATTACATAATCTAGAAGTAAAAGTCCTAAAACTTAGGTTAATAATCATGACACACAAACATTTAACATTCTGGGCGCATAGTATGATTGGATAAAAATCCTAAAACTTGGGTTACTCAATAATCATGACACACAAACATGTAACATTCTGGGTGCATAGAATGATTGAATGGAATTGAAAACCATTTAAGTAAACCTGGTTGCTAACTACTTCTGGAGTTTCAACTGGCAATATACTAATCTGGGCATCCACTGTAGATTACTAGATGCAATTAGTATTTAGGCGTTCAGTGACTGACTCTTGTTTACACATGCTACCAGCCCATTTATACAAATTATGCTTTGAAACAACAATCAGAAGGCATCACAGTAAATGAATTAGCATTAGAAACAAATTAATTTGCATTAGAGTCCACTGGCAATCAACATTCAGTATGAGTGTTTGTGTGATTGCCTTGTTTGAGAAATGAAATGCTTTGTTAGTAGAAATTCCTTCCACTACTGAATGGATGCTAATTTTCTATTTTTATTCACCTACTCGTGATTGTGTATATATTTGACATGTGTGTTAGAATAGATTACGCAAAACCAGGAAAGACTTGAAGGGCAAAAAAGATTATTCTCAACCTCTACCATTGTCATTTGGATCAATGATCAATCTAAGTTCACCTTTGTCTCTCTATTTCTATGGATGATTGATGGTTGTCTCATAAAAACAGTGTCATTCCAGTCGTTTATCAATCGTAAATGGCCTGAGCCTATCAATTTCTATGATCCATAACTACAGTGGCATGTGAGCACTTGAAGCCAAGGAAACCCTTGCATAGAGATATTCATAATTCTATGAATATATTGCACACCTTACATAATAATGTACCAGATGCTGCACTGTTAGGACGAAGTGTGTTCTACACTTTGCAAGTCCTCGTTACAATTTTGGTAATATTAGGCTTCTAGGTTATAATCTTGAGATCCTAGATTACTATTGGAGTTATTTAGTTTCGTACATTTAAATGGCCCACTTTGAGTTAAGGATCCATTGGATTCTTACCAACAGTTGGTATGAGATGGAGCATTGAAGGATGAGTTATTAGTTGACTAATCCAATTAGAAAATGGCACTCCATTTTAAGAGGGGGAAGAATCACTATTTCTCATAAAGAGTCTTTGAATGCATGGTATCCTTGAAGAGTTGAATCTCTTTTGAAAGTAACTTATTCACACATATTGGGCATTATGAAATGTGTCTCTTGGGCACTTCTGTGGTTTTCAATTCCACTTGATGGTTTTATTCAAGCTTAAATTCTATAAATTGAAGACTTAGGTAATTAGTTTTGCTATCACAGTTTGAAGGAATTTTATTCGGCTGCTTGTATTCTTCAAGGAGGTTGTTCCTGCATCAGATATTCGGATCAGATTCTTGTATTTAAGATATATTGTTGAAATAACACAGTGGAGAATCTCATTTTGATGGTGGATTGTTTTCCAAATGAGTTTACCAAGGTAGGTGTTTTGTCACCTCTCTTCTTCTTATATTGTCTAAGGTACCGGTTCAGATGCGGGTACAAGAACCCAGTACGTGGATGCATGGAAATTTGTTTTAGGGGTTTGAATGCGCTCAAGTACATGTGTGTGTGTGTGTGTGTGTGTGTACAAAAAAATTAAAGAAATATACAGAATTGAAAAACTAAATCATTTGATAGTATGATACTTCATCATTGATAAATGCCAAATGCCAAAGATAAATATTAAATGTCAATTATAGTTCAAAATTACACCATCTTGTACAGGAAAATTCCCTACGACCACAAGTCTACTGGAAAAGTGTGGCGCCATTGATTTGTTCCCACCAGCACGCATCCAAGCGAACCGATGCGTGCATCCACATCAAATGCAGAGGGCCCTAGGACGCATCCAGTAACTTAGTATATTGTTGACTTTTATTGCATTTTCAATTTAGTCAGTATATCTCACATTTATATCAATACTTTAAAATCAAATTTAAGAAATTTTATTGTTCCTAACTGAAGAATCAACCCCTATATGCAGATTGGAAAACAATATACCCACGGCAACCTCTAGTGATAAATGTGCTCATGGCATGAATAAACCAAAGTCTTACACTATTGTGATGGCACTATCTCCTCTTTCATGGCATTTCTCCACAACTTGTTCTCTTCAAAAGAGAGCTTCTCCTATAAACTTAGGTTTATCATCTATACACACATAGGAAATATAAAGGACTGTATCTTTCAAGTAACCTTTGTTGTTTTATAAACCTTCTCCAACTACCAGTGGAGATCTAGCCACATCTAAATCTTGTTCTTCAAAATTTGTGTCAGATGTGCTTGCATTATCTCCATCTACATTGTCATGTCCACTTGATTGTTCATTTGTAGATGAATCTTGTTGCTATATTAAGTTCAAAATGAACCTTATCTCTCTCTTTTTAAATTTGGTTGTTCATCCCTGAATAAAACTAAGTTTCCTAAATATGACATCTCTCGAGTAGAAAAACTTCAATGTCATCAAATTCCAAAGCTTATAGCCATACACCACTTTTTCTTTCACATCTAAACAAATGCCTCATAGCCAAACAAATTGAAGTGTATTAAAACAAACTTTTTACCTGTCCACATGTCATATGGTGTCCTCTCCCCAAGCATAGAAGTAGGATACTTATTTTTCAAATGACAAGTAATATTAACCATTGCAACCAAAACTCTTTTGTCCTATAACAACATTGCTTAATAGGTTTCTAACTCATTCCAACAAGATTCTATTTAGCCTTTCAACTACTTCATTCTATTGTGTTGTGTAGTGTGTTATCATTTCCCTAATAGTATCAATGTGCTTGCAAAATGCTCAAACTCTTTGGAGCAAAACCCCCCACCATTTTCTAACCTTAACAAATTGATCTTCTTACCAATATAATTTTTTATACCATAAACCTATGAAAAATCTCAAACTTTTTCCTAAGTAAATACACACAATCACATCTACAATAATCATCAATAAAAGAGGCATAATATAGAGACTTAACAATAAAATGTGCATCCACAGGACTAAAGATATCACTTCCAATCTTGCCCTTGTTATAGTGCTTCGTGAAACAAACCACGCGCTATTTTTTTTAGGTGAACTATGTTGACAAAACTCAAACCCAACAAAAAAAGCTGAAAGACCTTTCCACTATACTCACACTTACCAAGGTTTTCAAAACCTTTTGTCCTACGTGACCCTGGTAGTGGTGCCACAAAAACTCAAATTCAAATCTAATTACAATGTTAATGCCCTCAACCTAAAAAGGATCCATTCCTCACACCTTTAGCTAGCACAAAATTGTCTTTAGCCAACCTAACACCTTTTCATCAAATTCAACACGCACACTGAATTCAATCCTTTTAGAGACAAAAATCAAATTTCTAGCCAAATCTAGTATATGTAAAACATCAAATCGTGTACTCCTCTCCCATACATGACAGACACTTTCATCTTCTCTTGACAAACTATTTAATCAAAAGTGTTATTACCAAGAAAAATCTATCCTCTACAAGTCCTTGTAATTGGAGTACCACTCCCTATGAGATGTCATGTGATACAATGCACCCAAGTCTATCAACAAAGAATCATCGCCAACATTGTTGGTAGATACAAAAGCGTCACTGCCATACTCATCAATATCAAGGGATATATAAGAGGAATGCTCCTCTTTCTTGGACTTGCACTCCTTTGTGTGGCATCTTTTGCCACAATTTCAGCGTTTTACTTTAGTCTTTAGATTTATTAAAAGACTTGGACCTCTTCTTCTTAGACTTTTTATCCCCACCACCCTTCTCCTTACCTCTCTATCCTCAGACCTATTCCTCATAAACATAGCATCACAAGAGGAATCATCCATGGGTTCTTTTGGTTTGGGTGAGAAACAATTACTACTAATTGTCATAATCAATTTTTCCCATGAATGAGGTAAGGAAAATAATAGTAAAATGTACTTATCCTCTTCTTCTATCTGAATTAGTGTTGACATTAATTGACTCATAATCATATGAAAGGTGTTGAGATGGTCATTTACAAAGTTAAGCTCTTTCCTCTTCAAGGAATATAACTTTCTTTCCCCAAAAAGTTAGTTTACAAGACTCTTGGACTAATACAAATTTCCTATCTTCTTCCACAATAAATATATAAAGGTCTCTTTTGACACATTCATCAATACAAAATTTGAAAGACATAGACAGAGTATTTCTACCTTTCTTATCTAACATAATATATTCCTCATCAAGCATACCTCTAGGTTTCACCAAACAGGATACCAATATCCACTTATATCTCTCCACCAAGAGGTTTTTCTACCTTGAACTTCCATAGCTCAAAGTTCGGCCCATTGAACTACTCGATAACAGACCTTGACCTACTCACTATGAATCTAACAACACTTTCTCTATATCCTCACAAGATCCTTCAAAGGCTCCCACTGAAACTAGTATCCACATACTACAACAAACCTTCACACCAAGGCTTCAAAATTGCAATCTCTCAACAATTTCACCATTCACACATAGTTATGACACAAAATGACATGGCTTCACCCAGGCAATCATGGTTTGATACCAAAAGCTGGGAATTTAATCCTTGCTTCAATCGACCAATAGGCTAGGATTTCAGGACACCTTAAAATTGTGTGATCAAACCCAATTATGTTTTTATACCAATTCAATTAGTACAATAAGGAAATACATGAAACTATATGCATACACATGAAACAAATTTTAATGGAGAACTCTAATGGGAAAACCCACCAACAAAAAGACAATAACCATTGTATTCACAAGAAATATGTCAAATACAATAAGCCTCTCCTGAAGAATATCTCAAGCTGCAAACTACAACATACAACCTCCAACTAGCATCTAGCCAAACTTCATTTCATCTGTACATGCAAGTAGATATAGGCAGAAAGACATTCTCATGGAATACCAACCATCTAAAATATGTAACTACCATATAAAATACCAATAGTTATACAACCAAAACATGACCATAAATGGACAGTAGCATATTGCACATCACATCGAACTTGAATTAGTCACATAGATAATCATTGCAAATAGGGAGTCATCATTGCTCGCAATTGGTCAAAGGCTATTTACCATCTTCACCTAAACTGCATACATGTCTTCCTACACCACAGCCAAACACCATCCATGGCTTGTGGTAGCAAACACAAACACCTGATTGCTTCTAGCTACTTGCAATACCTTTGTGCATGCCCTAGAAGGTCATCATGCACCTAGAAATCACTGCATATAATCCATTAACAATGCACAGACACTTGCACTATCATACACACTCAAGTAAGTTAAACAATTATGCAATTGAGACTTCTCCTCAAAATGACTTGCAATTGCAACAATAGTGACACAAGACTTAGACAAGTCTCCATGCTAAACAAGAACATCTAAAACCCATCACAACTTACCATGGTGTCATAACTAACTTCATAGCTATTTATTAGTCTACAAGCAAACACTTCAAAAAAAACTAGAACAAGTTCACCATCTTATCTCACCAAAGGCCTTATTAAGAGCCCTTTGTATGTGAATAGAACCCCACCGTTCCAATATTCATCACAAATTAACTACCTTAATAATCTCTAGTCATCCAAAAATAAAGCAAAAAAAACACTTGAGAATATAATTATGTTGTTTGCCAGCTCTGCCCAACAAAAAACTAAAAGTATATGACCTATGTTATCTGGTCACTAAAAACACCCTCCCCCACCATACCTTTATGGGTCTAGTACAAAGCCAAGGCTGAGGCTGGTTCTCCACTAGGTTTTCCGTAAGTCCTACCTGAATACCTCTAGTTCCTTTTGGGCTCTTCAAAGGACCACATGCTTGAGTGCACCCTTGGACAAACCCAGGCAGCCCAAAGGGAACCAAGGACCACCAAAAGAAAAACAAAAAATATATATTTTTACAAACAAAAAGTGCCAAATATCTAATTTCACCCTTAAGAGATAGATTTGTAAAAATGGGACGCACTGTAAAAGTTTGTGTGGTTTCTAAGGCCTCAATTTGGGCTTGGTGATGGGTGTGCTACTCCTTGGAGGCTTGGCCCCACTAGAGGCATTGCCTAAAGACCCCCATGAGGGGTGTTGACCCTTGAAGCAATTGGGGGTGTTGCCAGCAGATCTCCATGAGGTACTCTAACCCTCAATCCCATCAGGATCTCCACTCCTGTAGACCCCAACTAGCTATTTGGATCTCTCGTCACATAAAAAAACTTGATTACAATGAGAGGGTGACAAGGAATGGAATCTAACTCATAAGTGTGTTGGCTTAGACATTAATGTTGCACAATATGCCAAAAAATCTCTTTAGATGAGACAGTTTCTAAATATGAACACAAGATGACTGTCAAAAGTTGGAACCCTAAGCTGTATCTTTTCATCTGCTACCAATCTCGCTAGGTTATTAGCATTATAACTATAAGCTGTGACTTTAAGACTACTAATATAAAAAAACACCGCCCATGAAAAAAAAATTAGCCTTGGTCATCCTGCCCATGTTGAGACATGCTTTCAGGACCATGGCTTGTATTGATATCTCTATTCTGAAAATAATGTTGAATTCAGAGAGAGAGAGTACAGAACGCTTGAAATTAGACATTAGCACAAAGGATGTTATCTTAAGATTTTCGAATGATAAACAGTATAAATGATATGTTACCTCATGTATATTGGCATGAAATAGTTATATTCAGACACGATGTAGTATCTTTTGGGAAAGAATGTGAAGTTTACTCCTTTGACCAAACCTCAATATTAATTCTGTCCATTTTTCTTCCCCGTCTTCAATATCTATTTATTTGACTGGTGCTTGATGCAATTTTGGGTTTTCCTTGACAAATAGCAAACGAGGGTATCATTCTCTTGTAAATTCCGGGTTGCTTTCAAATTCATCCATTAGTGATGTGTAAGCTGCAAAGTCTGAAATAAAACCAGTCTCGTCATGTAACTTCCTAGATACTTCTGAATTTTTTTTCTTGCAAAGTCCGTGAATTAAAGTGTTGTAGGTAATATCATCTGGCACTAAGCCTCTGTCAATCATTGTTTTCAAAAGCATGTTTGCCTTCCGTGTCTGGCCTTTCTTGCAAAGTCCACTGATAAGAGCATTATAATGGATCACACCAGGCACCACTCCACTGTGCTGCATTTCCTTGAATAGCTTCAAAGCCATTTCTAAATCATCATTTTTGCAGTGTCCATCAATAACCATTGTGTAGGTTGCATCATCCGGCAAGAAACCTGCCTTCAACATCTCATGCAACATGTTTTGTGCATCTACAACTTTTCCTTGCCTGGTAAGTCCAGTTATCAGAGCAGTGTAACAAACATTATCCATCTTCATGCCTCTCATAACCATCTTGTTTCGAATCTCTAGAGCCTTTTCCAAATTACCTTCCTTACAGAATCCATCAACTAAGATAGTATAAGTGATCTTGTCAGGCACCAACCCTTTTTTTACCATTAGATCCAGGAATCTTTTAACTTCCTTTAACTTTCCAGCCCTGCAGAGCCCATGGACGAGAGCATTGTATGCAACCACATCAAGTTTTATTCCCTTTTTTTCCATTTCATCATATAGATTCAAAGCAGCCTCAATTGTGCCTAACTTACTGTGTGCATCGATCAATGTTGTAAAAATGACACCATCTGGAATCAATCCCCTTCTTTTCATCTCCTCAAACAACTCACACGCTTCCTCCAACATGCCTTCCTTGCAATGCCCATTAATCAAAGCGCTGTAAGTCACAATATTAGGGCGAATACCCTGTTCCACCATCACAGTCAAAAGCTTGTAAGCATCATTTATTTGGCCCTTCTTACAATGCCCACTAATCAAAGTATTGTAAGTCACCAAATTAGGAGAAAGGCCCCTCTTCCCCATTTCATCAAACAAGCTGCATGCTTCTCCTAGCTTCCCATCCTTACAAAGACAATTAATAGCCATATTTAATGTATAGACATTGGGACATACTCCATATTCTACCATTTCATTATATAAATCCCAAGCAGAATTAGTAGATTTAGACTTAAGAAAGCTACCGATAATGGCATTGCAGGTCTGCAAGGAAAGCACGAACTTGTGTTTTTTTATCAACCTTAGACATTGAATGGCATCAGGGATCATTCCACTCCGTGTGTATATATTCATTAGCATATTATAAACTGCAGGGGGTGTATGTTTTCTGGGGATCTGTGTGTCTACAAGTACCTGGAAAACAGAACCAGCTGAATGGCGTCCCTTCCTTGAGACTATGATTTCCAGCAGAGATCGTGCTTGCGGGAACACTCTGGCCTGGCACAGAACATGAATCATAGTACAGTAGGATTGAATCGTATGTCTAAAACCCTGCTGCTGCCCTACGCAGTTGAAAAAATCCAGCAAGCAACCCACTTTTAATTGCCCTCTGAGTAGTACTTGGATCACATGATCAGCAGTCAATCTGTGAGAAAGTTTCTTCAGAGAATCTAAAGTAGGCTCTTCTTTCAATGCCATGTAGAGCTTCTGGACTATTTCTGCGTTATCATTCTTATGATTTGTGGGTGAGGAAGGATGGACGGCAGGGAAACGTGAAATGGGTTTATTAATTGCTAAGCTTCTATAATATCGCCGGTGGCCAGTGGCGAGATTGAGCAAAAAGGCTGACATGTGGGTACTCTTTTTTATCATCAGGATACGGTTTAGAGAGGACTGTGTGTAAGAAGACGAAATGATTTCAAGCACAATATATATAAATAGCAAAGAGAACTTGCACAGAAACTTGTCAATGCTTCGCCACAGCACCAAAATGAAACTGAGTAGGCTATATTTTTTACTCACCTGCCCACTCCAAATCGTTCTAGACAAAGAACATTAAACCCAAGCTCCTAAAATTCCAAGCACAGCTAATTTGCTGTGGTCCGCTGGAGGGGTTCGTAAAAAGATTCATTTGTATTTAAAAGTGTTTGGTCTCATGAACTTTTTAATATAACAATAAAACTAGCAGTTGCACGCGAAGATGGTGCAAGAGTTGCTGATACATTAATTTAATTGTTAACATTACTGATACATTAATTTAATTGTTAACAATATAGTGTTTTTCTGTTTATATAATTTAATTTTGATATAAAGTGTTACCTTTAGGTTGATGATTGATCATAACGAATCTTGGTTCATGTTTCTAGTGGTATGTTAACAATTTTGACAATTTTACTAAAATTGTAATAAAGGTACAATTGTTATGTCATTTTAATTTATTTTTTAATGTGTCACAAATTTACAAAAAAATTTATGGCATGTTAATATGAGATATTAATGGATTTGTTCATTTGATTTTTAAATTAGGATGAAGTACACAATACTAAAGAGGAATTGATTTATAGTTTGCAGGTACCCAAAGAACATATGTCAAGATTTTGAAGAAGTTAGAGAGAAAATGTATATTTTATATGCTAAAAAGTGCATTGTATAAATTGGTGAATATAAATTTAAATTCAATAAAAAAGATATGTATTGTTAAAATTGGTGGTGAATCATCAAAAAGTTGTCATAGGGCAAATCTATATTATAATTTTCAATAGTTAAATGTCAAAATGTAACAATGTTGAATTTTAAACTTTGTTGAATTAATTAGTGTGAAATTTTTCTAACATTTTTTGAGAGAATTACTTTGTAGTGAAGATCTAAATAGTTAATATTAAATATTGAAAGCATAAACTCAATGCATATTATTAGTACATAATTTTGACAAATTTGAGCTAAATTATTTATCTCATATCCTAACTTGAGTCTTTAACTTGTACATTGGGTTTTGTATAACCTTAAGGTAAAAGAAAAGTAAGTAAACTTTAGCCTTTGTGTTCTGTGATTGTCATATTTTTTTTTTTATCTATCCTTGAACTTTAAGTACTTTAAGGTTCTTGTACTTTTATATTCCACATTAAAAGAGGAAAGGAACTGTAGGTGAGCATGTTGCAACATTGTTATAGCACTTGTTGTTAGAATGTCTAATATTTTTAACAATATTGCACCAATAGTTATGATTTTATAGTTGTTAGTATTGATGATTACTACCCATAATTGAATGAAATGTATTCCTTAGATCTAGCAAGCAACAAATTATGTGATGTCACATTAGTGCACAAATAAAATGTCTTAGTGCACAAGAATCAATCTCATTTTTGGGGGGTCTTTATGGACACCTCGACAAAAACATGTTGATATGGCATCATCTTTGATGATATGGCACTTAAAACTTAGGTGTACATAGTGGACTTGTCATGTAAGTTGTTGCAAGAATTAGGAGCAATTTAAAATTTCCACATAGAATTTTGAAAAACATGAAGTTAGGGTGCTCAAATACTAGGTCATCTCCTCTACTAGCTTTGCACATGTTCATTATCATTTTTTAATTCTACATTATTTATGATGTTTCATATATTCCACGATTATGATGCTACCCCCATGTTGTGTTGTGTTTGTCTTTACTATGATTACAGGTTTGTGTTTCTTATCATTTTCCTATTCTACAATTTGGTAACGGTTATTATGCTTACACATTTTGATCTTACGATCACATATCACATAATCCTTATCATATCTATTCATGTATGATTTCATATTTATAGAAGATTTATCTTATGATGCAAATTGTTTCATCACCTTTATTCTTTATTAAGTTATGATCATAGAAGTCATATTGTGTGATTATCATTTTAATCATTATGTTATCATTTATATGTTTACAGTTTTGAATAACTCTTCTAGAACTACCTTATTGTTTGAAATGGCCCTATAGCATTATGTGTCTTTCTCATGCTTTTATTCCCACATCTCAATCAACACACTTTTGAATTTTATTTCATTTGGTAATTTGAAATAAATCTAAAATCTCTATTGCATATCAATAGTCTATTTCAGATTGCTTGAATTAAATTATTATGAAATCCTTGATTTGATGGTATAACACACTAAACATACAAATCAATATCTAAGGTTTCCAACTATGTTCTTTCAAATAAAATTTCAAATTGTTAATGAATTGGACAATAAATCTCAAGCTTAAAGTCATGTTATGGATTTTCATTGGAGATTGTAACAATTTCTTCAAGAAGCATTTATTGTACAATAGTTCTGAGAAATTATTTATTAGTGTACATGCAACCAATCACATTGCACACATTTTAGCTTAGCATTGGCATCACAATCTTTTTGGGATAGTTCATTCTATTTCACCTCTATTTATCATATTATTTCAATGATTTGGAAATGGGGTAAAAAATGATCACCTCATGTTACAGTTACATATATACAAAATGAAACACATTGAACAAAAAAAAATTAGGAGTCCTTCGTAGACTAATTTTATTGTAAAGATTAAAGTTAGAATTTTATCCTTAACACAACATCTAAATTTTGTTTTACCTGATCTCATTTTTATGTACCAAATCCATTTCAGTGTTCTTGAAGATTATAAAATAGCTATGATGTTTCATAGTGATTCAATAAGAGGCTTGTATTTGACAGAGAAAAAGCATAAGGGCTGGGTCACAACAAAATGACAATACAGGTTGAAGTCCTGATTTGTAGAGCTCAGGAGGCAGAATATTTAGAGTGGCTTAGAAATTGTAAATTTGGTGTAATGCAATTTCAGAAAGATTTGTGTAGAACCTTGATGCTCTTTTATTTGGTTTCCAAAATGGTTTTAAGCTTCAATAGCTACCAGTACATTCATTGTTGATTCTAAAGAGTTGCCAACTCCAATTATCAAACCCCCATGAATGGTTAGACCAAGTGTATGCCCCCTAAAATGGTCACCTAGACTTTTGGCCCCCATTTAGCAATTTATCAAATCCCTGAATCAATATTTTCAAAAATCAACATTTTGCATTATATCAATTTCCTTGATCAAATCATATTTTATCATTTTCGATTATTTGCCTTGGGCTAACCATTTTATCCTAAAGTCTTTATTTATTTAAAAGGAATATTTCCTCCCCTTTTATTAAATAAAAGTCCCCACTTTTCATCTTATCCTAAGTTGCACAAATAAAGCATTATTCTTATTTTACAAAAAGAGAAAAAGTATTTTTTGTCTCATATGGACACAAAAGTCAACTCCTATTTTCCTATTGGAGGATACTTGTGCACATGGATTGCTCCTCTTTCAAGCTCCATCGTTCATTAAATCTTTTGCCTCTTAATCTCAATGGTCCATTTCACCTCATTTCTTATAAAAGGAGAGCTCTCTTCCTCATTTGTATCCATCTATTTTATGCTAATGTTATGTTGCAGGTTTTCTAGGTCTATTTGGAGCTTTCTTTGAAGACACTTTTGCATCCGAGTTTTGAATATCTTTGTTGCATTTCATTTAGTCTCATATTTGATTTCATAGTTGCATTGATAATGGCATTTCTAGTATAGATTTCCTTTTATGCAATAGAATAATCTCACATAGTCTAATTAGGAAGGTTGTAATCTTTTGCTATTTCCTTTCAATAGCTTAATTGCATCTTCACCCTCATAGATTAATTTTCATTCTCATATAGGTTTGCATTGCATTGCATACATCTTGATTTCATTGGAGATATTGGCACTCTTGCCCTTGTCTTTGATTTAGAATCTCTCATTGTGTGGTTGACTAGCAAGGTCATATGCTTCATAGCTCTAGCTGAGAGCAAATTCATAATCTTGCAACTCCATACATAGAGAGCTATGGATCGATTTGTGAGGGCTCATTCTTGAGTATTCTTGCATGTAATGATTCATAGAAGTGTGGTCACATTTTCACCATACATTTTTGGCGCCCACCATGGGGCAGAGTAGCTTAACTTTGTCCTTTCATTTTTGCATTTTCGTCAATTTTTCAAATTAATTTTGGCTTAATTTTCAGTCTCTATTCTTTTGGTCTCAGCATATCGTACGATACTGTTCCAGTATATCGCGCGATAGTTCACTCCATATCGTGCGATACTTTGCCTGATTCAAGTATCGCTTGACTATTGTAGAAATTATCGCCTGGTGTCAGATGAAGTATTGCCTGGCTTAAGGGGAAATATCGCTCAGACTTAAAATATCGCACTGTTATACAGAACTGTATCGCGCAATATTTTTGGTGTCTGTAGTGTGTCACCTGTACCAACAAAGAGCTTTAATTTGAGTTATTTAGTCGAGTTTAATCTTAGATAGCTTGTTGTTTCTGTTCACTGCATTTAGATAGAGTTTATTTACATCTTCTAGTTAGATCTTGCATTGTTTCACTTAGATTTTGGTTTTTCTAACCTCCTGTTGGTTTAACAAGTTGTGCTTGTAGGTGCTTTTGCTTGAAATATTTTGCCAAAAGAACGCATGTCAAAGCTTCAAATGCACAAGGGCTACTAACAATTTTTGCAGGGCTGCCCAAAGCATAAAAACAAAACTAAGTGCTTGTGTTTTATTTCATTTCAAGTGTGGCAATCACTAGTTGTTCATTTTCATAGGAATCTTAATATCTTGTGGAAGGGATTTTGAGGTGGTAGGAGAAGTATGCTCTTCACCCTTGCGGTGAACCAGAAAATCTTGACCCATCTTGGAATTTTGGAAGCAAGAGGGTAATTGAACCTCTTTTTGGTGTGTTTGGGAGCAATTCTTGAGATAGGGGAGTATGCTCTTCACCCTTGTGGTGAACCAAAAACCTTGAACCTCAAGATTTAATCCATTCTTTGTTTAGCATTAGAATCCTTTAGCGGGCATGCTCTTGAGCAATCAAGAGGAAGGACCCAAGTGGGGACAAGCTAATACCGAGCTATTCTGACCCACTATAAACTCAAGGCTATCAAGGACACAAAACCTTGGTAGACATAACACTTGTCTTCGCTTGATGTGAGTAGATCAAGGAATTGCGACCATGGGGAAAGCATTGAGCAAGAATGCTTAAGGTACTCTTGAGGCCGCGAGGTTCGAGTCCTCTATGAGGAGCAAGAGGGGTGTTGTGAATGGAAGCCCTAACTACAAACC
Source organism: Chamaecyparis obtusa (assembly GCA_027943335.1). Classification (NCBI taxonomy): domain Eukaryota; kingdom Viridiplantae; phylum Streptophyta; class Pinopsida; order Cupressales; family Cupressaceae; genus Chamaecyparis; species Chamaecyparis obtusa. The sequence continues at coordinate 233,580 of BSBK01004085.1, read as the reverse complement.
ATTAGATAGAAGCCACCTTATTTTGCCGCTTATCTTCTTAGTGCAAGGATTGATCCAAGTGGAACAACCCGGATCACCTTAAGATACTCACCATATGTGTTCCTTTGGTTGTGTCTTTGGCACTTCCATGACAAAGCCAATATCTATTGTGGGTAACCACTTTATGTGAGGCAAGGGAACATCAAGTTGTGGGCTAAGTTGGTAAGTATCGAGCCTTGAATTTTTAGGATAGATTTGCTTGAAGTGTCTTCGATTGTGTGATACTAGTATAAACGTTCTCAACATGCAAACAATCGGTAGCATTCATAGGGTGCTTTTTCAATTTTGATATCACAAGTGTTTTTCTTGGCAAGGTTGCTTTTGCCCTTGTTTCAAGTGTTTTAAGACATGTTTGATCCCATGCTGTTTGCAAACCTATCAAATTTCTGCTGATATTGTGATTAAAATTGAAAACATCAACCCTCAGACTGAAAACTTTGATCAAACAGACCCAAAAATGCAAATTTTACACAATTCTGGTCAAGATTTGAACAATTCTGCAATAGTATCGCCTGCAGTGAGAAGTTATATCGTGCGATAGTTCGCACCTTTTGGACTATCGCCTGCCTTGCCTGGTGTTTATCGCCTGGCAGTTATCAGGTTTGTCACCTGTAAAAGGCAAAATATCACCCTATTCTAGGTATATCGCCCGATTAGCTTGGAGTCTATCACCTGGGTAGAGTCTGTTGTGTTTCCAATTCAACCAGCTTCAGATGCTGTTAGTCAGATTAGGTCTTTGAGTAGGTTGTTTGCTCTATTGTTGGGGACCTTTCTTGGCCTTAAATCTCTGGCTTTTGCCCTCTTGGGACAGCATCAATTGATTTGCAAGGTCAATTTGGAAATAGTTGTCAAGTTAGAAGGATATTCTTAGTGAAAAAGTTTATCTCTAAAATTGTTAGCTACATTCTTGGAAAATTTTAGTACTCTTATTGTCCAAACTAGTTTCATTTAATCTCAATTTCAATTATATTTTGGCCTAGTCCAACCTCCTGGTTCAAAAGTGCAAGGGTAGTCACCCTTTGATTTGAAGCACCTCTTTGACAGTGTTGGTAAAGCCACTTTTGATATTTCTATCTTTTCATTTCTCTTTTGGACAATAGAGAACTTTGATTATCCTAGTTTGGTGTTGACACTTTGAGAGGTCACCCTATCATTAAAGATCTTTTTCTTTCATGTCAGTTACAACAAGGTACCAAGTTAGTCAAGGGAAGCGACCCCCTGTTGTATTTACCAGTTACCACCAGTTAAGACTCATCAACAACACAAGGGAAAAGAACCCCTTTTCGATTAATCTCCTAAAAGTGAACCCGAGGTTTTTTTTACTCCCAACGAAGTGAGTACCTCTTTAGCACCTCTTTCATCAAGTATGGACATGAGTTACACTTTCACACGACAACAAAGAGAAGCAATGAACCAAACTCTTGATGACATATTTCAATGGCATAGGGGTAACATGACGTCTGTTGGGTCTGCATATGCTAGTCCGCCTAGATCACCTCCTATCGACACAAGATATCTCGATGCTCACCAACGAGCTAAGAGACATTATCGACAAACTCACTCAAATTCAGGGTCACAACACGAAGACCAGAACCACGAATCTAGTGACCACCATATCAATGCGGCTAATGCAATTAGACATTCAAGGAAATCTTCTCCACTAAAAGATACCTCTCGATATGCAAGAACAAGATTGAAAAGCATTGAAAGGGAGAAGCAAGCCTATCTAGATGAACAAGCTGCCAAAAGGGAGAAATTTAGGCAACTAGAAGAAGAGGAACGTGCATTATTGGACATACGAAAAAGAGTCACTCAAGAAGAACAAGATAGGCTCTATGCACAATAACTCCAAAATCGATGCAATGGGAGGGGTACCAATAGTGGGACCAACTCACCCCCATCTACCCCCTCACCAAGTCCTAGAAGAAGGTCAAGGACACCCTCAAGATCCCCAAGTCCTAGGGGTAGAAGGACTTCAAGATATGATCACCATAGGAGACAGTCACCTCCTAGATGTTCACAACAACCCTCCCAACGAGCACATCATGGCTCACAACATGGAGGAAGTTATGCCAACTTTGATCATATAAATTTTATGACTATGCAGCAAGAACTGTCTTTCCAAGCATATGTGGAAAGATATGTGGAACAAAGCAAGGATCAGTTTCTAGAAAGTCTCATCAACAAAGGTGCTAAAGTCCCATATGATTTTGATGTGCACCAAAAGATTAAGAAACAAAGTCCTTCAACCAATGAGGTGATCATGCAAATGCAAAGGGACATCGAGAAAATGAGAGCTCTTAAGAGTACATTCAACTTGGACTCCATATGTCCTAACCCTATAGACAAAAGTGTGGTGATGATTGAATTTCCTAAAAAGGTTGAGTTCCCAACTTATGACAAATATGATGGCAGTGGTGACCCTCATGACCATGTTAGACAATTTTATATAATGAGCTTTGCTTTTCATCATGAAGACTCCTACTTAATGAGATTATTCCCAAGGAGTCTAAAAGGCCAAGCTATGGAGTGGTTCACCAACCTTACTCCTCCAGTGAGGACATTAAAGAACTTGTCCAAAGATTTGTCCAACATTTTGCTTACAATCTATCAAGGTCAGTCACAATGCTTGATTTGTGTAAACTCAAACAAAATCAAGGAGAACCTTTTGTCACCTTCTTGCAAAGATGGAGACGGTTGTGCTCAAAGTATCCTAGAACAATTCTTGAGGAAGAACGAATAGACATAATTGTGAGAAATTTAATACCAGAGCTAAGATATGAAGTGAGGAAAATGGTTTTTAACTCTTTTGATACCATGGTAGAGACTACATGTCGCATAGAAGATGTCCTAAAAGAACAAGGCATTTTGGCCAAAACAACTAATAACAACACTGGCCAAAATAACAATAATAATGGTAATAAGGACAAAAAGAACTCTTATTGGAATAAGAATAAGCAAGTGGTTAATGACGGAGTTGTTGACTCATCACAACCTAAGAATGAAGGAGTTCTTAATCTCTCTAATGCAGTCCAAGCCATGAAGCTGCAAACATCCTTAGAACAACAAGAGAGTAAACCCAAGTATCAAGGGAGACCTAAAATAGAAAAGAGACAATTTACCAAACTTGGAGACTCATATGCAGATATTTTCAAAACATTGATTGCTCATAATTTGGCACAACCTCAAGATCCTGCCAAACACCGCATACCAGATCCTAAGCCTTGTTAGTGGGATGAGAATGCTTTTTGTGTCTTTCACAATGGAATTGGACATGATATAGAAAATTGCTTTAGACTTAAGCATCTTGTCCAAGATCTTATTGAAAGTGGAAGATTACAAGTTGATGGGTTGACCACAAAGCTTTTAAAAAACCCTTGCCAAAATATGAGAAAGGAGACAACTCTAAGGGTAAGAATGGTAAGGCCGCTATCAACTACACTTACACAGCTGCTGAGAATGTCATTAATATGCTTGAAGTTGTTGATGATAATGTCAACATGATGAGAGGGAAAGACCCCTATGATGAAGAACCCGTTGTTGTGCTTAGAGGTCCTCACTCACGAAGGATGTCTCAACCCCTCAATGTTGTCACTAGGAGTCAGTCTCAAGCTCCCATTGTTATTAGAGGTCCTAACTCCAGCAAGTCTAAATAGCCAATGACAAAGGGTGTTCTTCCTAAGCCCGTCGTTGGTACTGATTCAAATTACAACCTTGTTTATCAATTACAATGGACACCAGTGCATATATCTATTTTTGAGCTTTTGGAATTGTCCCCTAAGCATAAGTGTGTCCTTGAGGATGCTCTGCGATTGGCTAGTGTCCCTAATGATATAGATGTAGACCAATTCTAGAATATGGTCAACCACTTGGCTAGCCCTCACTACCTTACATTCTCAGAAGAAGATGACAAGTCACTAAGCCACCCACATAATTTGGCCCTTCATATAGAGGTTATGATCCACAAGACCTATGTGAGGTGCGTGTTGATAGATGGGGGTGTTGGGCTTAATATCTTCTCTTTGATCTTATTGATGGCCTTGGGTTATTCAGAAGAAGTTATTGATACAAGAAAGAAGATCACCATTAAGGCTTATGATGAAGCAGAACATAGCTCTAAAGGGTTGGTTGTTCTTCCTATTCGAATTGGTCCTATAGAGAAAGACATTTTGTTTCAAATTGTTGACGCTGGTCCTTTAGCTTACAATATTTTGTTGGGTAGACCATGGATACATGAGATGCAAGAAGTCCCATCTACTTATCATCAATGTGTGAAGTTCCCTTATAATGGAGTAGAAATTTGCATACCAGGGGACAACACATTATCAGTCAACACAATTTCGACAGGGTCTCATATTCCTTTGAATAGGAAGGCTGATACTTTTGCTACTACATTTGAACAAAGCAAGAGTAAATTCAAGACTATAGATCTTGGTATGGGGGATTAAAAAATGGATACATTCATAACATTGCCGATTTCCCCTAGGTCTTATGGCAAACCTTCTCAAGAAATGAAGCCCTCATCTTCAGCCATGACATTTTTTGATAAATTTGTAGAGTCCTTAGTTCTGATTCAAGAGGAAAAAGAAGAGGTTGCCGTTAGGGACTGGATTTACCGAGAAGAGAAATACCAACATAATGAGAATTTTGCACCTTCTCCTAGAGCTTATGGGAGAGGGTATACATTGGTCAAGAATATGGGTTACCCAGGACATGGTCCCCTTAGTCATAGGTTGGATGCTAAAGCTAAACCTCTTAACCATGCCCTTTTTGGATGAAGGAATAAGTCAACAGTTGGCTTAGGTTTTGAAAATGAGAAACAAACAAGCGTCCTTATCTCAGTTGCGATGGACAGTGACAATGACTCAGACTACCCACCTAATCTTTCTAATCAACAAGACATGTCTGATGATTGGGTGCCTTCAACAAATCTCCTTTGGGGAGATTCAAAAGATTTGACAATTGACAGTCCTACTATCCCAGCTGCGACGGATAGTGACTATATGAATGCTAGATTGACAATGGAAAGTGTTGCTATCCTAGTTGTGACGGATAGTAACAATGCTAGTGCTAGAGAAAGGGAAACCTTTCCTAACCTTGAGGCTTCTACATCACGAGGCCCAAATAATGATTCAGAGACAGACTCACATGAGTTCAAATGGGACTCACTCTCAGATGCAACAATTGATTTAGACATGGATGTTGTCCATACTTATTGCACCCAACCCGATGTGACCGACAAGCCTAGCATACGACTAGAGGATTGGACTTCCCGAATTGCCTTAGTGGACAACACTTTGTTTAGTAGGACAAATCTTGATTCAAGTATCTTAGAAGAAGACTTGATGAATCCCAATTGTATGGTCACCAGAGATAACACCTTCCACATACACAATGTTGAACCAGTCATTGACCTACCCCTTGTTCATTTCCACCTAATTGATTGGTCTCAACGTCACCAAGAGCCTCAGCTCTTAAACTTTCAGAATGACTACAAAATTGTCTGTTACCTCAATGCTCTTGAACCTATAGTCTCTTCCACCAGTGAACCTACAACAAGTATGATAGAGCTCGATATTAAGTACCTCAGTCTAAAAATAAAAGAAAAAGAAAACAAGAAAAATGGTCCTGATGGCAAAAACCACTTTTTCGCGGTGTCAGAACCCAGAACAGTAAAAATAAATGATGTATCCAAGGGTGAAAACCTCTTTGAGGCACCTAAGGATGGGGTACTTAATAACTTGCCAAGTTACTTCCAAGACAGGTCATCAGTTCTCATTGAGCCCACACAACCAGTGAATTTGAATACAGAAGAGGCTCCTCAAATAGTGCACCTAGCTCAGTCTCTATCAGTTGAAGAAAAAGAGGCATATACAAAGTTTTTGCAAAAGAAGAAAATCAACTTTGCTTGGACATATTCAGACATGCCAAGGCTTGACACTGATCTTATTATGCATCATCTATCTATAGCTCCAGGAATAAAACTGGTCAAACAAAGGTTGAGGAAAATGCACCCTCACATAGCTCTCCTTGTAAAAGCAGAATTAGAGAAGCTCTTAAGAGCTGGATTTATTAGAGCTATTGACTATGCTGAGTGGATCTCAAATATTGTTCCAGTTTCAAAACATGATGGATCCATTCGTGTTTGTACAGACTTCAGAGATCTTAACAAAGCATGCCCAAAGGATGACTTTCCACTCCCAAACATAGACATGATAGTGGATATGATGGCGGGTTATGAGATATATTCCTTAATGGATGGTTTTTTTGAATATAACTAGATAAAAATAGCTCCCGAAGATCAAGAGAAAATAGCTTTCACATGTGCATGGGGAACCTATTGTTGGAACATCATGCCATTTGGCCTAAAGAATGCAGGCGCAACATACCAACGAGCTATGACCACAATTTTTCATGATATGATGCATAAGAACATGGAAGATTATGTGGATGACACCTTGGCTAAGTCTAGGAAATGAGATACACACCTCGACGATTTGGAAGTAATTCTAGATCGCATGGAACAGTTTCAGCTTAGATTGAATCCAAAAAAGTGTGCATTTGGAGTTGCCTCAGGCAAGCTTCTAGGATTCATAATTTCAGCAAAAGGAATAGAGGTTGATCCTGAAAAGGTCCAAGCTATCTTAGATATGCCACCTCCAAAGAACATAAGTTAAATGAGAAGTCTTCAGGGACGACTCCAATCCATGAGGAGGTTTATTTCACTACTTACAGATAGAGCATAGCCTTTTAACAAAACATTGCATAAAGGAGCCACATGTATATGGAATGAGGATTGCCAAAAGAGCCTTGATCAAATAAAATAGTATTTGGCTAATCCTCCAATCTTGATGCCTCCTATTCTAGGGAAACCTCTGATTTTGTACATTTCAGCGATAGATTCTTCCTTGGGGGCATTGTTGGCTCAATTGGATGACACTAGGAAAGAAAGGGCCATTTACTACATTAGTCGTACTCTCGTATCTTATGAGATCAATTATAATAGCATTGAAAAATCTTGTCTTGCAGTAGTGTTTGCTTCCCAAAAGTTGTGACACTATATGCTTGCTCACACCATACATTTGGTTGCAAAAATTGATCCTCTTAAATATTTACTTAGTAAGGCTGCCCATATTTACTTAGTAAGGCTGCCCTCACGAGTAGACTTGCTAAGTGGATGATGGTTTTATTTGAATTTGATATAGAGTACGTTGAGAGAAAGGCCATAAAGGGACAAGCTATTGCTGACCAATTAGAAAACTTTCCAGTTAAGGATAGTATGCCTATTCAGGTGGAATTCCCAGATGAACATATACTATATATGACCTCTCGCACTTGGAAGATGTTCTTTGATGGTTCCAACATGCAAAATGGATCAAGTGCTGGAGTATTGTTTGTCTCTCCACATGGGTACAACATACCAAAGTCTTACAAACTTCTATTCCCATGTACTAACAATATTACAAAGTATGAAGCTTTAACCAATGGATTGAAACTAGCTATAGAGTGGAACATAACAGAGTTGCATGTCTTTGGGGATTCACAATTAATCATCAACCAAGTCAATGAGGAGTATCAAACCAAGCATGACAAGTTGATACCTTACAAAAATATGGTTGATTCATTGAGACGTTACTTTACATTGGTGACATTTCAACAAATCCCTAGAGCAGAAAACAAAGCTGTTGATGCTATGGCTACATTAGCTTCACTCCTACAGTTGGAACAGCACGAGTCTAGATTTGAATTCCTGGTGGAAGAGCTACACCATCCCATATTTGACTCATCTGAAAGCCATGTCATTTGTACCCTCGTCACCCATGAGTCTTCTTGTTATGGTGCTATCTATTCATACCTTTGCAATGGCATCATTCCTGAATCTTTCAACTGTTTTGAACGCTGAAACCTCATCCATAACGCCTCTCGCCACACCCTTATCTCTAGTGATTTATATAGGAGGGTTTTAAATGGGACACTTATTAGGTGCTTAGAAAAGGAGGAATCTGACCAAGCGTTAGTTGACATCCACGAGGGCATTTGTGGTGGACACTCCAATGGTCTTGCCATGGCTCGAAGGTTGCTTAGGGTGTGGTATTACTGGCCCACAATGCAAACAGATGCAGTAGCTTTCTCTAAGTCTTGTGAGAAATGTCAAAAACATGGAAACCTGATTCATGCTCTAGGTAGGGAGCTAATTCCTTCTATTGCTCATTGGCCATTTCAGCGCTGGGCCTTTGACCTTGTTGGGAAAATTCACCCCAACTCATCAGGAGGACATAAGTTTATCATCACAGCTACTGATTATTTCATGAAATGGATAGAGGCAATCCCTCTTTCTGTTGCCTCAGGCAAAATAGTTTCACTCTTTATTCTAAATCATATCATTTGCCAATTTGGAGTGCCTTTTGAGATCCTCATTGACAATGGAGGTCAACTCAAGAATAAGGACCTAAAGCATTTATGCAAAAAATTTAAAATCAAGCAACATTGGTCCTCTATTTATTTTCCACAAGGAAATGGACAAGCATAAGCCTCTAATAAAACCATTCTTAAGATTCTTCATAGGACAGTACACAAGAATGGTAGGGATTGGCACTTGCAAATCAATCCAGCACTATGGGCTTACAGGACAAGTATTCGCACACCTATAGGGGCTACTCCTTTTGCCCTTACCTATGGCACTGAAGTAGTATTGCCTTTAGAAGTAGAGATCCCTTCACTCAAAGTCTCTCTCAAAGGTCTAGTAACAAACGAAGATTATTGTGCCATGAGGTTCCAGGAATTAGAACTTCTAGATGAGAAGAGTAGGGCTTCATTTGATCATATGAGAGTCTATCAGAAGCGTATGTCCAAGGCATTCAACAAGAAGGTTCGCCCTAGGGAATTTCAAGTAGGAGATCTTGTCTTGCGTGAGAACCCTAAGAATCAACAAAACAGAGAACAAAAGGGCAAGTTGAAACCTAATTAGCTTGGACCATACATTATTACAACAGCTTTTGGTACAGGTGCCTATTTACTGTCGAATGAAGATGGAGAACAGCTCCCTAAGCCCATCAACATTTTGCACCTAAAGAAGTTATATCCTTGATGCCCGTTTCTGTTTGGGGGCATCCTTTGTACATATTTCATGATCCTGAAAAATACCAAAAAAATTCATATATGATGCTGAAAAAACCCTAAAAAGCATAAAAAGTCCTGAAAAAATACAAAAAAATCAAAAAATAAAAAATTCAAAAAAAATAGAAAAAGTGCCTTGGTGAAAACCTGGAAACAGGTGCTACTTGAGGCCTTTGCACCCTTGTCTCTTAGCATGCGTCCTCAACACTTAGCCATTCTCCATCATGCCTTGACCTTATTTGACTTGGTCTAGAATTGGTCTTTATTTTTGTCTGGGGGCATACCTATTAGCATAGGTCCTTTATGTGTGTTTGTCTCTTGGGGCATTTCACAATAGGTGTTTTTCAACACCATCCCAACAGTGTTTCTCAACACTACCCTAGCGTCAAGTGTTTCTCAACACTTATCAGATGTCTTACCCAACAGTCTAGTGTGATGCAATATTTCTCACTAGCAGATGTGATAACCCAAGTTTGAATCTATGACCAACACACACACACTTAAACAATCAACTCGTTGAGATATGTTGACTTTATTTTTCTTTGTGTGTTGTCTATGAGGATTTCTTTGATGAGTGGTCTCTCCCTGAGAAGTTTTCGATGATGCATAGCTAGAAGACTGAGGGTATGAGAACATGTTTTATTTCTTTATCTGCTTGTGGGAATATTTTGTTGATCCTAACTGTCATGAGCATTTATGCTGGTCTTACTTGACACTTAGGATCTACAAGGTATTATCCTTGACTGTTTCGTGAGTGCATGCTTCTAGCTATCCTGACTTTAATGTGTCTTGATACAAGCATAATCTCACCATATCAAACTTAGGTAATCTCACTACATTAGTCATCTTGACCTACATGTCTTTGGTGCCTAGGTGGGATTCCCACATTCTTATCTGATATAGATCATATTCATATACCTATAGTTATACTAGTGAGTATTGTATGATCTTACGATGCTACCAATAATGCTCGATGATGATAATTAGATGTCTATAAGTGTTATGACCTTGCAAGTCAACCACTTTCATAGTAGCTTGCATTTTTAGAGTCATGTTAGATTAGTTTTGCATTTTGCATCTAGAGAGAGCTCTCCTTTTTATCTCACATGGACCTGTCAGTCAACTGTGCTCATCTTCCATTTTCTCGATCATGTCTTTCACTCTTTTGTCTTTCATCACAACCTGTTCCTGTCATCACAAGGGGTTAATCTTATCATCATATCTATATCTCAAAAATGTCATTTTTAGAACCATGAGTCTATATCATATACATGAGAATCTACACATCCATCTATGAGAGATAACATACATAAGCACATACATAAACATTTTGAGCAAATATGACAAGACAATACATATGCAAACTGATATACACATCCAAGTGAGACAATCAAACATGATATATCAAACATCCAATATATCTCAATATATAAAGAGAAAAGTCATGGTACAATGTCATCAATGATATAAACCGTACATATGAGATCCCAACTAGATCAAAGTCTCAATGGTATAAACCTAGCCTAAACCTAAGAACCACTGCCATCTTGAGGACCGATAGCTAGAGGCTGAGGTGGTGCACCAGGTGCCACCTCGGTGTAGCTGGGAGCTCTCTACCCTACTGGTATAGCTTGTAGATATAGGCCATGGTAGTAGGTTGCTCGGGCTGACTCTCTCCTGATCTCAGCAGCATCTACCTACGCTATCTACTCTCGGTGGGCTATCTCAGCTCTGAGATTAGCTATCTACTGATCTCTCTCTATCCTCAGGTCCACCAGTTGCTGCTCCCATACTGCTATGGTGATCCTCAACTACTGAATCTCTACCTCAAGAGTCTAAATGCGAGCTCTCAAATCATCTCCTGCAGTCGAGTCTACCTATGGTGGTACCTGTCCCTGCCCCTGTGAAGGTCTCTGTACCTCCTCACTCCCCGAGCTCTAACCTCGTGGCCATTTTCAGCCACCAGCTCTGGATCCCTCTCCAACCTCTCTCGCCTAACCTCCACCTCCACCTCTGTCCTCATCATCTCCTCCATCTCCTCCTCCTGGGGCAACCTGTGCTACATCTGGTACAGTGAATCGAGGGAATGGGGCCCTCCACTGCTCGGTCCTATATGTTGCAGCAGCACCTACATCAGCCACATATAGGAGATACTCCCAGGGCTCCCTCCTGATCACATCTATCTCCTCGATAGCTTGCTGATAATCCAACATGGGTAGCCACCCATGTCCCTCCTCATCTCTAGCCCTCACATAAGTAGTGGTCTCTATGGAGACTCATTTTTGTCTCCCAAACTGCTGCCATACCCAAGTGATGCAAAATCTATCCACAATCTTTGAGTGTTTCCCTACCAGTGGCCAAGTGCACAACATATAACTCAGCTCATCCTCTGCGTCTCCCCATGCCTCCACATCCCTGTATGGCCTCCATGTGAACGAGGTCATCTCATCCAAGATCCACCTGTAATGTGTCACATCCCCAGTATGGGCATGTGATATATATCCTCCATACCTGTATATGTACGGGTATCTCCGCTCTCTCAGCTGAACCCTGGGGCGCACCACAATGATGTGCTCCCATGCCCACACCTGTGCTAGGATGGCACCACATGCCCATGTCCAACCATCCTTGTAGACGATCTCATGAAGCTCATGATACATCTCTGCAAGTATGGCTGGTCCCCATGCCATACGACGAGGTCTTCCTACCAAATCTGCTAGCAACCTGCCCCATCCAAGTGGGAATCCCTTCTGACTACAATCAGTCATCAGGGCCTGTCCAATAAACAATGCCACAATACATGGCACTGGAAAATCTCAGCCAAAGTCATCCATGAGCTGCTCCCAACTGACATGTCGATCCACAATGGTCACATCCTGAAACATCTCCTAGATGATTCGTCGCCCCTCAGTGGCATCCTGATCATAGTATACCTGTGTCATCACACAAAATCATGTCAGTTTCTATTACATGGAAACATTACATTCATGACTATCCATAAGGCATGATTATACTTATAGGCTCACCATGGCATGGAACCCGTAGTATCCTATAGACATCCTCCAGGGTGATGGATGCCTCTCCTATCGGCAAGTGAAATGTGTTATGCTCACTATGCCATCGCTTGGCCAAGGCTGTCAGTAGCCCATGATCAGCCTGGACATATGGGAACCGCAATAGATATCGAAATCCCATCACCTTGATGTCATCCTCGCCCGGATCATCTAGGTCCCGGACGCATCTCAGCCCCACCACCTTTGGCGCTCTGATAATCAATGTCGAAAAGTGCTCCTACAAACCATTCAACCAAGCCATGTGTTAGTACATACCATGATGAAAATCGGTACATGACATCTAAAGCATATAAAAAAAATTGTCTGGACCCATGTCTTACTTTGCTCAAAATAATTAAAATTTTTAAGTTTTAAGGAGAAGTATCGTGTGACACTTCTCCCTATAATGGTGTGATACACCTTTGACCATGTGATACTTCACCCGGTATCACACGATAGTTCACCAGTTATCGTGCGATACTAGTGTCTATACTCGTGTGATACTTTGGGGACCCACGAAGTATCACACGATGTTCCTCCCCAAAGGGCGCGATACTTTAAAGTATCGCATGATAGTTCACCTAAAACTAAGAATTTGAAAAATTCAAAATTTCAAAAACATGCTAAATATGTCCTAGGTGCAATAAATGACTCAAAAACGGCTAGTTTTCAAAAACATACCGGGGCACCATAATGTGGAGGCCGGTTGTGCAACCGGGCATGCTCAAATCAATGCCGGTGGATGGGAAATACTGCTTGCTGGGCCATTTTCTCTCTCTAAGCTCTCAAGATTCTCAAAGTTGCTAAATGACAAATGATTTTGAAAAAGACCCTTTTTACCCCTTATATAGCATTTTGACTTTTTGACCAAATTTTAAAACACTTCAGAATTGCATGAAAATTGCACCCCTAGCTAATTTCAACGTCCTAGATCCATTTTTGAACTCAAAATCAAAATCTGAGGTCATCTTGATAGTCAAAAGCACATTTCAAATCTTCTCCCTCTTCTACGCAGTTGACAGACCCTTTTGAGGCATAATTCTTCAATCTTTGATGGAATTTCTTCCTTTTCATGTCTTTCAAACTTCTAATCTTCCATTCACCCCATTTCTTTTCTTCTAATTCATCACTGGGGCATGTTTTCACTGCCTAATGGTTAATCTATAGACCCTTATCTTTGGTTATGCTTTCATTATGATTTGATCATCTTTTATCAATCTGTTGTTCTCCTCTACCTGATTTTGATTTTGATTCCGAGGGGGCAGTACTTATTGAATTTTAATCCTTGATTCCTTGATTTTCTTGATTCAGCTATCCTTCTATGAGTTTTCGCTCAAGCTTGAGATTCTTATCTCTTAGTTTGGATATGATCCTAAATCAACCTCATGTCCAGAATCCTTTGTCTATGTTTGTCCAAGTGTGATCCTGAATCGACCTCGCATCTGAGTTGTTTTGTGATCCTAGATCGATCTCACATTTCAATTCTTCTTTGACTGCATGTGTTTCCAGATCGATCACACATTAGTCAAAGAGGGCAAATGTATGCACCCTAAAATGGTCACCTAGACTTTTGGCTCCCATTTAGCAATTTATCAAATCCCTGAATCAATATTTTCAAAAATCAACATTTTGCATTATATCAATTTCCTTGATCAAATCATATTTTATCATTTTCGATTATTTGCCTTGGGCTAACCATTTTATCCTAAAGTCTTTATTTATTTAAAAGGAATATTTCCTCCCCTTTTATTAAATAAGAGTCCCCACTTTTCATCTTATCCTAAGTTGCACAAATAAAGCATTATTCTTATTTTATAAAAAGAGAAAAAGTATTTTTTGTCTCATATGGACACAAAATTCAACTCCTATTTTCCTATTGGAGGATACTTGTGCACATGGATTGCTCCTCTTTCAAGCTCCATCGTTCATTAAATCTTTTGCCTCTTAATCTCAATGGTCCATTTCACCTCATTTCTTATAAAAGGAGAGCTCTCTTCCTCATTTGTATCCATCTCTTTTATGCTAATGTTATGCTGCAGGTTTTCTAGGTCTATTTGGAGCTTTCTTTGAAGACACTTTTGCATTCAAGTTTTGAATATTTTTGTTGCATTTCATTTAGTCTCATATTTTCTTTCATAGTTGCATTGATAATGGCATTTCTAGTATAGATTTCCTTTTATGCAATAGAATAATCTCACATAGTCTAATTAGGAAGGTTGTAATCTTTTGTTATTTCCTTTCAATAGCTTAATTGCATCTTCACCCTCATAGATTAATTGGCATTCTCATATAGGTTTGCATTGCATTGCATACATCTTGATTTCATTAGAGATATTGGCACTCTTGCCCTTGTCTTTGATTTGGAATCTCTCATTGTGTGGTTGACTAGCAAGGTCATATGCTTCATAGCTCTAGCTGAGAGCAAATTCATAATCTTGCAACTCCATACATAGAGAGCTATGTATCGATTTGTGAGGGCTCATTCTTGAGTATTCTTGCATGTAATGATTCATAGAAGTGTGGTCACATTTTCACCATACACCAAGTAACAGGGATAAAACTCCCCCTACACTTTTGGCTCTGCAAAACCAAGGTGGGTACACCTAAATTTAGTAAAATGCTATCCTTATTACACACATCCTTGAATTTGATAAGCATATTATCTCACAAATAGCTCAAAAATAACAAGAAAATACTAAGTAATGACTAACTACTTATTGATTCTTAATTGTTATGGAGCATGAGATACACATACCATAGATAAAACTAGTAATTGAAAAGAATTTTGATCAAAATGGTTTAATCAGATGACATGGACCAACAAAATAACAATTAAAAAAAATTTAGAGTAGTGTCTTATCATTGGGCAATATTCTCAATCCACAACTCATCATATGAATGACATGAAATGCTAATGATCCAAGACTAAGATTATTATTGCATTATAATAACATGTATTCATATAATCATAATTTAGACTTCTTATAATGATTCATGTACTAACTGTATGAACTTATGAGTTAATCTTCAACATTTTAATTGATCCTTGATCAAAGCTTGGAATTAAAACATACACATATGGAAGATATGTAGTGAATTGAATAAGAACTTTGAATTATTGAATTCACAACTCATAAAACCAACATAGAGGAGAGCACCAAATCTGAATTATATTTCATTGACTTCAAAATCATTGTCTCCATACATTGATTTTCTCATTCAAATAAAACTCAATAGGACTAAGGCTCTAATACTAAACTTCTTTTTTTTTTTGTAAAATGTTATACATGACTCATGACATTTATTAAACCTAACTGAGATCAAACCAACTCCTACAAAATAAAATTTCTCAGCCCTTCCTAAATGATCTCGAAAATCCTTTTATAGGACAAGGATTGCAACAAGCTACAGATCACTTAGGGAACAAAAACTTAACAACTTATTAACAACAAGACTAGATAAGATCAATCCATTAACAAACTAAAGAGAAGGAACAGATCAAAGAAAAGAGTAGGAAATATCAATGACATCTTTGAATTTACAGTGTTGGAAATAGGGCGTTAACAAAATGATAACAGACACTTTCCCAACTGGTCACATGATCACAGGCACTCCATAAATTTTAACAGTCTCTAATTTCCTAATTGCCTCATTCAAGCATCAGTTATATCCCTTGCATACCAGCGCCAAAGCATAACAATCACTCTACATGATTGTGACTTTCAAATGAAACTAGATTACTAACATGTGAACTCATGATAACCATCAAACAGTCCTCAAATCAACTCCACCAAGTACCCTTCTAACATTTGCAAAATAATGACAACCATCGATCATTACACCTGAGACATGTAACAACATCTTCTATATCATGGCCCAAAAAGAAGTCAAAAAATACTTGTGATCTTGCGATAAACTATGACAATGTCTTCAAAAGTTATCATCATGAAAGCAGACAAGTGTCACCAACTCACCTTCTCGTAACTTCAAATCTCCCTTTTCAAAATCCACTCTTTTCTTCAACCAATCAACCACACCTTGACTTCCATGCGGTAGTCCTGGATTGGCTCCCCAATTCACTTATTAACCACCTGTCACAATGTTGTGATCCCGCACTATTTCTCTTTCCTTGTCATCTTGATCTATGAGATCACAAATGCCTAACATCTGTTACCATTAGACCCTCCATCTAGTTCATCCTCCTATGATCGGCCTCACCATCTGGCAACATCTCGTTATCTCACACTCAGTAGATCTTCCTTGCAATTTATTTTGTGGGATCATGAGCACTGCTAGATTTGATCATGACTTAACTGCCATTGATTTTCCATCCTGTCACATGTTGAAATTTGATTCACTCCTTCTAACCACGAATGTAGTCCCCTTCACTTTTCCACCTCAGCACCTTTCGCTGCGTGGTGGCCTCCCATGATCATGTAGTGACATCATCCTTATGTTGATTAGGATGGTGGGATCAAAGTATTCCAGATGCTTTCATGTGGCTAGAACATTCTCAAGATTTTGATGTGTGTATTAGGCTATCTGTGATACTTTGATGTTAATTTATGATCAATGTTATGATAGATTCATTGATATGGTTAGGACCATTATGTATTTATCACATGATCATGTTTTGATTACATTTATGTTTATGATATATGATGGTTATTTACTTGAAGATTATTTACTGGTGTACTAACCCATATATCTTCATATGCTTTGATTACAACTATGTTTATGTTTGTAATGGTAAAAATGTTAATCAATAGTAGATTCCTACTTTCACACATACATTGGAAGGGGCCCTAAAATGTGACCCCTTTGGACTAAATCTGATTAGCACCACCCAAGTAGATGAAGGGATGCTAATGTCTAAAAGGTTGTGTGATTATAGGGTCATTTTCGTCAAGGATAGGAATGTAGTATAAGAAAGTGTAATGTATATGCAAGTAAACTAATTACTCATGCAATGATAAACAACAAGATATATTAGATCTAGTGTATCAAAGTAAGTGTTATAAAGTAGAAAGGATGAAGAAGTACTCACCTTGAGGGCTAGTAGAGGAAGCAAACTTCATATCTGCAAAACCCTATCAGACTGTATTAGATTTGGAAATTATTCTAGGTCCAGATCTCAAAAGATAGGTTTTGCCAATTGTGAAAATCTTAGAATTAGAAGATCATGTCAGTTTTCTAGGTATAGGTCGAACCCAGTTTGACCTATACATAAAGGGATAGAATTGAAGGTCTCAGGACTATGACTGATACTGTATCCTCAGATCTAAAAATCTAAAATCTGAAACTCTTTGAATCTACACTTGCACACAAGAAATGGGAAATTATTTGGTGAAAGGGGCTTACCTTGGTCAATCCCCTGTATAGGAATAAACCTTGAGATGAACAAAGTAAATTATGTAAAACAAGATAAATGTAAATGTTCACCTTTCTTTTCAAACCCTCCTGAATTGATACAGATCCGCTATATCCACAAAGATGTATACGTGATTGAATGATTATTGATAGATTAATGTAGGATGTCTTCACCATTGCAATAGATCTACCCTTTCCAAATCAAACATCATAGATGTATCTATTCTTGATATTCTTGAATGGAGAAGGATAGGAATGAATGGAAGAGAGCCTTCAAATCATAGAAGATTTTCCTTGGAATGAATGGAAGAGAGCCTTCAAATCTTGGAGCCAGACCCTTGCTTGCTTGCTATAAATCACCAAAAATATCTTGAATGCATCTTGGACTTGATTGCCTACAATATCATGTATGTGGATAGCTTGAGATTTCTTGAACATGAGATGTGAAAATGAGAGCAAGAGGCCTCCTTTTATAGTGATTTTGTAGTCCAAATTCATAAAGGCCAACTACACTAAGCAAGAAAATGGCAATACTTTACATCGGGTCCAAAACACACCAAAATTCAACCCCTGAGGTATAGGTCAAACTATGTTTGACCTATACTTGGTATAGGTCAAAACAGATTGAACCTATACTAAAAGGGTAAATTTTGAGGTAGAATTTGTGGGGTTTGAGAAGTATTAAGAGGTTCAGTGAAAATTTAAAAGATAAGTGGGAAAATCAAGCATAAATGCATCCAAAATCAAGCAGATCACTAAAATGGGGCCCAATAGATCCTGGAGCTTCCAAATTAATGGGTTCTAAATTTTTGGGACTATACATTTAGCCCCCACTTTAGCGGGAGTATGAGGAAAACTCATGCTTATGGTAAAGTAGATCAAATGTATAAGATGATCTCATCAAGGTTAAGGAGACAAGGAAATATCAAGACCCCAAGTGACTTAAGTCCTCATCAAATCCAAAATTAAGATAAGAGAGACATCACTTAGAAAAGAGAGAGAAGAGAAGTGTGATAATATGTGCAATATTATGATCATATGATAATAATATGTAAATATTATGTAAAAATAAAATATTATCATTCCCCAAAGGAAGTAGAACTACAACACAATGGAAGAAAGGAACATAACAGTTACGAAGAAGTGTCTTTTTGGGCCTGCATCATGGAGACCAAAAAGAATAGGTGCTACCATTTTGTATCATCCCAAACGGACAACACAAAGGCATATTTACAAATAATAGCACGTGTACAACATAACATGTAACAACATGTAGAGAAGTGAGATACAAATAGAATAATGATAATAAAATTGTGATTCCTTTATCACCTCGCACTTATAGAGAAATAAGGGTTGTTTAAAGAAATCTAAACAAAACATATAACAAGAAGCACATAATGAGGGAAGCACATTACAAAAATAAAAGACACAAAAATACACCGCATAAGAGGAGCTAGTCAAGCGTATCACCTGCCCCCTATCTAGGTCCATAGTGTTTAGGGAAGGTGGCAAACTCGCAAGAGGAGCAACGTTAAGAATGGTAGAAGGTACAATATCCATTTCCAAATAAAGATTATGTTGTGAAGATAGGTCACTGTGTTCATTACTAGGAGTGAGAGATAACTATTTTGAAAGCATAGCTCATAAATCATTATCAAGATCAATAGTCTCATACATATCATTAGAATCACTAGCATGCATATCATTGTTAGTATCATGAACATCATCATCAAGAGTATTTTATTCATCAAGACTATCTTCTTCATCAAGATTAATTGTAATAGAATCTAAGATATGAATAGCTTCATCATGTTTATTCATTTTAACCTTGTTTAAATTCACTTTCTCCACAGACTCAAGCATGGGTTGGTCAAAGAAAAGTGAAGTATGAGGAGGTGTAGAAGAAATGTTTTAATAAGCATGTTCATGAGCATGATACTTGTGACGATGATCACGAGCATGATATTTACACTTAGTCTTTCTTGATATTTGGGTTGGGATAGGATCAATCAACATCGGGTCCTTTTCTTCTTTAAGAGGAAGAATTGAATGAAACACACTAGGTTGAGAGATGACAAGAAGAGGATACAAATAAGAAATAGTAGGTGGAACATAATCATAAGGAGGAATAAGTGGTGTAGGAAGAATTTCATGACTAGGATCATCCTTAGGTTTTCTAAGTTCATAAATCTTTTGAATATTGAAGGCTTGGTATGATCGAAAAAGATAATTAGGATTAAATTTACTTGGTCCAGGCATAGAAGGCCAAAATAAATCAAGATCAACAAAGTCTCGAGACATGGAAGGCTAGTAAAGACTATGGTTAATAGTCACAATCTCTCCATTATGAGGAAATTTAACACACTTATGAATAGGAGAAGCCACCAAATTCATGGAGGTAAGCCAAAGAAGACCAAGTTTGACTTGAAACTGATCAGAAGTAGGAATAACAATGAAAGTAGTATCCAAAATTTTACCACCAAGTTCCATAGGAAATGAAATGGAACAATGGGAAGTATAAAGGAAACTATTGCAAGTTTGAATCAAGACATCAGATTTATCATAGAAATCTTTGAGCAATCATTTACTAAAAATATTCTCTTTAATTATCACATTCACCATGTAAGTGGGATCAACAAGGGTATCATGGGAAGGAATACTGTCAACCCCGGTGAGAATGTAGAGAGGAGCATCAGGTGCCTTAATTGTTTCAACAGGATCAAAGGTAATGCAAGACTGAGGTGAAGGTTGAGGTTTAGGTTGAAGTTTAGGTTGAGGTTGAGCATGTTCAATTTGGTTGACAATATGAGTTGCTTGGTCAAATTTCTCACCATAATCAATGTCAATGGGAGAAGAAGGTTGCTTAATAGTATTGGTTGAAAGAGATGGCAAAGGATTCATGTATATTTTCAAATTCTGGTTAGGAGGTGCAACTGATTTGTTTCCATGGTTAATATCAGCATCTACAGATATAGAATCAGAATCAATAAGGTCTTGAACCACATTTTTCAAGGAATAGAATCTTTTAGTATCATGACCAGGATGACGATGGAATTGACAGAAAATTTTTGGATTAAAGAATTTGGATGGGTCAATTAGTTTGATAGGAGGAAGTTTAATCATGTTTGCATTCACTAAATTCAACATCACATTATGAAAAGATTTAGAAAGTGGAGTAAAAGTATGAGAAGGTCTAAAAATAGAGGACAAAGGAGCCACACCTTTGGATGTTATTGCCACATATTCATCAATTGTCTTGGATGATTTGTTGATTTTGATGTAGTTGTTAGGCTTATGAAATTTATTGAAATTGGATGCGGCATCACTCTTATCAACAACAACAACAACAACAACAAGAGTCATTGGAGTGTTGCTCTCAAATTGACTCACTTGAAGTTGATAATGATGAAACACTACACATAATTGTGACAAGGAAGAGAACTTAGTAAGCAAAATATTATCTCTAATATCCTTTTGTAAATTAGTAATAAAAATATGGTGTATATCAACATTAGGCACAGGATAATAAATCTGAGCATGCAAATGCTTAAATCTACCAATGAAGCCACTAACTTTTTCTTTAACACCTTGTTTACAATGCATCAAATCAGTCAAAGAAATTTGAGGACCAAAGTTATTTTGAAATTGTTGAATAAAAGCATTAGAAAGCTTGTGGAAGGAATCAATAGAATAAGGAGACAAAAAATACCATTTCAAAGCTTTATCTTGAAAGGTTCTAATGAACAAATTTATCATGAACCTATAGTCATGAGAGAAATAACTACACAAGGTTTGAAATTTTTTAACATGATTCATCAGATCACCCTTACCATTACAAGTCTCAAGATGAGAAATCTCAATACTTTGTGGGATAATAGCTCAAATAATATTCATCGACAAGGGACTAGCCATATCACATGTAGGAATGTTGAATTTGGATTGAGTCAAGGAAGTAAGTTGTTGTTGCAAAGAAGACATGGTTTTCACCCAACTATTAATGATAGAACTAGTCGAAGAAATGATAGAAGGAGAAACATTGGAAATGCTAGGAACATTGCTTGAAACAAAGGGAATGTTTGAAGAAGAATGAATCATGTTAGGTGATGTAGGAGCATCCATGAAGAAACCTAGAAGAACCAAAGAGAAAAATAAGGAAGGATCAAATTCATCCCTAAATGTGAATTGGGATATCCTAAAGCCCATAATGGTCCTATGTAATGATCAATTCAAATGTAATAAGTTTTAGAAGTCACGGTGAAGGACTTAGGACCAAAAATGATGTAATATGGGTCAGTAGTGCCCCAAGAGTCAAATAAGGATCTAGATAGGATAGATAAAGTCTAAAAGATCCTAGGAGTTAAATTAGATAAAGTTTGATAGGTTTTCAATAAGAAAAATAAAAAATATGTAAGTTAGAAATTCAAATATTTAAATTCTAATGACTAGGAGAAAAAAGGTGGCAAAGTAGATTTATGAGGTTGTAGTTCTTAACAAGCCTTCCAAAAAATTCAAATAAATTTAGGAAGTAGTGAGGAAGGTACATAAAATGAAAAACATCATCAATGTACAACATGGGATGCTTGTGTACTGACTGTGACAAGAAACTTCAATAAAACCTAGAATTTTTGCATTTTTTATGTTTTGTTTCATGATTGGAGATCAATAGAGTCTCATACATGTTTATAAGGGTTTGAGGATACTTATATTATTTTTTAAACCAATTTTGAATGCTCTGATAATATGTTTGTTTCAATTTTAATCCATTAGTGCTAATTGTTCCTTGAATTCATTGTTTTTCCATAACAGTTTGATTCAATCTTAATGCCAAGGGTCATTCCATGAATGTATTATGATTTTTTCTCATGTAATGATGCCTAGATGAAATTTACATCAAAATCCTAACATGAATTTGTGCAGGTAGAGTGAATTGGATAGGTGATCACTGAGACAGTTGGAGGAAACACTAAGTAATTTGCTTGGTATGGAGCAACAGTAAAAGATCTACCTTAACAAGGCATACTTTTTGTGATTGAGGGTGTCTAGAAACACCAAATACAAGGTGAATCCATCCTTGGTTGGTTGCAAAAGTATTTGGAGACCACACATTGGGGAAGCCCTAGGATTGGGGGTTTGTGTAAAGCCAAATTGGGGCTTTTGTAGTTGTAGAGACCTTAGGTTCAAATAGAGTTGATAATAATTCAATTGAAGTCATATTATAATACTTTTGAAAGTCTTAAGGCCAAGGGATAAGTATATATTGGAGTTTCTTTGTAAATCGGTCATCTTTTAAGCCTAAAATAGGGTCACTAGTGCACGAGCAACAGATATTTATAAAAAACAACCCTATCTAATATTTGGGTATGTTGTATAAGGATGAAAAGAGTATCTAAAAAGAAAAAAAAATTGGAGATTATTTTGGAAAAGTTGTGAGTTATTGGGTCTTTATCTTTGTTGGAGACCTAGTTGGGGGCAATTAGGCCTACAAGGAGCAACTTGGATATTGGGGGTAAACCATTTCTTAGGAGTATAAAACCTCTTGAATCACTTTATAATAGACCTAAATAAGCTTTCTAACCCATTTGGAACCTTGGGTAGAACCTTTGTTGAGTTTTGACCTCTTGAGCCATTTAGGTGCCTTTAAGCCTATTTGGGTGAAGATTGAAGATCCTTGTATTTCTGTCATAACACCATTAAAGATTTGAATCCCATCACTACCCCTCTACATAAATTGGTATCAAAGCCTAGGAGCATCCTAGGTGAAGAGTTTGGAGAAGGAATCTTGTGGATCTTTGGTGGATTGAACCTTGTGAACCCTTAGAGTTGAGCATTCCTTTGAGGAGAGTTCCCGAGTTGATTCTTTGCATCCGAGAGACAAAGATAAATTATTTTAGAAGGAGAAGAAGATATTGAGTCTAGAGAGTTACCTTAGAGGATGAAAAATGTAGAGATTTCTAAGTTTGTGAAGGAACAAATGGTCGAGAACAAGAAGATGAGAGCAGTCCTTGAACAAGAGAAGAAGGTCAAAGTTGATAAAGATAGGGAGATGAGGTCCTTGATGGAGAGGTTATTTTCATTAGAGAGGAAGGGAAGGATTAGTATACAAGTTGATGAATATGAAGATGGGGGAGAAGAAGAAGAATTCCCTCAAGGAGAACAAGAACAACTTGATTCCGAAGACATTAGAATGGCTATGTTTGCAAAAGCCATAAGGAGTGGAGACTCAATAGAAAAGTTTGATTTGCCTATGTATGGAGGGAAGATGGATGATGAAGTGTTGGTTAACTGGTTTAGAGCAATTGAAAACTTCTTTGAATATGAGGATATTGAAGAAGGAAAAAAGGTGAGGATTGCTAAATCAAGGTTGAAAGGTCATGCTCGTGGGATTGTGTTCAAGCTGAAAGATGGAAGAATGGGAAGCCCAAGATTACATCTTGGTACAGTATGATGGAAAAAATGAAGGAAATTTTTTTTCCCAATGACTATAGAGTACATTTATACAAGAAGATGCAAGGTCTTAAACAAAAAGACATGGATGTGAAGAAGTACACTAAGGAATTCTATAAGTTGGATATCAGAGTAGGTCATGAGAAAGATGTTAAGGAGAAACTTGCAAGGTACATGGGGGGACTAAGGTTTAATATCCAAGATGAACTTAGTCTTGCTACCCCTAGATCTATGATAGAATGTTACAAAATAGCCATGAAGGCTGAGGAAAAGATAAGAAGAAGACAAGAGAGACAAGGGAATGGTAGAGGAAGTTCAAACAAAGGTATCTAGGTGGTAGGTTTGATGAGGCACAAGGTCAAAAAAATGTTAACAAGGGTAAGGAACACATTGCGAATACAAGGAAGGGACAAAGAGGAGGAGGCAAATTTGGTTCACTTAGAGGTAGTGGTCTCTTCATAGGGAAATGTTTCACTTGTGGAGAAGTGGGACATCAATCATATAGGTGTCAAGAGAAGGAGGCAAACATGAGGAAGGAAAATGGAAGAGTGAATTTGACACAAGGAGAAGATAACAACCAACAAGAGGAAGGAGAGGGATCCAAGATGGAAAACCCAGAATAAGGAGAGTACCTAATGGTAAGGAAAACACTTATGCTGCAACAAGAGAGGCAAAAGGAATCAATCTTTAGAGCCACTTATAAAAGTTATGGTAAGGTTTGTAGAATGATCATAGACTCTGGTTCTTTTGATAATTTGGTATCTTATGAACTGGTGAGCAAACTAAATTTGCAAAAGTTTCCACTTGATAGACCATATAGGGCATCTTGGGTGAGCAATGAAAAAAACATTGTAATAAGAGAACAAGCTTATGTTGATTTTTCCATTGGAGGATATGTTGATATATTTTTGTGTTATGTGGTCCCTATGACATGTCATATCATCTTGGGAAGGCCATGGAAAGCCTCAAGATAAACTATTCACTATGGGTTGGAAAATATGTATATTGTGCATAAGAATGGTGAAACTTTCACTCTTACACCAATTTCTAACAATGTTGATGAAAGAAACAACATTATTGTTTTTGGTACAAAAGCTTATGTGGATTTGCAGTAGTAAAAAGTGCAGGGGTCTGTGGCATTAGGCCTAGGGAAAAAGATCTTTATTGGTCATGAAATCTGGAGTTTATGACAGTCATAGCAAACTGACTATGAGGTAGAAAATAGGGAAGAAAGGAGTCATGGTGGGCACTATGTTGTGTCCTTATGTGTCACCATTGAAGGGTGGCCGATAGAGCATTTCCATGAAGGACAGAGATAGGGGTCTATTTGATCCTCACAAGAAGATTAGGGGGCAGTTTGAGAGGACACAAGTTAGATGTCCTAAGCATCAAGCATACAAGGATGACAAACATAATGTTTGTAATAAGTTTTCTTTTTATGGTTCTAACTCTTTGAATGCAGGTTTTGAGCATGGGAACAAGGATTCATTATTGCAACACAAGCTTGATAGGAGAAGGCTACCATCTAGGAGAATGGGTGGTGTGAAGTCAAGGCAACTTAATTCTTGGGTCAAGAAATTTTTCCATGGTGTGGAGTATGATACAGGAGCATCCACGAAGACACCTAGAAGCACCAAAGAGCCAAACAAGGAAGGATAAAATTCATCCCTAAATTTGAATTGGGATATCCTAAAGTCAATAATGGCCCTTTAAATGATCAATTCAATGGAAATGTAATAAGTCCTAGAAGTCCTAGTGAAGGACTTAGGACCAAAAATGATGTAATATGGGCCAATAGTGCCCCAAGAGTCAAATAAGGATCTAGATAGGATAGATAAAGTCTAAAAGATCCTAGGATTTAAATTAGATAAATTTTGATAGATTTTCAATAAGAAAAATCAATAATATGTAAGTTAGAAATTCAAATATTTGAATTCTAACGGCTAGGAGAAAAATGGTGGGAAAGTAGTTTTAGGAGGTTGTAGTGCTTAACAAGCCTTCCAACTGATTACAATCAGCTAAGGAAGTTGTGAGGAAGGTCCATAAAATGAAAAACATCATCAGTGTACGACATGGTATGCATGTGTACGAACTGTGACAAGGAACTTCAATAAAACTTAGAATTTCTACAATTTTTTATGTTTTATTTCATGATTGGAGATCAATAGAGTAGCATACATGTTTATAAGGGTTTGAGGATACTTATATTATTGTTTTAACCAATTTTGAATTCTCTAAGAATACGTTTGTTTCAGTTTTAATCCATTAGTGTTGATTGTTCCTTGAATTCATTATTTTTCTATAATAGTTTGATTCAAGCTTAATGTCAAGGGTCATTCAATGAATGTATTATGATTGTTTCTCATGGAATGATGCCCATATGACATGTAAATTACAATCCTAACTTGAATTTGTCCAAGTAGAGTAAATTGGATAGGTGATCACGGAGACAGTTGGAGGAAACACTAAGTAATTTGCTTGGTATGGAGTAGCAGTAAAAGATCTACCTTAACAAGGCATACTTTTTATGATTGAGGGTGTCCAGAAACACCAAATACAAGGTGAATCCATCCTTGGTTGGTTGCAGAAGTGTTTGGAGAGCACACATTGGGGAAACCCTAGGATTGAGGGTTTGTGTGAAGCCAAATTGGGTCTTTTGTAGTTGTAGAGACCTTACGTTCAATTTGAGATTATAATCATTCAATTAAAGTTGTATTAGAATACTTTTGAAAGTCTTAAGGTTAAGAGATAAGTATAAATTGGAGTTTCTTTGTAAATTGGCCATCTTTTAAGCCTAAAATAAAGTCAGTGTGAGTAGCAAATATTTCTCCAAAACAACCCTATCTAATCTTTGGGTATATTGTATAAGGATGAAAAGGGTATCTAAAAATTAAAAAAATTGGAGATTGTTTTGGAAAAGTTGTGAGTTATTGGGTCTTTATCTCTGTTGGAGACCTAGTTGGGGGCAATTAGGCCTACAAGGAGCAACTTGGAGATTGGGGGTAAACCATTTCTTAGGAGTATAAAACCTCTTGAATCACTTTATAATAGACCTAAATAAGCATCCTAATCCATTTGAATCCTTGGGTAGAACCTTTGTTGAGTTTTGACCTCTTGAGCCATTTAGATGCCCTTAAGCCTATTTGGGTAAACATTGAAGATCCTTGTATTTCCCTCATAACACCATTTAATATTTGAAGCCCATCACTACCCCTCTACATAATTAGGAGAATTTTTGAAAATAGGATTTGAATATGAAAAAGGAACACTATGATAATAAGGCATAGATGAAGGCAATGAAGCACATGGAACACTTGTAGGAAGAGAATGAAGAATAGGATTAGGGAGACTCACATGTATGGGATTGGAAGTTTGAATTGAAGTTGTGATGAGAGGTGGAGTATAAGTGGAGATACTAGGAATGGAAGTATAAATAGGCAAAGAGGATTCAACACTTGTAGTACGTGGAACATAGCCTAATTATTGAGCACATTCCATCATAGATTTAACATTAGAATTAATAAGATGAGAAATTGTATGCAAGAGGTGAAGACCATGTTCATCATTATGAATGAGTTTATTTAAACCTTCCACACCAGAAAGAGCTTCATGATTATGATTCTCTTGACCTCATCAATCTTCAAACTTTTCAAATTCATGAGTAATATTTTCCACTCAGGTGGGAGAAACTCTTAATGCTTCATCTTCATCATGAGAAGAATGAGAAGAGTTATTATCCATGATAGGAATGGTATCATTATGATGCATGTTGATTTCATCAAGATTCATAGGAAAGAAGTAAGGTTTAGGATCAAAAGAACCCATTAG
Organism: Chamaecyparis obtusa; assembly: GCA_027943335.1. Classification (NCBI taxonomy): domain Eukaryota; kingdom Viridiplantae; phylum Streptophyta; class Pinopsida; order Cupressales; family Cupressaceae; genus Chamaecyparis; species Chamaecyparis obtusa. Next base: position 205,729 of record BSBK01004085.1, on the reverse strand, counting down.
TCTACAACTTCTTCTAACTAGAATACTATAGGTTGGACTCAAAATGATAAAGGTCATACACAAAGGAATGAAAGGAAAGGAAGATGCAATGCAATTTGAAGAAATATAGAAAAGATGTAATGTAAATAGAGACTATCACAATGCATACAAAGAAAAGAGGATCTAACTACAAAATCAAGAAGTGTGCAAAAGGATAAGCTAACACCAAGATCAAAATATATGATGCATACAAAGTAGATCAAGATAGAAATAAAATCTAACACCAAAATTAGAATGAAAATGTTATGGGTCGGGTTCACCAAAATGTAATGGTGAGAACGGTAATCAATAGTAGACTCCCACTTTCACACACACATTGGAAGGGGCCATAAAATGTGACCCATTTGCACTAAATATGATTAGCACAACCCAAGCAGATGAAGGGATGCTAATGCAAGATCTAGTCTAAATGGATGTGTGATTCTATGGTCTTTTTCGTCTAAGGATAGGAATGTAGTATAAGAAAGTGCAATGTATATGCAAATAAAGTAAATACTCATGCAATAATAAATAGTAAATTATCAGATCTAGTGTATCAAAGTAAGTATTATAAAGTAGAAAGGATGAAGAAGTACTCACCTTAAAGGCTAGTAGAAGAAGAAAACTTCATATCTATAAAATCCTATCAGACTATGTAAGATTTGGAAATTGTTCTAGGTGTAGAGATCATAAGACTAAATCTGCCAATTATGAAAATCTTAGAACTACAGGAATAGGTCAACTTTTAGGGCATAGGTCAAATTGAGTTCAACCTATACCTAAGAGAGCTAGAATTGAAGGTCTCGGGACTAAAACTATTAATGTATTCTCTGATATGCAAATATGAGTCTAAAACTTCATGAATTTGCACCTGTACACAAGAAGTAGGAAATTATTGGGGGAAAGGGACTTGCCTTGATCAAGCCCTTGTATAGGAGTTAACCTTGATATGAAATAAGTAAATCATGTAAAACAAGATAAATGTAAATGTTCACCTTGCTTGTCAAACCCTCATGGATGGATATGGATCTGCTATATCCATAAAGATGTATACTTGCTTGAATGAGTGTTGATAAAATGTAGGATGTCTTCACCAATGTAATAGATCTACACTTTCCAAATCAAAGATCATGGATGTATGTATGCTTGATATGCCTTAATGGAGGAGAGGAATTAAGAATGGATATTGATCCTCTTGCTCAATTGGAAAATCCTTCACTAATCCATCATGAGAGAGAATTTCACATAGTCAATAAAATATTTTCCTTGGAATGAATGGATGGAAGAGAGCCTTCAAATCTTGGAGCCAAATCCTTGCTTGCTTGATAGAAATCACCAAAAAGCTCTTGAATGCACCTTGGACTTGATTTCTTGCAATATCATGTATGTGGATAGCTTGAGATTTATTGAACATGAGATGTAAAAATGAGAGATAGTGGACTCCTTTTATAGTGATTTTGAAGTCCAAATTCACAAAGGCCAATTGCACTGAGTAGGAAAAATTTAAAAAAATTTCATTGGGCCTAAAACCCACCAAAATTCAACCCCCAAGGTATAGGTTGAACTAGGTGTGACCTATACCTAATATAGGTCCAACTAAGTTCGACCTATACCTGAAAGGGTAATTTTCAAGGCAAAATTTGTGAGGTTCAAGAAGTATTAAGAGGTTCAGAGAAAATGGAAAGAGAAGCATGGAAATCAAGCATAAATGCATCCAAAATCAAGGAGACCACTAAAATGGGGCTCAATAGGTCCTAGAGCTTCCAAATTAATGGTGCTAATGTTTTAGGACTATATAATGTCATTGTTGTATGATGGTCCTAGTTGACATGTTTCTATGAAGAGGGATGAAGTCATGTTACTGATTTGTGAGGCCCACACGATGTCTTGATTCTCCTTCATTATTTATTATTGTTTGACATGATATGTATATATGCACATTTTTCATCTTCATGATGTAGGTTTGTAGGTACTACCCATCAACTTCACTTGAATTGGCAAGTCTGAGTATGCCCTTATATATATCTCAATGGTGAAAGAGGGGAAGTGGCATTAAGGTGCAAACCTATACTGAACCTAAGTCATTGTCCTACATAAGGACAATTATCTCATGTTATCTTGCCCTACTAGATTTGTCGAGGTGATAGTTATCCAATCACCCTAGTTTGAGTATGTGGTTTTGGCTTCATAGTTTCATTGGTTTTATCTTGCATAGTGGATATATATACATACACATATATTGATGTGTTTAGATATTAATATTAAATTATAACCTAAGCATTATTATGTGTATTAAGATTTAATATGGAAATAGTAATATGGTAATAAATATACAATATCTTAATTAATTATATGTAACATTTAATGTTCATATGGTCGTTATTAAATAAAGATAATTATATCCTTGTGTGTAAATGTATACATTTGATTAAATAATATTAAGGGTTATTTATTAAAGTAATGTCATTAGTTATTGAATATTTGAAGATAATTATTAATCTTTTAATTATTAAACATTAATGTTATTATTAATGATACATATTACTAAATAACATTATTATGTTTTAATTATCAATTATTAATGATAATTTAAAAGCATGAAATTTCTATTTATCTCAAAAATTCACTTGTTTTGTAAAAAGGAAAGTATTTGTTTTAAAGAAATTCAAATTTTGGAAATTTCTATTTTAAACACTTTTTTTTTGAGTTTTTGGGAGAGTTTTCTTTTTATTTTAATGTAAGGGGGTGAATGTGGAGATTTGGGGTGTTCTTCTTTGGGTGGAGTCTTCTCTTCACATAAGTTTTCATTTTTGTCGTGAGGAAAAAATTGGTGAACATATTCTTACTTGGATTAGAAACTCGGATTATATTTCTTCGTTCTTTTAATCTTTGTTTTATCTTTCATAGTTTGAGGGAGGTCTTTTGTTCATTGTTTCAACATAGACTTCTACATCTATCCATCCATGTAAGTGTCAAATAGAAGAGTTTTTTTTTTGCATGCATTGACTCTAGATAATGTGTTCTATATCAGCTTCTGGATTCGATTGTGTAAAAATTTTTGTCATCAACGTTTCGGATCATACTACATGATCCATCATCAGAATGCAAGAAAGCAACAAGAACATAAGATAATGTGTTTTTGGCTGGGATTTAGACTAGTAATTAATTATGGCTAATCTCCAATGCATTGCCATGTAGTAAAGACTCTTTCATTGCATACGTTAATTGCAAGTATACCATGTTTTATTGGTTATGAGAGCTATTAAGATTATGGCCTTGACAGAAAATATCATAGCACCAAACAATACTTACCTTGTTAAGAGCATAGATATATCGATATATAAATAATGATATTAAATATGTACTATATTTAATATCTATTATTTATGAAATTCGAGTTATGCTTCGGATTATTTGTTTGGGCCCAAAGTCAGTCTGCTTGGAATTCTAAATCAGGTCAGCCCCCTTGGCAAATCACCTCTTGGCTCCTACATATAGGAGATCAATTCTTGAGAGAAGAACACCCAAGACAAAACGTGTCTCTTCTCCCAAGAATCACTAAAAGTGAAAGCAACAACAGGGAATTATTCAGGACAGCTACAAATTCATCTAGGATAGTAGCGATCTTCCTTGAGGCTGTGATAAATATCAAAATTCATGAGGCAACATCAAATCCCATTTAACATAAGCTAATTCAGCCATTATAAATGCAACAAGCTCTTCCATAGAAGGACAACAACTTTGAATCTTAGTCCTAATTGCAACATACATAGGAGCAAATTCTGGAGTAGAATTCTGTTGCAAATCTCAAGACAAATCTCAAACTACTTCATACACTAATAGAGGGACTGTTCTGAAGATTAATTTTGAGATCTATCCGGGTACTATCTTATCTTATCCTTAACCATTTCCTTTATATCATGTGCTTAATTTGGAAGTCTTGTATAGTTTGTTTACTCCTAAGTAGAATCTAAAAAATATTAACATGGTATCAGAGCTATGGTAGAGAAAAGATCCATTTCAAATTTAGGAATTCAAACTAATTCGTTCAACTAAGTTGGTAATCATGTCTACCGGGATTAGACCTGAAGATAGGCTAGAGGGAGATGTTAACTTCACATCTTGGAAAATGAGATTATTAATCATTCTAAGGGAATTAGAAATTATTTCAGTCAATGAAGGTCCCCCTAAAGAAAATATGGATGATGATGAAAAGAAGGAATGAAACAAAAACAACAATAAAGCAATGAGGATAATTGTTGATAGTGTTAAAGACCACCTTGTGCCAACTATTGCAAATCTAGAGAATGCATATGAGATGTTCACCTCATTATTTGGCATGTTTCAAATCAACAATACAAATAGGGTCCTAGCCCTTAAAAATAACCTCTCCCAAATAAAAATGAATAAAGGGGAGTCCATCACTTCATACTTCATTGGGATCAATGAGTTAAGAAATCAACTATCATCAATTGGGTTCAATTATGATAATAAAGAGCTTGTTGTAACAGCTCTCAATGGATTACCTCTCACTTGGGAAGCATTCATTCAGGGGATTAGTGCTCGTTCCAAATTACCTACTCTTGATAAACTAAAGATTGATTGTCTTCAAGAAGAAGCAAGATTAATATCAAGAGGCTCAATCTTCAAGGAAGACATTCAAGTTCTTTTCTCCCAAAACTCAAAGGCGGGGGGGGGGGCCGCAGGAAAATTCAACAAGAAGAGGGAATTTCAAGAGAACGAAAAAGAAGGAAGTTCAACGGACAAAGGGGGAAAGAAGCACTTTAAGAAAAGGAACCTTTCAAGAAGGACTTCTCTAAAACTAAATGTTTTAAATGTGAGAAGTTTGGTCATATAGCTGTAAATTGTCCTAAGAGGAACAACTTTCAAGCATCCTTTGTGGAGGTAAATGTACCCGAATTAGAGCATTTTGCACTTTTAGAGGGAGTTGTAATTTGAGAGGGAGTTTACAAATGGGCTCACATGTTATAAACTCCTTTTTCTGGTTGCTTACATCTGCATCCTTGTATATGTTGTTTATACTTTATGTTGCAGCTCTGTCATATTTCTGTTATTTGATGTAAGGGTGGCAACATTCATAACTATTGAGAAACTTGGTATATTTTATGTATAGGAACATACATTATAATATTTTGACTCCAGCATATTCTATGTTTTCACATAACCTTGTTTATGTTGTTCATGTGTGAACATATTAGGAAATTTTATGAGTAAATACATCTCTTGGTTTATGTTAGCATTGATTTGTATATCTTCTTTGACTCATTTATGGGAAATCATAGTTGATTGCTATCTAATGGTTGCTAGTTACTGTGTTCCTTATGCATAGGTACATACATTATTGGTTGGAACATTCTTACATTGGCATTTGTTAGAGTTAATGTTGTTATCTACATAAGAACATTCATATAGAAAACTATATTGCATCTTTCTATGTTCACATTACATCTGGTTAGATGTTGGTTATCTTTAGGTGAAGAAGACTTATGTGATTATTTTCATGCATAGATGTTGGATAAATTATGCTGGTTGTATGGGGCATACATCATTTGTATAGCTTTTGAAGCATACTTTAATATTATTTATGAATGGATCATACTTTCTTTCATTTACTAAATACATGTGGTTCTATGTGTGAACTTTTCATCATATTGGCTAATCTTATACTTATGTGGTTTCATATGATTATTGGCTGAGTTATTCTTATGAATTGAAGAATATCATTTGATGTTCTTCAAGTCCAGGGGACTCATGGATTGGGGATCCATTGCCAAGTAATTGGTGAGACATCATGGATTTGATGTCAAAAGTTCATTACTCCCAGTAATTGGTGAGACATCATGGTTTGATGTCAAAAGTCCATTACTCCCAGTAATTGGTGAGACATCATGGATTTGATGTCAAAAGTCCATTACTCCAAGTAATTGGTGAGACATCATGGTTTGATGTCAAAAGTCCATTACTCCCAATAATTGGTGAGACATCATGGATTTGATGTCAAAAGTCCATTACTCCCAGCAATTGGTGAGACATCATGGATTTGATGTCAAAAGACCATTGCTCCGAGCACTTGGTGAATATCATGAACTTGATATTCGTGAGACCAATGCTCTTGATATCATGGAGTTGATATCCTTGAGTCTTGAAGACTCATGGATCAGGGATCCTCAATTAAGTATTTGGTAACATCATGGACTTGATGATACCATGAATATCATAGAGTTGATATTCTAAATTCTTGAGTCATGGGACTGGTGGATCTGAGAAATTCACATTTGGATAGTAAAACATCATGTACTTGATGTTGGTATGATGTCATGGATTTGACATCTCTTGAGTCTTGGTGACTCGTGGATTTAGTTATCCACAAATTGGATGGTATACATCATGGACTTGATGATACCTTGAATATCATGGACTTGATATTTAAAATAGTCAAGGAAACTAGTGGATTTAGGAAATTCACAAATTGATTGGATGTTTGATATCATGGAGTGATATTCTTGGGTCTAGGAGACCAAAGGGTCTAGGAGATCCACATTTGGATGGTAATCATCATATGATATGATGTTTCTCGTATGAATATGAGATGTATGGTTTATGAAGAACAATTGTGTTCTCATTATGTCTTGTAGATAGAGATCTACTATCATAGATAAGAGATCTATGGCATCTTTGGATTAGGGATCCATTTTTGTTATGTCTTGAGTCTCAAAGACTCATGGATTCAGGAAATCCACATTCGGTTGGTAAATATTTTGTTACCATGATTTTCATTTGGATATGAAATCTATGGTTGGAAATGAAGTAAGAACATATGTGTTCTACCTACCATAGATATGAGATCTATGATTCTGTTGGATATGGAATCCATGTTGATTATGTCTTTGGCATCTCTCTATCAAGGGTTGATAGAGGGAGATCATTGAGTTGATTTTTGCCTCAAGTCCAAGAGAGAGTGTTAAGATTATGGCCTTGACAGCAAATATAATAGCACCAAACAATACTTACCTTGTTAAGAGCGTAGATATATCGATATATAAATAATGATATTAAATATGTAATATATTTAATATCTATTGTTTATGAAATTCAAGTTATGCTTTGGATTATTTGTTTGGGCCCAAAGTTGGCCTGCTTGGAATTCTAAATCAGGTCGGCCCCCTTGGCAAATCACCTCTTGGCTCCTACATATAAGAGATCAATTCTTGAGAGAACACCCAAGACATAACGTGTCTCTTCTCCCAAGAATCACTAAAAGTGAAAGCAGCAGCAGCGAATTATTCAGGGCAGCTGCAAATTCATCTAGGATAGCAACGATCTTCCTTGAGGCTATGATAAACATCGAAATTCAGGAGGCAGCATCTGAAGAGCACACGAATATACTGAGAGGGGGGGTGAATCAGTATATTAACAATTTTTAACCTTTTTTAAAAAAATTTATTCAAACGTAACTTTAACAATTGTGCACATAGAAAATAATTCTCCAAATAGTTTATTTTATTTATATAATAATGTTCTTTTACAATTTATGTGAGCACCAACCCACTGGAAGCACCAACCCCCAAACGTTGTTCTGTGAGCACCAACCCACTGGAAGCACCAACCTCCGAACGCTGTTCTGTGAGCACCAACCCACTGGAAGCACCAACCTCCAAACGCTGTTCTGTGAGCACCAACCCACTATATGAAGGCACCAACCTTGAAGCAAAGCACCTACTTCACTTCTGAATATAATTCTGAATTCCACCTTTATATAGTTGCTTATTCAACTTGATGATGGATACAATCTGCTCTTTTAAGTCAGCCAATATCTGAATATATAGTTCTGTAATTTTTCTCTCCTTTCCTCTATTGTTGTTCTTCCTTTTATTTTCAAAAAATATATCTTATGTCAAAGTATATTCTGAATATATAGGCTTTGAATTTTTAGATCTCTCTCTGCTCTTCTTTTCTAATTATTCCATGCTGACTTATTTTTCATTTCAAAAAATGGACTAAATATTTATATATAATGTTTCAAGATGAAACAATATGTCTTTTACAAAAGACATGACTTTTTAAATCAAAAAAGATGTCTCCTTATTAAATTATTATTAACTTAATAAATAAGTTAATATTTAAATAAAAACTCTTCCCTTGCCGACAAAGCCCCCTTTTTTAAAACTCTTTTTATTGCATATGTATTAATGTTTATATCTTTATAAACTTCAAAGTAATATTAAATATTTGATCCTTATATTTCTGCTTCGTAAATCTTCAAATAGTTTATATACGTATATACTATTATTAACTTGTTTATGATTTCATCGTTCATTGACTGTGAGAAACCCGTTTCAAATATAAAATGGACACCTTCGGTGAACAACCCGATCCCTGTTACACCTCAGCCTCCGTCCTTACTGCTCTCTTATTTTTCTGAACAATATACTCAAGTCTTCCCGCGCGGATCAATTCCAAATTTCACGCCAGGAGCTGTTTTCGCATAAAAGACGCTCAACTTGTATTCTTCGTATACCACTCCAAGGTAGTATTTGGATATTTTGTATCCACTGGCTAGTCACCCTGTATTATTTTTATCGCAGACTGCAGTGCAATTAGCGATAGAAAGAAATCGTTAAATATATATTGTCTGATCCCTTCAATGCATTTTTGTATGTACATGAGCCTACGCATAGAGTCGTCATAGGATAGATGTTGCCGCCAAGAGTCTTGATAATATATCCATTCTTCTTCGAAAATATATTTCATATGCATTTCTATATGTGCTGTTATCGTATCATGTATCCATATCATACACGCTGTTACCATTTAAGATTGATTCGTATATGCTGATTCATATACACCTCTAAATTTATAATATCTGCCATCGATAACCTCTGTTTGCTTGCTGTATATAATTTTTGACGTTGCATATAATGTTTATGTATAGTCTTCAACGACTGTTGCCTTGATTATATTCATTGCAGTTCTTCATAGTATTGCATAAAACTTTTCGATGGCAATCTTATTTTAAGGAATTTGATATAATTGTTTATAATGAGATTGTTGTCTTTTGTAGAGTATGAATTGTTGTTATTCATCGTATCCCTTCATTCTTCAGTCTCTTCACGTAATCATATCCTTAACCACCTTCAATAGACTATCTTCGTAATGTGATTATTACTGTGCCAGTTTATACATATTTATTTGCTGCTGATTAAAGGTTATATGTATTCTTATCGGGCGGTGGAAGTAGTTTGTATGTAGTACATTCTTATGAAGTCACTGACCTCACGCATCTCAATCATGATATATTGATTCTCTGTTCATTGTTCTGCATACGATATATGCTGTTGATATGCTTCTGATTTTCACATCAATGACAATATTCCTTCAATCTCCCCCTTTGTCATTGATGGCAACTTCTCAATTATGATATTGTCTGTACAAAAGCTCCCCCTTAGTTCAATGTTCTTTTCATCTTTTATCTCTCCCCCTTTGTTTGTTGTTTCCATCAACTTCAATTTCTCCCCCTTTGTCATCAATGGCAAAGGATTTCTAGGGCTAGAGACTAGCTCCCCCTGAACACATGCTTCTCATGATGTCTTCAATAGATGGATGAGAGTGATAGTACTCCCAATTTCTCCCTTAGATACTCAAAAGTTTCCTTCGGAAGTGGTTTTGTGAAGATATCTGCTAACTGCTCCTTCGTATTAATGTATTCCAACTTGACTTGCTTCTCAAGTACCTGTTCCCTCAAGAAGTGGTATTTGATTGAAATATGCTTCGTTTTGGAATGCATGACTGGATTCTTTGAAATGCTGATCGCACTTGTATTATCACAGAAAATGGGAATGGGATTCTCATACTCAATCTTGATATCTCCTAGAGTTTGCTTCATCCAAAGCACTTGTGTACAACTTGCAACTGCTGCAACATACTCAGCTTCCGCGGTAGATAGAGTTACTGATCCTTGTTTCTTGCTTAACCATGAAACTAGACTGTTACCAAGGAAGAATGCTCCTCCACTTGTACTTCTTCTATCATCAATATTGCCTCCTAAATCAGCATCGGTATAGGCTATAAGTGAAAAGTCTTTTCCTCTTAGATACCATAAACCAAGATCCATAGTGCCTTTTAGGTACTTCAATATTCTTTTAACTGCTAGAACATGAGTTTCTTTTGGCATTGCTTGAAATCTAGCTACAACAACAACTGCTTGCAGAATGTCGGGTCTTGTGGCTGTTAAGTATAACAAACTTCCTATCATAGATCTATATAGGGATTGATTAACATCGGGAGATTCATCCATCTTGCTGAGTTTACATCCTGTAACCATGGGAGTGCTGACTGGATTACAATCTTCCATCCCAAACTTCTTTAATATTTCCTTGATATACTTGCTTTGAGAAATGAATATTCCTTTATCTGTTTGCTCAATTTGCAATCCAAGAAAGAAAGATAATTATCCAAGCATGGACATCTCAAATTCTTGTTGCATATTCATAGAAAATTCTTTGCACATTTTGTCACTTGCTCCTCCAAAAATTATGTCATCAACATACACTACCACTACCAAAAGTTTGTTGTTTTCAGATTTGATATATAGATTACTATCAGCCATACCTCTTTTGAAACCTTGATCTAGAAGATACTTGTCCAACCTTGAGTACCAAGCTCTTGGAGCTTGTTTTAGCCCATAAAGAGCTTTTCTAAGTCTACATACATGATCTTCTTTTTCTGAATATGCAAACCCTTCAGGTAATTCAACATACACTTCTTCTTCTAAGTCTCCATTTAAGAAGGCTGATTTGACATCCATTTGGTAGACCTTGAATGTTTTATGGCTTGCAAATGCTAAGAACATCCGGATTGCTTCTAATCTTGCAACTGGGGCAAATGTTTCTTCAAAATCTACTCCTTCTACTTGAGCATAGCCTTTACAAACTAGCCTAGCTTTGTTTCTTGTGACTTCTCCATTTTCATTCATTTTATTTTGGAACACCCATTTGGTTCCTATGACGTTTTTGTCTTTTGGTCTTGCAACTATTTCCCAAGTATTATTCTTCTCGATCTGATTTAATTCTTCTTCCATTGCTTTCACCCAACACTTGTCTTCACTTGCTTCTTTGAAGTCTTTTGGTTCTATTTTGGATAAGAGACAGATATGTGCACTTTCATTAGTATTGACAAATTTCCTTCTTGTTTGGACTTCTCTATCTGGATCTCCAAGAATCAAGTCTTCAGGATGGTTTCTTTGAACAAATTTTGATGGAGTCTTTGCTGGTGTTTTTGCTCTTGAAGGGGTCTTGGAAACTTCTTGCTCTAATTCTTCTTCTTCTTCATCTTTAGGGTCTTCTATTTCTTCACATGTGCTTGGCACTTCATTATTTATCTTCTCAAACGATTTTCCTTCATCTATCTTTACATTTGCACTTTCAACAATTTTGTGAAGTCTCTTGTTGTAGCATCTATATGCTTTACTCTTGGAAGAGTATCCAAGAAAAATTCCTTCATCTGCTCTAGCTTCAAATTTTCCCAGATGATCTTCATCTCGTCTTATATAGCATATACTTCCAAAAATTCTGAAATACCTGACTGATGCTGGTCTTCCTTTCCACAGCTTGTAAGGTGTCTTATCATGATTTATTCTTATTTGTGCCCGGTTCAAGATGTGAACTGCTGTATGTACTGCCTCCTTCCAAAAGGAATCAGCTATCTTGGATTCATTTAGCATTGCCCTTGCCATTTCTTGCACGGTTCTATTCTTTCTCTCTACAACTTCATTCTGTTGGGGAGTTCTAGGTGCTGAAAGTTGTCTTCTTATGCCATTCTTTTCACAATATTCATCAAATTCATGAGAAGTAAACTCTCCACCTCTATCCATTCTAAGACATTTTATCTTAGCATCCATTTCATTTTCAACTAGTTCTTTGAAAGTTTTAAATTTGTCAAGAGCTTCTGATTTTTCTTTTAGGAAAGCTACCCAAGTCATTCTAGAATAGTCATCAATAAATAATATGAAATATTTTTCTCCTTGTAGGCTTTTTGTCCTAGTTGGACCACAAAGATCTAAATGAATAAGCTCAAGTGGTTTTGATGTAGAATATTCCTTGTTTTTAAAGGTGTTTCTTGTTTGCTTCCCTAGTTGGCATTGTTTGCAAATGATATTTGTAGGTTTTGAAATCTTAGGTATATCTCTTACAGCTCCTTTATGACTGATTTTGACAATATTATCAAAGTTCAAGTGTCCTAATCTTTTGTGCCATAGCCAATTTTCATCTTCTTGTGCAAAGAAACAATTTTCATCATTCATTTCTTGCAAAACATATAAGTTGTTTGCTGTCCTACAAGCATTAGCTATTAATTTTCCATCCTTTTTAATTTCACAACCTTTAGAATAGAAAGTCACATTATGCCCTTGATCACAAAGCTGACTTACACTTAGTAAGTTTTCTTTTAAACCTTTTACATACCAAACATCAGCTGTTTTTGTTTTGCCATGGTCTAGACTAAGAGTTCCCTTTCCTTTTATATAACGTTTTGAGTTGTCACCAAATCTCACTAATCCTCCATCTGCTGGTTCAAAAGAAATGAATTTGCTTTTATCTCCTGTCATGTGTCTAGAGCATCCACTATCAACGTACCACCAATCCCTTTTATTTTGAGCATGTAGAGCTACTTGAACAAATAGTGATTTCTCTTTCTTTTTCCATACTTTCTTTTTGAGAGGATCTTCTTTCTTTTCTTGATTTGTAGGAAAGATAGTTCTACAATTGTGGGCAGCATGTCCAAAGTTGTTACACTTAGAACATAAAATATCATATTTTACCAATGGAGCAAAGGGATTATGTATGCTGAAATTTTGAACATTCTTCACTTTGCTTCTGCAGTTTAGAGCTTTATGACCAAATTTGTTACAAGAGTAGCAATAACCACTAAATTTATAAGAAAAAAGCTGTCTATAATATGGCCTTTTCCATTCATTCATATTTTGTCTAGGTATTCTACATTCTCGTGCTTTATGACCAAAACAACTGCAAGAATAGCAATAACCATGAAAATTATGACTAGTTTTATCAACTTCTTTATTTTCTTTAGGCTTGTTTTCTTTTAGTGATTCATTTATGACTGATTTGCTTCCTTCTTTTATGAAGCCTTTGAATGTATTATTAGTGTTTGAATTTCCTTCAAAACCAACACCTGTTTTGTTGAAAGAAGGTCTTTGACTATCAATGATATCATTTAGTTTTTCTGAACTTTTTTCAAACTTGAGATTATTAATGGTGCATTCCTTCAACTCTCTTTCTAATTTTTGTATTTTTAGTTTTAAATTAGTTTCAGCTTGTTTAGCTTCTTCTAATTGATTCTTCAAATCTTCAATTGTTTGTTCTGATTCTTCTACTGCTTTCGTAGCTTCCTCTTTGAGTTTTACAAGTTTTCTTTTTAGTCTTTCATTTTGTTTATATGCATAATGAAGTTCTTCTTGGAGATCAACATCTTCTTCATCATTACCTGATTCGTTTTCCTCTTCTTCATAACTATCATTGGAGACTGCTTCAGCCATGAATAGAATCTCATCCTCATCATCACTTGGGCATTCTTCGCTGCTTTCATCTGAAGAGCTGTCCTTTTTTGAATAAAAACTCTTTTTATTTTTGCTTTGATATCTTTTTTTCTTATTAAACTTGTTGTTACTTTTCCATTTCTTCTTTGTGTATGCTTGTTTTTCATCTTCACTTGAGTCATCATTATTTTGAGGGCATTTTGAGGCATAGTGTCCTATCTTTCCACAATTGAAACATTTGAAAGGAAACTTCCCTTTATATTTTCCACTTCCCTTTTTCAATTTTCTTAAGAAATGAGCTTCAGCTTCATCAGTTTCACTGCTTGAACTATCACTTGAAATTTGTTTCTTGCTCTTATTATTTTTAGAAATTTTAAAGGCTATTTCCTTCTTAGGTTCCTTGTCTCCAATTCTCATTTCATAAGCGGTAAGGATTCCATGTAACTCATCTTTAGTAAGTTTATCTAGATCTTTCCTTTCTTCTATTGCTGATACTTTAGAATCAAATCTAATGGGTAGAGATCTCAAGATCTTTTCAACCACAAGTTGTTCTTTTACTTCTTCACCAAGGGCTTTTATTGAATTGACCACTTCATCAACACGAGAAAGAAATGAGGCTATGTTTTCATCTTCCTTCATTTTCAAACTTTCGAATGTGCTTCGGTGAGTTTGAAGTTTGGCCTTCTTTACATTGTCGGTCCCTTCATATATATTTTTCAACTTGTCCCATATCTCCTTTGCAGATTTACAATGCATAACTTTTGTGAATTCCGAGTCGGCTAGATTACATAGAATAGCATGTTTTGCTTTGGCATTATTTTCACTTCTCCTTTTTCCGGCTACATCTGTTGGTGGGGTTGCTGGTGGTGTATAACCATCTAGTACTGATTGCCAAACATCGAATCCAATAGCATTTAAATATGCTTCCATCTTTATACTCCAAAATGCATAATTTGTCCCATCAAAATTTGGTGCCTTGTTTTGGAAACTTTCAGCCATTTGTGCTCTTTTAGATCTACCTTCAAGCGGTTAGGCTATATAGAAGGAACCCGCTCTGATACCAATTGAAGAGCACACGAATATACTGAGAGGGGGGGGTGAATCAGTATATTAACAATTTTTAACCTTTTTTAAAAAAATTTATTCAAACGTAACTTTAACAATTGTGCACATAGAAAATAATTCTCCAAATAGTTTATTTTATTTATATAATAATGTTCTTTTACAATTTATGTGAGCACCAACCCACTGGAAGCACCAACCCCCAAACGTTGTTCTGTGAGCACCAACCCACTGGAAGCACCAACCTCCAAACGCTGTTCTGTGAGCACCAACCCACTGGAAGCACCAACCTCCAAACGCTGTTCTGTGAGCACCAACCCACTATATGAAGGCACCAACCTTGAAGCAAAGCACCTACTTCACTTCTAAATATAATTCTGAATTCCACCTTTATATAATTGCTTATTCAACTTGATGATGGATACAATCTGCTCTTTTAAGTCAGCCAATATCTGAATATATAGTTCTGTAATTTTTCTCTCCTTTCCTCTATTGTTGTTCTTCCTTTTATTTTCAAAAAATATATCTTATGTCAAAGTATATTCTGAATATATAAGCTTTGAATTTTTAGATCTCTCTCTGCTCTTCTTTTCTAATTATTCCATGCTGACTTATTTTTCATTTCAAAAAATGGACTAAATATTTATATATAATGTTTCAAGATGAAACAATATGTCTTTTACAAAAGACATGACTTTTTAAATCAAAAAAGATGTCTCCTTATTAAATTATTATTAACTTAATAAATAAGTTAATATTTAAATAAAAACTCTTCCCTTGCCGACAAAGCCCCCTTTTTTAAAACTCTTTTTATTGCATATGTATTAATGTTTATATCTTTATAAACTTCAAAGTAATATTAAATATTTGATCCTTATATTTCTGCTTCGTAAATCTTCAAATAGTTTATATACGTATATACTATTATTAACTTGTTTATGATTTCATCGTTCATTGACTGTGAGAAACCCGTTTCAAATATAAAATGGACACCTTCGGTGAACAACCCGATCCCTGTTACACCTCAGCCTCCGTCCTTATTGCTCTCTTATTTTTCTGAACAATATACTCAAGTCTTCCTGCGCGGATCAATTCCAAATTTCACGCCAGGAGCTGTTTTCGCATAAAAGACGCTCAACTTGTATTCTTCGTATACCACTCCAAGGTAGTATTTGGATATTTTGTATCCACTGGCTAGTCACCCTGTATTATTTTTATCGCAGACTGCAGTGCAATTAGCGATAGAAAGAAATCGTTAAATATATATTGTCTGATCCCTTCAATGCATTTTTGTATGTACATGAGCCTACGCATAGAGTCGTCATAGGATAGATGTTGCCGCCAAGAGTCTTGATAATATATCCATTCTTCTTCGAAAATATATTTCATATGCATTTCTATATGTGCTGTTATCGTATCATGTATCCATATCATACACGCTGTTACCATTTAAGATTGATTCGTATATGCTGATTCATATACACCTCTAAATTTATAATATCTGCCATCGATAACCTCTGTTTGCTTGCTGTATATAATTTTTGACGTTGCATATAATGTTTATGTATAGTCTTCAACGACTGTTGCCTTGATTATATTCATTGCAGTTCTTCATAGTATTGCATAAAACTTTTCGATGGCAATCTTATTTTAAGGAATTCGATATAATTGTTTATAATGAGATTGTTGTCTTTTGTAGAGTATGAATTGCTGTTATTCATCGTATCCCTTCATTCTCCAGTCTCTTCACGTAATCATATCCTTAACCACCTTCAATAGACTATCTTCGTAATGTGATTATTACTGTGCCAGTTTATACATATTTATTTGCTGCTGATTAAAGGTTATATGTATTCTTATCGGGCGGTGGAAGTAGTTTGTATGCAGTACATTCTTATGAAGTCACTGACCTCACGCATCTCAATCATGATATATTGGTTCTCTGTTCATTGTTCTGCATACGATATATGCTGTTGATATGCTTCTGATTTTCACATCAATGACAATATTCCTTCAGCATCAAATCCCATTTAACAGAAGCTAATTCGGCCATTATAAATACAACAAGGTCTTCCATAGAAGGACAACAACTTCGAATCTCAATCCTAATTGCAGCATACATAGGAGCGAATTCTAGAGCAGAATTCTGTTGCAAATCTCAAGACAAATCTCAGACTACTTCATACACTAATAGAGGGACTGTTCTGAAGATTAATTCTGAGATCTATCCGGGCACTATCTTATCTTATCCTTAACCATTTCCTTTATATCATGTGCTTATGTGCTTAATTTGGAAGTCTTCTATAGTTTGTTTATTCCTAGGTAGAATCTGAAAAATATTAACAAAAGCATGTTCTAATGTTGCATTTGATTGCATTTGAAACCCACTTTTTCTGCCAATAACAAATGCTTTCTTTTGGTATGCATGCGTGCTTGTCTTGAACTACGTTTTGAACCTTTGGATTTGTGGTGCGCTGAGTTTTTTTTGGTGTAAGTATTTTTTGTTGTGCTTGCTTCTCATCTCCAACGCATGGATTCCTTGGGGTGGTTCTCCTTCTCATAGCCTATGTGGACCAACAAAAACATGTTTTAGAAACCCTTGTTCGTTGTTTTTTTTAACCTACTTATATGTCACATTTTGGCTGAGAATGGTGTGTTTTGATTGTTTTTTTTTCTTTTAACCACGTTTGGGAGTTGGTATATGCTTTAAGGCTGCATTTTCATTTCCCTTAACCACATTTTTTCTTGAGTAGTTTGAAACATGTTTCCATCTGCATTTTGCCAGCTTGGAAAACATTTTTGTTGGGGTGTCTTCGTTTTTTCACAGCTTATAACTCTGCTTGTTGGCCTCTTTTATTTCCTACGCTTTTACCAGAATAATGTAATCTATCTTTGCATGCGTATAATTCCATGAGGGCTGCATTCTTTTGTCTTGTTCATCTCTATGCCTGTGTAAAAGAAGTTTTTCCTCTTATGCGTTGACTGTAAGGAAACCATGCTTTTGTTGTATTTAGTTTTTGCTTAAAGTCTGCGTTTGGTATTTTCTTTCCTTCTTTTGATTTGGTGCATTTTTGGCTGGTTGATCATGGCTTGTTTGATTTAGTATCATAGGTTATCTGTCACGTTGAGTGTGTCGACCTAGTTTAAGAAATCTAGCAACTTGGAACTAGTGGATCAGATAGATCTAGTGTAGCAGTGTAACCAACTATATTTCACATATGACAATATAGAACTAAACACTGATATGGCAGGGAAATAAAACATTAACCAATATATAAAAATTACCATGAAATGAGCTTTGGCCAAAATATTATAACCAGCTTCTACTGATAGCTAGAGTGCACAAAGAAAATTACATTTCTCTACCCTTCCCTGAAAAATCCACATTCGACACCCCTCCATTTAACATACAAGAAGAGAATAGTAATAATCAGTTTATTATAAGAGTTCTTTAGTTTCACTTTTTTGCAGGTACAATTAAAATTTGGCGTTCAAGAAGTCATTTATAAAAGCAACTACATCTATAAGCAGCAGTAGTCCACATTCTTCTAAAACTTCGTTCTCTGATCTATCAAGGCTTCACCCGAAAGAGAATTACATATTTAAATAGGAACCTAAATAATGTTTACTGTCTCACTGTTCACCTTAGAATTACATCAGAAAACACATTTCATCTCATTTAGCACTTATTTTCATAATACATGCATTTGATAATGTAAATCTAATACCAAATACTACAAGATTAAGAAACCACACAACTCTTTATTTCCCAAATTCGCCCCAGGTGAGCAAAGAATTAAATACTAAGCAATTCCAGAGAATTATATCAGTTTAGTTCTGGAGCAGTTTAATCAATCATTTAAGAGTATAGTTACTACAGTGGGTTCTCCTATAAAAACAAGCTCCAGGCCTTGACATAATTCAGATCTGCAAAGCCTTGTCATCTCTACACTAAAACATACTTAAGATGCCTATATTGAAACCCATCTATCCAGCCTCGGGTTCCCTTGTTTGACCGATTCACACTGGATATATTCCTCCTTCTGAGTTAAGAAATGTTGGTGGTACAAGACGATAAAAAAAAGAATAGAGCAAACACAAAAACAAATAGAGCTAAAACTAATTCTTCTAGGAAACTCTGGCAGTAAAACATGGTTTTGCACCATACTTCTTGTTATATTGGCATTACATTCACCAATTCATAGTACCTTATCAAGCATAAGACACATAATTATAAAATATGGGATTTACAAGGCACATGTGAAAGGGGTTTCTATCATTTGCCGGATATTTCCATTCTAAAATTATATTATACAAGCAAAATTCATTATCTAAAGACTCCACAATTAAATAAAATTGCCAACTATAGCTATAAATAACGGCATCATTTATCTGTTTTTAGGGGTATAAGCTCTGTTTATAGGGTCATAGTGTATTGCTTTTGCTTGTGGTAAATGCGTTCCTCTTCTACGTTTTAATCAAAGTTTGTGTCTAATAAATTCAAAAACTACAATTACTAATATGGAATTTGTTAGTAATTACATAGAGTCCACGGTATATGACTACCGCATCAGGTATAGCAATATATAGAATGTTGCATACCATGGTAAGCTTTTTTTTAAGAAACATGGAGACATTTTACTTAACAAATGAGTGACAACTGAAAACATATAAATTATATTAAGTTGTACCTGTGTCCTTATTTTAGCAAAAAGTTGGCCAGTAATACTCCATTATGGTGGTGGGGGAAAACGGAATTACATGAAATAGTTTCAGACAGTTCATTGATTGTATTAGTTTAATCACATGATTTGTCAAATTAGATCTATATCATGATAATACTCTCATTGTTTCATTTACCATGTTAATCAACACTATTAAATAAAATTATTAAGATATGTAAATATGATTATGGTTATTTTTCATAGTGAGATGTTGGATTAGCTTTGGAGGTTTAACTCCCCAATGTTGTGCATTGTTTAACAATATGAATCTAGTTTTACAAGATTAGCCTAAAGGAGACATTTTAGAGAGTTCTTTCCAGGGGAAATCACACATAGGAAAGGATTTGCGTGAAGGTGTTGTAGAAGAAACAATGTAGTAGAAATAGGGAGAAAACTATTGTCAAGCCTATTTTATTTTAAATAATTTTCAATTTTAATATTTTATTATGAAGTATTAGTATTCATTGACTGCAAAGGCTAATTTCTTAATTATCATTAATCATGTTTCGAAATATTAGTGGACTCTTTGTCATTTTTCACTCTTCTTGTGTAAGTTCACCAAATCTTATGTTGCTACTTTGTTTCCTATCATGGTTCAATACCAATTCCATTCAATTGTTAAGCTTAGCATCCCCTACTTATTTTTTATAGTTATTTTTTAGCAAATTACTCCACAAATTAACAAAACCTTGTTTGTAGATTTTATACATGCATTTCTCTCTTGTTTTCATCACATCTATATCAATACAATTTCATATATTTGTGGTGGGTTGGTCTCATAAGAGGACTATAGTCATAGGGGCCCTTTCCATCCCTCTACATCATTTCACCCAAATCATTGATCAAGGATCAAAAGAAAATCATAATAACTTTAATACATAAGGGTTGAAGAAGAAGATGAGGGGCCCATCACATCTAATAAGGTGTTGACCATAAAAAGCATGTGACAACTTAATGAGTCACTAACAAAATATCCCTTGAAAGAGAATCAACCTAAGTGTTGAATTTTACAACACAAGCACTTGCAAGATCAAACAACAAATGAAGAAAACCTTCAAGAAAGATGTTATACCTTGCAAAAGAAAATGATATAGAAAATGAATAATACTATAAGGCATAAAGGCTTTATTGATAGAAATAAAGAAGTCCTAAAATTAGAAAAGCAAAATAGCTAACTAAATCTCAACTAAGTGAACTTAAGTTTAAAACTGTCGCACCCTTCTTAAACATAGGGAGAAGTAAAAACCTTCAAATGCATGAAATGCAAGAATAGGTCTTGGGAACTAAATGCTTGAGGAGGTACCCAATACAAACAAAATGATCTCTTACAACCAAGGAAAAGAAGAAAAAACTAGTGGGAGAAAACTCCTCTCAGAAAGAGAGAAAAAGAGAATGAAGGACTAAGAAGCCTCCAAGAAAAAGTCCCAAAAGAATAGGGAGATGAAGAACATCCTCAAAGCATGAAGAATTTGCAGACAACAATTGAATAAAGATTGCTATAGTGTTGTAATAAAGAACCTCCTTTAAAACCAAGATGATGATCATGATCAAGAAGACAACAATTTGCATGAGTGTCCCAACAACACTACTTGAACAATGAATAGATGGCAATAAAAGGAGAATATTTGGTAGTTGAAGATACAAATGTCATATGAATTTGCATGAGTGACCCGACAATGCTACTCAACCATGCAAGCGTAATCTACTAGTCAAAAATACATCATTGCCAATCGTCTAAAGAACTAATCAACTAAGGATAACTCAGCTCTAAAAATTGGAATGGAAGTGTCTATATTGTAAAAGCTCCATCTCATTGAAATATATCCATTGTGTCTAACTAGTACATAGGAACAAATATTGAATGCATAGCTCACTCCAAGTGAAACTAAGGAAGCATTAACACCAACACTAGAAGCGTCCCCATAATATTGACAAGGGAGAACCATGACAGGTCCACTAAAACTATGTGTCATGATGAGTACATGAAGCACAAACACTTATACAAAAACGTACCTACAACTATAAAAGGTATGTAACCAATACACAAACATTTGAGACAAGAATCACTAGGATTCAATATCACCATGGAGGGACACTCACTGGAATATAAAGGTCTGATGATAAAATAAGAGGCACTACACAACCCCCCATAACACTTTATAATAAAGTGCAAGTACAAATAAAGATAACAAAATGTGTGAAATTCCCAAAAACCATATACAAGAGTAACACTTTATCCAGTGTGCCTACAAATAGAGAACTGCATGTAAAAGAAGCCAAATTTAACCAATAGGGCAAAGTGCAAGAAATTCATGTCGAACATGTAATGTCCCTAGTCGGGACCTTACGTAGATTTCTCATTTAAGCTTTGTGTGAACTAATTTCCTGTATCTCTTTTCTTAAACATAGATGAAATACTTATATTTCATCCAAAATAGATTTGTTTATAATTTATAATTAATCTTCTTTTTAATTTATATCTTGATATATCATATTTAATTTATGAGATATTATTATTTAATTTTGATTATGATTTATCTTTAATATTTTATATGAATTAAACAACCAATAATATAGGTTATGTAATGTCGCTTTGTATTCTCCTGTATGTGATTCCCTGTAAAATCAGTGTTAGTACAAATAATATGTAACACTTATATGACTCATACTCTACTTTACGTTAGTAAGGGGGGGGGGGATTTGGTTCTTAAGACTGCCTCTAGGTTGGGCTTCATAGAATTCTCGATTCTCAGCTTGAGGGATATAAGATCCACTCTAAGCAACCGGGCTATCGACACGTCATCCCATAGAGCATTGCCCTTAAGAACCTCTTCGAAGCAATAAATACATTCCAAGCCTACGCATATGCATGATTGCAGTCAGTATATATACTGCCTACGTGAGATTATAACAATCTCGAGAATAGGAAAACTATAACAATTTCCTCTAGTCCCCTCCAAATACGAGGATCCATCTGTATCATCCTTTTGGTGAGATAACAATCTTGAGACTAGGAAATTATAATAATTTCTTCTAGTCCCCTCCAGATATGGGATCCATCTCTTAATGAAATAATATTCATTCTTTCTATGGTCTCATATCATCCACATATAAATGTACAACAATTTAATGTAATTACATAATTATATACTCGAGTTTATAAGTAAATCAAAAAAAAAAATGATGCCAATAGCATAATTTGATGGATCCTAATTCCATATGCCTTTAATAGACATTCAATTATATTTTAACAAATTATATATGTATAAGAATGCAATATTTTGAGATAAAATAATATATATTCGTGGGAGACTGTTTCATACTTCCCGTGCCCACCATATAATATATATATATTATATTATATATATTATAATATATATATATTATGTTAAATGATTAAATTTATATTTTAATATAATATAATATATATATTATGTTATTAAATAATTATTATATTACAATATATATTATATTATTATGTTATTAAATAATTATTATAATATATATTATATTATAATATTATGTCATTAAATGATTATAATATATATTTTATTAAAATGATTATTATTAATAATAATATATTATAAATACATTTTCTTAAATGATTATTATTAATAATAACATTATTAATATATTATAATGTTTGATTTTCATAATAAATATATCTTTATTAAATTACTCTTATTAATAATAATAGCAATATATAATATTATGTATTAATAAGAAATAATTATTATATGCGTTTGTAATGTTGTATTATAATTAATTTAATGATAATTATATTTATTATTTCTATTTGTCTATTAATTTATTATTAATTTCTGGTTAAGGAAGGGAACATTTATTATGAATTGTTTGTCCTCAAGCAATTCAACCTCTTTTGCAAGTGTGTTTAGAAGTCCATTCCCACAATTTTTTGTGGCAAGATCATGCTCTGATACCACTATAATGTCCCTAGTCGAGACCTTACGTAGATTTCTAATTCAAGCTTTGTGTGAATTAATATCCTGTATCTCTTTTCTTAAACATAGATGAAATACTTATATTTCATCGATAATAGATTTGTTTATTTATAATTAATCTTCTTGTTAATTTATATCTTGATATATCATATTTAATTTATAAGATATTATTATTTAATTTTGATTATGATTTATCTTTAATATTTTGTATGATATTAAACAACCAAGAATATAGGTTATGTAATGTCCCTTTGTATTCTCCTGTATGTGATTCCCTGCAAAACCAGTGTTACTACAAATAATATGTAACACTTATATGACTCATACTCTACTTTACATTAGTAAGGGGCGGGGATTTGGTTCTTAAGACTGCCTCTAGGTCGGGCTTCATAAGATTCCTGATTCTCAGCTTGAGGGATATAAGATCCACTCTAAGCAACTGGGCTATCGACACGTCATCCCATAGAGCACTACCCATAAGAACCTCTTGGAAGCAATAAATGCATTCCAAGCCTACGCATATGCATATGACTGGCAATCAATATATATATTGCCTACATGAACTATATTGCGAGTGTGTTTAGAAGTCCATTCCCACAATTTTTTGTGGCAAGATCATGCTCTGATACCACTATAATGTCCCTAGTCGGGACCTTATGTAGATTTCTCATTCAAGCTTTGTGTGAACTAATTTCATGTATCTCTTTTCTTAAACATAGATGAAATACTTATATTTCATCCATAATAAATTTGTTTATTTATAATTAATCTTCTTGTTAATATATATCTTATATATCATATTTAATTTATAAGATATTATTATTTAATTTTGATTATGATTTATCTTTAATATTTTATATGATATTAAACAACCAAGAATATAGGTTCTGTAATGTCCCTTTGTATTCTCCTGTATGTGATCCCTGCAAAACCGGTGTTACTACAAATAATATGTAACACTTATATGACTCATACTCTACTTTACATTAGTAAGGGGCGGGGATTTGGTTCTTAAGACTACCTCTAGGTCGGGCTTCATAAGATTCCCGATTCTTGGCTTGAGGGATATAAGATCCACTCTAAGCAACTGGGCTATCGACACGTCATCCCATAGAGCACTGCCCATAAGAACCTCTTGGAAGCAATAAATGTATTCCAAGCCTACGCATATGCATATGACTGGCAATCAATATATATATTGCCTACATGAGATTATAACAATCTCGAGACTAGGAAAACTATAACAATTTCCTCTAGTGCCCTCCAGATACGAGGATCCATCTATATCATCCTTTTGGTGAGATAACAATCTCGAGACTAGGAAATTATAATAATTTCTTCAAGTCCCCTCCATATATGGGATCCATCTCTTAATGAACATAATATTCATTCTTTCTATGTTCACATACCATCCACATATAAATGTACAACAATTTAATGTAATTACATAATTATATATTTAGATTTATAAGTAAATTAAAAAAAACATATGATGCCAATAGCATAATTTGATGGATCCTAATTGCATATGCCTTTAATAGACATTCAATTATATTTTAACAAATTATATATGTATAAGAATGCAATATTTTGAGTGTGTATATATATATATATATATCATACTGTAAGTGACTACTGAGTATTCGTAATTGTCTACAGATCTTCTGTTTGTATTTCTTTAATTTCGTTCTTTATTTTTCTTCATATTTTTCTACCCCTCTTTGTTGCAACTGTTAGTGGGTATATATATATATATATATATATATATATATATATATATATATATCATACTGTAAGTGACTACTGAGTATTTGTAATTGTCTACAGATCTTCTGTTTGTATTTCTTTAATTTTGTTCTTTATTTTTCTTCATATTTTTCTACCCCTCTTTGTTGCAACTGTTAGTGGGTATATATACATGGGTATATTATATATATATATATATATATATATATATATATATATATATATATATATATATATATATATATATATATATATATATATATATATATATATATCATACTGTAAGTGACTACTGAGTATTCGTAATTGTCTGCAGATCTTCTGTTTGTATTTCTTTAATTTTGTTCTTTATTTTTCTACCCCTCTTTGTTGCAACTGTCAGTGGGTATATATATATGTGGGAGAGGGGAGTCACGTCCCTCCCCACAAGTCGCACCCCTTAGGGGTGCGACTGGTTGTAGCCTAGGCTGCGATTCGCACCTCTAAGGTGCGACTATTTCATACTTCCCGTGCCTGTCGACCACCATATTATATATATATATATATATATATATATATATATATATATATATATATATATATATATATATATATATATATATATATATATATATATATATATATATATATATATATATATATATATATATTGATCAGTAAAAGGCCGAAGCCAATAATATATTAATCATGCTTAAAAGATATAGAAAATTAGAACCCCGCTCAATGCAGGCACTGGTAGGAAAGAGCGGGGTTGAGAAAACCTCCAGCCTTGCCTGGGATCTTAGTTTGGTTTATTTACATAAGAAGTTTAGAAGGGCATTCCCTCCATAATCAAAATCATATTACAATCTTCGTATGAATTGTTACATATCAGTCTGCTCTTCGAAGAATTTCAGTACCCATTGAAATTAACATACTTTGCTTAGAACCTTTTACTTTATACTTAAGTTGATCTTTGTGTTCCTTAATTATCTTGTCTGGACAAAGGATCCACAAATGTCTCATGTTTTTTAGTACCTGAAACATCTGAGCCTTGGCTAAGATCTTTGTTAGTACGACCATAAAATTTATTATTCCAACGAAAGACCTAAAGAGGAGAGATTATGATAGATGCATTTAAATGATATAGAATTTTGAGGGTACCTTTACCTGTACTTGTATCTCCTATTCCTAAGGATATTGTAGCATTTGATGCTCATTTTCTTATGCTAGATCATACAAGGCTACCATCATGCTTTTATGAGAAGTATATTACTCAGAACATCTTGCTTCAAAACTAAATTAATCCATAACCTTAAGTAAGTCTTATTGATGCTAAAAGAGTTATCCTTATTTCTTAAGAGCTTATTGTTTTCAGAAAGTCTGAATCGTGCATAATGACTCTGATCTGTATTAATATTTATTTCCATAATCTTATCCTTAACAAACAAGGTTACCTTTGATAATTGTTAATTCATAAAATTAAAGAGGAGTCTGCTGAAATGATACAGATAAATCCTTAATCTGAAGTTAATAGTTAGGAGGCCAAGCCTGAGCAGGGGTTAAAGGAGTTGATATATTAAGGGGTTCAAATCGAGACTTAGTAGTATAAAGGAGAAATTGGACAACTAGAATTGTAGTTAGGAATGAGGGCCATAATCCATACAGCTTGGGGGTGCAATACCTCTATTTTTGTGGCCACCCAATTACCTTACCTACATCTATATCTAATGTGCTTAAGATCCCGTAGAGACACTTTCCAAGAAATACATATTCTAAATGCATATACAAGTGTTTATTCATTGTTCAAATATAAATTGATGTTTAGCTATTTCAAAGTTCCTTTGGATCCCCATATATCCAATACCTATACTATGCTATTACACTTACTGAAAATAATTAATAGATTATACATTAATGGCCAATAGGAGAATGCGAATGGTATAGGAAGCTCATACCAAGATGAAGTGGGCTCTTAAACGTAAGCATGTCATAAGCATCCTACCCTTGTCGCCATAATAAGCATGGGTCACTTCGATCTACATGTATATATATAATATATATTATGTTAAATGATTAAATTTATATTTAAATATAATATGATATATATATATTATGTTATTAAATAATTATTATAATATATATTATATTATAATATTATGTCATTAAATTATTATAATATATATTTTATTAAAATGATTATTATTAATAATAATATATTATAAATACATTTTCTTATATGATTATTATTAATAATAACATTATTAATATATTATAATGTTTATTTTTCATAATAAATATATCTTTATTAAATTATTCTTATTAATAATAATAGCAATATATAATATTATGTATTAATAAGAAATAATTATTATATGCATTTGTAATGTTATATTATAATTAATTTAATGATAATTATATTTATTATTTCCATTTATCTATTAATTTATGGTTAAGGAAGGGAACATTACACGACATCCGGAATGAAATCATTGAACACAAACAAGACATTTTCGCAATCCAAAACAACTAAGTACTCATTTAGAATGTGAAAACACACGCACTAAAAAAAACTAAATAAAATATACCTAGAAAAAATCTGGAAAAAATTGTATGGATAGATGTGAAGATCTCTAAAAGACCTTTCCAACAGTGCAAAAAATCACAAAAACAAAGGAAATGGCTAAAATATACTAGCTTGGGAGCAAAAAATACCACACCAAACTCAAGCCAACTATAAACTATACCAATAGAAAAATCTCAGAAAGTACTAGCACCATCATATCAAGCTTAGAACTAGCTTTCTGACAATATCTCACTTGCTGAATTTAAGCATCATATGTAAAAGTCATGGACAAAAAAATGCTAACTTTAGCCAACAAACATGACTCTTGTGAATTGATTTCTACAAAATTCACTCACTAAATGAAAATTCCAATAAATACCTAGATGTTGTATCTTTTTTTCAAAAAAATTACAAAATTAAACTAATCGTCAAATCTTTCTTTGTGTTATTTTTAGCTATATTTTCTTTTTATATTATTCTCACAAACCATGATGATTTTTTTTAAAAATAATGGATATCCAGATAGTTTTTTGTATCCTATAAAAAATACACAAATTATATTTCTCCAAGATGAAATGATTTGCAAATTATCAAAAATACCCACTTATAGATCCATAAAAAAATGTAAATTTAGTAATCCTATAGTACATATGAGAAAGAAACCCCCAAAGAATAGGTTTTTGGAATCCTTGCTCTAATACCATGTTGAATTTTGCAACACAAGCCCCTACGAGATCAAATAGCAAATGTATAACACCTAACACAAGGAGAGCAACAAGAAAGATATGCTATGTTCCTAAAAAACAAAAAGATACATAATATGAATAATAAATACATAAAGGCTTGCTTTATATAAATCAAGAAGCTCTCAAATTAAAAAAGTTAACTAAAGCTCAATTAAGCGAACTTAAGCTAAAAAAAAACATCTCTAAATATCAAAGGGTCCACAACATCTAATGAGGTGCCAACCATAAAAGGCATGTGACAATTGAAGAAGAATAAAATATTCCTTTAGAGAGAATCAACCAAGGTAGGTACATGAACATACAAAAAAAGGGATAGTTCATCTATAATTGCTAAACCATGTGTGAGACCCCAAATGAATTTTGCACGCATCCATAATTAAACTATCAAAAGAAAAGATAAGGCCCATTAACAATAAACAATAATTTGATAAGCATTAGGAGATGAGGGAAGTCACACTTCTAATGAAACAATGAAAGAGGAACCCCAACCCTTCATTAGTGGAGTGGACAACGTAGAAGAGTGCGTTCAACGATAGAAACTATAGGCAGGTTAGAGAAAATCATTGAGTGTATATGTAATAATTGGGCAACCTTCGGTTTAACGTCTCCAATTCTCATCCTTATCCTGAATAGAAGGAATTTGGTTCTATATATGTTCTCAGCTCATTAAATATTCAAGAAAAATGGATAGAAAATTTGACTCTTTGAAACAACTCATCGTGTAAAAAAAGTGTAATTGGATCCACAAAGATTAATTAAACAAGAACTAGCATATGTGACTAAGAGTTCATTGACAACTATGGTTGATGGTTTCCACACCCTTGCGCCATATAGGAATGAAATGAATAAAAAGACAATAACAAGATATCACAAAAATGAAGTCCTAAAATAAGTGTGAGTATTTGTGATTTGACAAGGAACAAGAGACTAAAGAGCATTGTTTTTTTATAATAAACTAGTGTGAGGTATCTACACATAATAATGAGCTCTCTAGTTGTGAGGGGTTTTGGTGGTCATTGTTAGTGAGTTGCACTACATGAAAAACAAGAAATAATATGAATAGACTATTGCGCACTTAGACTGACCATCATACTTCCATTGTTGAAATCTACAAGCTAACACATGAGATTAATATCAAACTTTAGGATGACTCCTCACAAATCACACCCCTATAACTTCAATGAGTTTAGACCAATGAAATAAAACTGCATGAATTGCTTCATTAATAGGGTGAGGCCAAATTGTATAAATTGCAACATCATCAAGGAAATGCAAACAATGGTAAACAAATTGTTATGAACCCAAGAAAATATAGAAGCATACTTGTAAGACAAAAACACAGATCAATTAACCGATCAAAAAAAAAAAACCACAGATCAATTAAAGTGAATATTCACTTAATTGGATGTATGCAAGTAGAAGACACAAATTGAAGAAGTCATCAAAAACTAGGCTATATTAGAGGCAAGGTTCTCTATGAGGATTCGCAAACCGATGCAAAATAACAATAAGAGATAAGTAGTTGCAAAATCTAAACGGGGTCCTAACAAACTCTTCTCAAATGGATGAAAATTTGCATGGGCGGATAACTTGGGTAACCAAAAGTCAAAGTTGAGTGACACTCATGGAAATGAATGAGTTGTATATGCAAAATACCTCTTATTTTTGTAAAATATTTTATTTTTGTGGTGATAATTTGATAAATCATTCACCTTTTTCGTTTGGGTGACTTCGTAGTCACAATTTGTTTGCTTCATGCTATTGTTGTTGAGTTAAATGTGTTATTTTTATGAGAGATGAGGTATGGATCACACTAATGCAATTTGCACTTTGCAATAATCATATAAACAAATGATGAAGTAAAAGGCAATTAGTTGATTTTGTTAAGCTAATTAATTACAATAAATTATTGGTAATGGTACCCAACTAAAGACAAGGTATTAATATATTTGTAGGAGAAAAAAATATACAACACAGTGACTTCACAATTAATGTGATCAAATTTTCCAAAATCAAGAATATAACCACATAAGCTTTGCTTCTCGCACATAGGGGAATTATCATATATATCCTAGCCTATAAACTGATGGCGATTGCTTTTAATGTTGGGTTTAGAAGGAACCAGGACTCAACGCTCTCCTCAATAATGAATCCAGACCCCAACTCAAAATCTCAACAAACTATAAGGTTCTCAGAATTACCTTTCTTGTATTGGAATATTTTGACTTAAGACTTGCACGGTGTAGAACAACAAACCTAGAGTACCAAAGGAGCCTCAAAAAAACGTTTGTGCGTCCAAGCCTACCTCTTTATTTTTCAGCATGATTGTCTCAAGCCTCTCTTTCCATCATTACAAAATTTGCTTCAAAATGCATGAATGCAAATACGATAATAATCAATATAGAATTTAATTCAAATTGTTGTTTTAGAGAACTCAATAAAGTAGTTGTACGTAGAACAATAAGAACCTTAAGTAACAAGTTTTCAAATAAAACAATTTATCAAATGAATTTGTACTCAATGCTTCAAGTATTTATATTGAAACTTGATGTTATAAAATCCTTGTCCAGTTTTAATCTAAACAGATGAATTATCTAAGCCTGAAAGAGTAATTAGGGGATAAAACTAAATTTGTTCTTCAAGCTATGCACAATCATGGAGTTTTCAAATCCTCTGTGCAAGAGCACCCTCCTTGACAAGGTAATGACCAGCCAAGCATCCGTACATGAAAATCAGAGTATCCCTTCGAGATTGTTGTACATCAATCACATTTATATTAAAAATTGATGTTACATGTCAAATTAAAACCACACCTCCAGAAGGGTTGAGATAACATGCACAATTTCCACAAGAATTATGATACAAATCTAAAATAAAAAATTATTCTACATGGGGCAGTCAACTTTTCTATTTGATAAACAGACTAACCCTGAATAAAACTGGAACCACAAATTGAGACACAACTCCTAAAGCATTTGAGTAATTTGTGCCGCTCTGTAGGCTTGTAATACAAGAGAAAAGCAGGATCTTCTCTAAGAGATTCATGGTATTTCTCTAGAAGTGTTACTATACAGTTGAATTCTGGTCGCTTGTCTGCATTTGTGGCCCAGCAACGCTTAATAAGGTGAGCAAGTGCAGGAGGGCAAGCAGTTGGCAGTGTTGGCCTGGCGTTCTGTACCATTTCAAACATCAGCAGTAGCATGATCGCTGATAAATAGATGCAATAAATTTATATTTGGAAAGAAGTGTGTAATAACTTAATTTTCGTTATATCAAAACCCAACTATATACACAAATAGATGTCTAGAACTGAGTTTTCATAATGTCAACACATGAAGAAGCTGCAGAACAAAAACAAGTTTCTGTAAGCAAACATCTGGATGAGCTTTCTCTTCCAGAAAATGAATGCAAAGCCTGTCTATTTAACTTCTAATAATTGTGTTCCAAATAATTAAACATATAGTGTCCAGCAAAGAATAGTTAGAAAGCATCATCCTAGAACCTACAAGAACTACGTAGTTATCAGTATTTGCAGACCAGAGCATATGCAACGAGTAAAACTAAAAATCTGTTTCCTCCTGATAATTGTAATTTCATGTGTAAGACAGGCAAATTTGAGTATGATTCAAACATGTTGACTCTCAAGCACTCTTGCAAGTAAAACCTCTTTGGTTGATATACATGTTTTCATTACAAATTTTAAAGCAGAACGCTGTACTTTGCATAAAATAGATGTCTTTTGCCAAAATTTGTACATCTTAATTTGTTTTCTGTTCAGCCCTGAGAAGTTTATAAATTATAAAAGCACTCCGTTTTATTTTTAGCAGACATTAAAATCCTTTTGAAATCTTAACAATTTTGTCTTACCACCTGTATCACCTTGACACCATACAGATACTCCCCATTGATGTTGGTACCAGCTATTAGGCACTAGATATCATACTGACCATAAGGGAAGGAAAATCACTAAAGATGAAAACTAGGATAGCAGGTTCGGCTCTCTAGCCCTCCGGACCAGCCCATGTTCCAACCAGTCCGTGGTCCTGGTCTGGTCCGCCTGTGGGTCCGGCCAGGGTCCGACCAGATGGCTCCTGGTTCAAAACAGGCATGCCACCATTCGGACCTGGGCGAACTTGGTCGGACCCCGGTCGAACCAAGGTGGGCCCACGGTCAAATTCAACACCCAGCTCATTTTTTTTTGCGAATTTAATTGATTTTTCACATCCACAACCCTAAAAAGATGATTCTAAAGGACTTATGTTGGCTTTTAACTTTCGTTTGGTGTGCAAATAGGTTATTTTCTTTTGAGGTGGAGCAAATAGGTGGTCAAGCAAGAGTTTGATTGTGCAAGGAGTTGGAGAAGATTGTTTTGTGGATCTTCATCAAGTGTTTGTGTCTCATTCCTACACCTTTGCAAGCTTCCAATCTATAGAAGAGGTAAGTTTTTTTTTTCATTTGATTTTTTTTTAAAGCTTATATTTTTTTTTCATTGTTCATAAGATCTACCTTTCTTTCTTTGAATTTTCTATTCTCTTGTTTTTATATTGAATATGTATAAAATTTATTGCCATAGGAACTACAATGGTATCTACCTCTTCCTCCGTAGGCAATACTGAACAAAGAATAGATCCAAATTCTGATTCTCCTTTGTGGAAATATGTTGATATTGTAAGACCCCTTCCAGGAGGTGGTGCGTTCCATTGGAAATGTCAAGGTTGTGATGTAGAAAGGAATAGTTCATATTATCAAGTCTTAGGCCATTTGTGTGGATTCCCTGGAAGAGGAGTCATGAAATGCCCTGGAAAAAAATGCACCTATACCAAATGAAGCAGTAGTAATATATATTGCGGAGCGTGAAGCAGCAAAAGAGAGAGAAGCATGTAGGCAAAATACAACCATTGGCACTAAAAAAAATCAAAGGGAGTGCAGCCCCCCTCTACAAAATTTGTGATTGTGATAGAAGATCACCCCTTTTGTACTACCACAACTAGGCCTAAAATTGAAACTCAAGCACCCATTACACACAAAAGAAAGGTACCATTGGAAATTGCATTTCAAAATGAGAGTTGGAAAATTGTTGACATTGATGTAGCAAGATGCTTATATGCAAATGGGCTGCCTTTCAGTGTTGTTCACTCCCCATATTGGAAGAAGATGTTGAAAAGTGTCAATGAAGCTCCAAGAGGGTATAAGGGCCCCAATTATGAGAAAGTAAGCGCCACCTTGTTGGATAGAGAGGTCAAAAGGCTTGAGGATGCATTGAAGCCTTTAAGGGATTCATGGATTGAGACAGGGGTATCGATTGTTTCAGATGGGTTGGAAAGATGCAAGAAATCATCCCTTGATCAATGTCATAGTGGTGTCCCCTAAAGGGACAATGTTTTTGAAATCTATGGATTGTGAGGGGCAAGTAAAAGATGGGTCATTTATTGCCAATATTCTCATCTCTACCATTGAACAAGTGGAACCTAGAAACATTGTCCAAGTCATAATGGACAACACATAGAATTCTAGAGTTGTTGGTTTGTTGGTTGAAGAGTGATATCAGCATATCTTTTGGACACCTTGTACGGTCCACTCACTCAATCTTATGCAACAAAAGATTGGAAACAAAATTGGGTGGATCAAAGAGGCTGAGGACATCCAAATGTTCGTCGGAAACCACCACATGACTCAAGGAATTTTTAAATTATTCTGACATATGGAGCTACTGAAGGTAAGTGAGCTTGAACTTGAAGTAGTAATTTAATTTTAAAAAAATAAAATTAGTATTTTACATATTCTGATTTTCATAATTTGATTGTGTAATGTGTATTCTTTTTTAAAGTTTGTCTCTAATAGTTGTATATATTTTGTAATATTGCTATCACAGTTCAACTGTGTTGTTTTTTCAAACTCATTGACCCATGTTTCATGAGTAGTAGTTCACAAGAACCCATCTTTCATGAGAGTGAATGGAACACTTAGCACTCATTGCATCTAGGTGATGCTAACGGAGGTGAAGCATCGGGACTTCCCAAGAGGTCACCCATCCCAGTACTACTCCACCTTGAGCGCGCTTAACTACAAAGTTTCCTCCATGGTCAAGCCTACTCTACTTGAAACCCCAACTTAAGGCGCTTTCTAATGAATGGTTCATAAGGCACAACACTTGCTGAAGGTTTTGCAAATGGGGTTGCAAGCAGAGTGGGCTTAACCATGGAGGAAATTTTGTAGTTAAGTGTGCTTGAGCTAGAGTAGTGTACTAGGATGGGTGACCTCCTGGGAAGCCCTGGTGCTTCACCTCTGTGAGCATCACCTAGATGCAATTAGTGCTAAGTGTTCCATTCATTCTCATGAGAGATGAGTTCTTGTAAACTACTACTCATGAAATGCGGGTCAATGAGTTTGACTGAACAAACTACACAATTGAATCCTAATAGCAATAACACAATGAGTGCTAAGTGTTCCATTCATTCTCATGAGAGATGAGTTCTTGTAAACTACTACTCATGAAACACGGGTCAATGAGTTTGACTGAACAAACTACACAATTGAATCCTAATAGCAATAACACAATTGAATCCTAATAGCAATATCACAATTTGACTTGTGGAAAATATCTCCTACTTATCAATTGATGAGCTTAAGGGGCTTTTCTAATGAATGGTTCATAAGGAACAACACTTGTTGAAGGTTTTGCAAATGGGGTTGCAAGCAAAGTGAGCTTAACCATGGAGGGAACTCCATAGTTAAGCACACTCAAGTTGGAGTAGTACTGGGATGGGTGACCTCCCACGAAGTCATGGTGCTTCACCTCTGTGAGCATCACCTAGATGCAATGAGTCCTAAGTGTTCCATTCATTCTCCTGAGAGATGGGTTCTTGTGAACTACTACTCATGAAACATGGGTCAATGAGTTTGACTGAAAAAACTACACAATTGAATCATGATAGCAATATCACAATTTGACTACTTGTGGAAAATATCTCCTACTTATCTATGTATTTATTTTGCTCTAATTTCTATTATAGGTTGTTGAAAGCCATTTTGCATCAAACTTAATCATCTTGAGACAACTTGTGCAAGTGAAAGTGGCACTTTTCAATATGGTGATCAGCAATAATTGGTCTATTGGGAGGTAAAACAACACTGAGAAAGCAATGAAAATTAAGCAAAGGATAATAGATGACTCATGGTGGGAAAGTGTGGAGTATCTCCTTAAGTTCACCAAGCCCATTATGCGCAGGCTTTGCTACACTGACACAGATAGGGCTTTCCTTGGAGAGGTGTGTAAGACGACATAGACTCAATACTTGAGAAGATGAAGCAAATTGTAAATGAAAAAGAGCAAGATCCCGATGAGACTTTCAAACAATTGCAAGAAATTGTTGTAGAACGATGGAACAAAATGACCACTCCTCTACATTTGTTTGTCTATGCATTCATACCAAAATATTATAGCACCCAATATGTTGATCTACCAAGAAAGCTTCCACCATATAGAGATTTAGAAGTGTTTGATGGGTACAAGACAACATTTGAAAGACTCTTTTCTAATGATGATATGCGAGATTTGATTATAGATGAGTTCATAGAGTTTGAGAATGCAAGAGGTCTAAGTAATGATGTTCTTTGTCATCGGTTTAGGAAGGATGCTCATAGTTGGCAGTACCTCCATGGCCAACGATTCCAAAATCTACAACCCCTTGCAATAAAAAATTACATCACAAGTAAGTTTTATTTTAAAAAACTTAGTTTACTTTGTCTTCATGAGTTGCTAGTAATTTTTATTTTATAAGATTAATAATCTTATTTTAATCGTTTACTTTGTCTTGTCTTCATAGGTTGCCAGTTCATCTGCATCAGAAAGAAATTGGAGCACATATACTTTCATCCACTTAGTAAAGTGCAATAGGTTGCAATCAAAAAGAGCGGAGAACTTAATATATGTGCATTGCAACTTGCATCTCATCTCGCACAAGTGTAAAGAATACAAAGGGGAGACGAAGATGTGGGATTTAAATGCAGAGCATTCGGACTAGGATGCTTCCACTTCTCAACTTGCAGTTGCTGAATTGGAAGAATTTGACACCAATAATGTTATCGGTGCAGCTGATCTCATTGGCCTTAGTACTATTTGTGAATCAACTAATGCCAATGAAGAAAAAGATGATGATGATGATGATGAATAAATTATTAATCCATTAGTTGAACTTGAGACTTGAACCAATGATACTTGAACTTGATGTTATGATTTATCATTTGACATTTTAATATTTTGATGTTAACTTTAAGTATATGATGCCATGATGGTATGATCATAATCCTATGATTACAAGTTTATGGTGTTTTTGTTGTTTATATGATATTATGTGACATTCTAATTTTAATTCATGCTTACAGGTTTAGGAAGGATGCTCATAGTTGGCAATACCTCCATGGCCAACAATTCCAAAAGCTACAGCCCCTTGCAATAAAAAATTACATCACAAGTAAGTTTTATTTTAAAAAACTTAGTTTACTTTGTCTTCATGAGTTGCTAGTAATTTTTATTTTAGAAGATTAATAATCTTATTTTAATTGTTTACTTTGTCTTGTCTTCATAGGTTGGTAGTTCATCTGCATCAGAAAGAAAATGGAGCACATATTCTTTCATCCACTTAGTAAAGTGCAATAGGTTGCAATCAAAAAGAGCGGAGAAATTAGTATATGTGCATTGCAACTTGCATCTCATCTCGCACAAGCGTAAAGAATACGAAGGGGAGACGAAGATATGGGATTTAAATGCAGAGCATACGGACTTGGATACTTCCACTTCTCAGCTTGCAGTTGCTGAATTGGAAGAATTTTACACCAATAATGTTATTGGTACAGCTGATCCCATTGGCCTTAGTACTATTTGTGAATCAACTAATGCCAAAGAAGAAGAAGAAGAAGAAGAAGATGATGATGATGATGATTATGATGATAAATAAATTATTAATCCATTAGTTGAACTTGAGACTTGAACCAATGATACTTGAACTTGATGTTATGATTTATCATTTGACATTTTAATATTTTGATGTTAAACTAAGTATATGATGCCATGATGCTATGATCATGATGCTATGATTACAAGTTTATGTTGTTTTTGTTGTTTATATGATATTATGTGACATTCTAATCTTAATTCATGCTTACAGGTTGCATATATATATATATTTTACATGTTTTTGTACAAACGAACCCAAACAGACAACTTAGATATTTAGTATGCTTAAAAAGTTCAGTTGGCTTAACAATGAAAAAAGTATAAAATTTCAATAGGTTTTGACTCTTGAGATTTACAACGCATAAGCTATTACACAAAAACACAACAAAAGAAATACAAAACTTGGATTGGCATTGCAATTCCATGGTCCATGTTCAAATGTGAGAGCTAAAATTGCTCACAATCAAAACCAGCCACATCGTCTGGTTGACTATCATCTATTGTGTTTGCAAAATCATGTGTGCATAAACATGGTTGAAATAATCTATGTTATACTACTTTTTCTCCAAAGTAAACTACTTTTCTCCCATATCAATGATCCTTTTGAACCAAGAGGATTAAAATTATTATTATTTGACCCTTTATTTGAGCTCATTTCGAATGGTCCCTTTCTCCATCATTATTATTAGGGACCATTTCAAAACAGTTTATTATTATTATTAGGGACTAACTATAGTAGACCATTTTGAATGGTCCATAATTCATTGGGCAATTGAGATGCCCCCTTCAAAAGTGGAAACAAAGTTTCAGTCCATTAAGGAGTGTAGGAATAGTTTCCACATTTGGATCAGATTGCCTAGATTGCAGCTGGAATATTGGGAAGAAGTAGAGTTGTTGAGTACTGCTAGTGCTTTTGGACAATTCATTACTCTCAAACCTGGGACCGAGCCCAAGAAGTGACTTGTATGCAAGACTTTGTGTCAATACTAAGACTAACATGACATTTCCAACTTCAGTCTCCTTGTTTTCCAGGTATAGCATTTGGAAGTAGAAAATCAACTTTGAGGCAACAAATGTTTGTCAAATGTTTTGTACAGTTAGCCACTCAATATGGGAAGGAGAAGGCTAGGAGAAGCAAATTAAAAAGTGTATTCCTCAAGGCAGAGAGGAGTTGCCTTCCTAAGAAGGGGTAAATGAGTCCAATATATTGTATCAGCTTATGAGAGGTGCTCTAAGTTGGAATGGGTTTGTGTGGGGAATCCTACTACTACCCTTTGCATGTTTTCTCAGCCTTCTTGTGACACTCAAACGTAAAAACCTCAAGTGAGAGCTAGGTTGACTATCAAATGAAAAAAAATGAAATGCAGAATGCTACTTCAGCAATTCAGTGAAGTATGGGTTTTAAGTCCCAAACTTTTGCTCAAGTGATGTAAGTGTTCTAATTGTTTTCCATACTTGAACTCTGTGTTCTCTCTGTTTCAAAAATATATTTGAAGGTTTTCCTTGCCCTTGTTGGTAGGGTGATGCTGGTTAGTGGTTGTGTTCCTAATCTTTTGTTGTTTATTTCCTTGATGTGGTTCCATGTCATCATAATGGCATTCTTGATATATCTTTATTGGTCTTTATACAAGTGTTGGGCCCTATTGAAATTCCTCTTTTTTGTTCATAGCTCCAGTCAAAAGAATTTACCCATAAACCAAAAAATACATAGATGGATTGAGAAACCCTAACTTATATGGATTCTCAACATATTATTTAATTAAAATATTGAAAAATTATGTGTTAAACAAGTCAAAAATCTTGAGCATGCTGATAAATAAAGGGAAATATTATTTAATTAAAATATTGAAAAATTATGTGTTAAACAAGTCAAAAATCTTGAGCATGCTGATAAATAAAGGGAAATTATTATAATCCTAGTTGGGAAAAATAAATATTTTAAGACTTTTCCCCCTTTCTATCATAAATATTGTCATAGGTGCATATCATTTTAGTTGTGAGTGTTTTTTTTAAGTGCCCGGTACACTTCTTAATGTGACCAGTGATGCTAGCACAACACACCCCCCAATCCCACATGAAATGCTTTTGACCTAGAGCTATGAACCGGTGAGGCCACAAACAGGGGACCTCATCTCCATTTAATAAAGCTGAGGCTCAAACCCACGAGCATATTGGATCAATGAAAGCACAAGCCTGCAATCACAATGGACCAGTGGAGGCTTGAACCTTGGTGGGTACAACACCGCCACCACCACTTAACCAACACACTAAGTGTTGAACCCTAAGTGTGAATGTTTTAATTAACATTAATTTTTGGATTCTTTTGTATATTGAGATTTTAAACAAGTTTATCATTGTTAACTAATAATGATAAATTCAATATTACATTTAGTACATGGTTGTAATGAAAATTTATAATTATGTTGAAGAGTATTGTGGGCATAATAAATTGCTTAAACATACCGAACAAATAAAAAATTGCTTAAACATAGTTTCCAATGTTCATAATAAAACTAATATATGCATATATTCAGTATAGCCCATACAGTGTTGCTTACTTAAATCTATTATTTTACTCAAGAAGTTTTATTTCAGACATTGTTTGCTTCGTCTTTTATTTGAAGAATAATTTATTAGATATCCTAAGCATATAACTATTTCAATAGTTTTACTTTATTATTTTATCAATACTTTATAATACTGTATTGTTATAGAAGTAGCTGTATATATAAAAAGTGATTAATTTTAATATCATATCATCATTATTATGTTGGGTAATTATTTCATATTAATATGAATATAAATTTTTCCATAGGCTGATTGACATATTATATTGACCATTGATATTATCATTTTTATAGTATTGTATAGTTAGTAAATTCTTCAATCTCAATGACATACATCCTCAGCATATCCTCTAACACCTGATTCACCCTCTCTATCTGACCATCTATCTTGAGATGATAAGCGGTGCTGAAATTGAGCAGACTGCCCAATGTCTACTATAATGTTGTCCAAAATGTCAAGGTTAACACTGGATCTCTATTTGACATAATCCAAGAAGGTATGCCATGTAATCTGTCAATGGCATCCAGGAATACTCGCCAATGTTGTTGTTGTGTAGGTCATGCAGATTGGTGAAAAGTGAGCCACCTTGATCAACTTGTCAATAGTCACCACAATGGCATCATGGTATCTGGAAGACAAGGGTAGACCAACAATAAAATCCATGGATATTGTGTCCCACTTCCATCTTTAGATAAAGGAGCTCTACAGGATGTTGATGCTCGGCCTTGACCCTTTGAGACTCAAGGCATCGAGCAACAAACTTGATAATGTCACGGTGCATGCTCCCCCAATGGTATATCTGGCAAAGATCAATGTGCATCTTCTTAACCTTTGAATGTGCTATGTAAGGTGATCTATGAGCATCTAATGAAACCAAAGTCTGAAGATTCCCTATCTATGGTACATGTGTCCCTTGTGTTGTATCAACCCATCTGACTCAATAGTGTAACACGAATATTTGCCCTTGAACCTTGTTTGCTTATGCATTATGAGATGCATAGTCCTCTATTAAATCTACATTAAGGTTCCAATGTTTCAATCATTACTAGTTTTATATGAATTAATGACTACGGCCCAAATTGGAATTGGCACCAATCTGCTAAGCTCAATTTCTCATCACACCAACACATTAAACAAAACAAATATAATCACTTTCTCTCAGTTGTGTTAAGTTTATCATGCTTCCATGTATGAGTACATAATAGCAAAAAGTGTTGTTACTAATATCCAACACACTCTTCATGATAAACATTTTCTATTAAATATAGAGGTGTACAACTTTCTTTGTTAAACTAGCACATAATAGGACACCAACATTGGAATACACTATGCAAAAGGTATTGTTTGCAACAGACAAATATTCAATCAGAGTATTATCAATTCATTCAACACATCAAGAAAACCCCCTTGGGTCTCACAAAACCAAAAGTGTAAGAGGTTTTATCCACCTCAATAATCGCCCAACCTAAACATGGGTTTGTGATATTCTTCCCAAGTTTGACACCCCTAGCACTTGGGAGATTATCCAACCTTAGGGGTTCTTTAGGGATTTGTGGTCCACAACTCAACTCACCAACAGGTTTTTGGGTCCTTTGAGCTCAATCATAAAGTCTTTTTAGGACTAGAATGCACCATATGAACACTCTTACCCAAAACTCTACAAAAAGATGGAAGGGAAATACAGATTTGGAGTTTTGATACCATGCAAGAATTGTTGTTCAACCAAGGATCCCCTACAACCAAAACAACCTTCCACACAATAGAAGCAATCAAAATACTTTGAGGCCAAAGAATTCCTTAGATGCTAAATGAGAATAGTAAAATATACAATGAAAAAAACCCTTGTTTTAAAGATGAGGATGACACCCTAGAACAAACTAAGTTCATGACAAAAAGCAAACTTAGGTATGTAAGTGTGAATAAGATATAACAGAAAACTAGTTAGGTAATATACCATGCTTACACCATCAAAACATACGAGTTTATTGGTGATTCCACTGAAGGCGAAACCACTAGAAATTGTTATAACTGCCTATTTCCTTTTAATTTGTCATTTCAAATGTAGAATTTCAGTTGTTGCAATAATAATTTTCCTGCCTCAAGACAATTCATCAATTAATCAACTTTCTACTGATTGATCAACTCAGAAGACTACTTGGTTCTAATCAAGGAAATAATGGTAGCAGAAAGTACCTTTTAAAATCTTGCAGCATTGATCTGAAATAGTGATAATGATGCTAAGATATTGCTTCATAAACACAAGTTTTTCCGACATGCATATTGATTGCATGTAAGAGACATTATTATTAAGTGGAATTATCTCTCTTACTCAGCTCAATCATCCAATGGTTTAAGGCTCATGCAGAGGGTCAGTAGCAGTTTGAGGCTCTAGACAATACTCAAAGATATCAATTTCTTCCAACTTCCACAAGGAAATGAAAAGGTCGCATTTGTACACACGTTGAAATGAAAAATTTATTCCCTTCAGATTTCAAATATGGGTCATTAACTGACTGGTTGCAATATATATCTCGGATTGATGGCATTTATATCTACATATGGACCACCAATGCTTATCTACATTTGGTCTGCCAGTGCTTTTCAGGCATAAATTCCTCATTTAAATGATTCAACCTTTTGTGGACATTGCCAACCTTACCAAGCTTATAGTGTTGCTTTCTATTAGGGGATATTTTCTTTGGCATTGTGTTAGGCATCTAACTCTGGTGCTTGATATTTGACTTAGAGGCAGGTTTCCCCTCTGAAATTGGGAATTTTGAGATTGGGATATTTCTTTCCTGGCCTTATATACTACTTTTTCTTCAAATTTTTAGTCAGCTCATAACTTTTAGAGAGTCCATAATATGCGATTTGAATAAAATACATCTACGTTTCAAAGCAAGAATGTACACCATTATAGAATATGAGAATAATGCTTCTCTAAGTGCAATGTATGGCAAGCTTTGCAACAATAGTGCAGAAGATGTTGATCTACCTCTGCATCAATTGATCAAATCATTGGCATGATTTGCACCACATGGCATACTAGTTGTCATAATTATGTATAAGATAATGTTGTTCCATGAAAGCTGAGATGAATTCAACCAGAAATCTAAATGCTCATAATCGTGTTCATAATTTAGGTAATGTTTCCTATCAATTCTCAAAAGATACTGGCACTTGAGGTTATCTTCTTACTCCCTTGGATTGTATTGAAACAAGGATGGAACTAATTAACTAATTCAACCTACTATAAAATTGCATCAAATCTGCTTTGAAATAGTGAACATTAAGATTTACTTGTACCCTGAATGTCATCTAACCTCCAGAAGTCTTCTTAGATGTGTAGGTTGTGCTGAGCACATAGTTACCAAAATTTGAAATCTGGATTCATGAGAGTGGCAATTCAAAGAAACCAAAATTTGGAATTCCAGAAAAAAGTTGTACAGTTCAAAAAATGGAAGTTTGAATAATTCCAGATGCAAATGGTTTTGGGCCAGATCTGGCACAATTTGGTAAATGTGGTTGCAGGGGTTACTGGTTAAATAATTCAGGTATTGATCCAGAATAACCTCTTTTTACCCCTCGAACTGACCCCTCATATACGCTCTTTTCTTCTAGAACACATTTTTCATCCATTGATACAAGAAAAGACCTTGTCTTTTGTATTCCCATTTTTTAACATTTAGATTGATAAACCTCCAAGGTGACATGAAGGGTACATCAGTTTGGAGACAGAGGTTCTTGTGGCCTGACCTCATGCAAGAAGACATGTAAAGACAGAAAACATACTAAACTGTATAAATTTGACATATTCTAGGCATTTATAGTTTGTCCTGGTGCTTGTGATTAGCAATCAGGGCACAGGCACAGATAACAGAATTGAAAGGATTTCAGATATAAGAAAAAAAAAACATAAACCATGCACTAACCAAGACAAGAAACAAAACTGTAATTCAGATTTTTTTCATTCTATGTTACTGAAAAGCAGAGTAGCTGGATACACCTCTGCCCCTCCCTGGGCGTGCGTGACCCCATTTCCATATCCGATACAGCACGGATACATGTCAGATACCGTACCCACACGTGCCAATAAAATCTTGATTTTCCAACTGTGACGGATACTATGTGATTTGAATTT
Organism: Chamaecyparis obtusa; assembly: GCA_027943335.1. Lineage (NCBI taxonomy): Eukaryota > Viridiplantae > Streptophyta > Pinopsida > Cupressales > Cupressaceae > Chamaecyparis > Chamaecyparis obtusa. The sequence goes on along the minus strand of BSBK01004085.1, from coordinate 161,691 downwards.
TTCAAAAGTTGATGTAAATCTTCCGGAACTTAATTTTAAAAAAAAATTCAATCCTACAATTTTCTTTTTATTATAACAAAACCTACACCAAATCAGGAAGATAAATGAATTGTTTTTCTACTAGTTTTTGCATATTGTAAAATGTTAATTCAACTTATAATTATGCATGTAGCAATTATATGTCTATATTGCTTTTAAAGTAATGAAAATCTCCTCTAAAAACTTAGAAAATCGTGTCAAATATGTACATGCAACTTTGCTAAAAAATATCTCAAAGATGAAAGATGGATAAGTGACTCAATAATAGGAGATCAAACCATCCAAGACCTACATCATACAAATTTATGCAGTCCACACCAAGAGATGACGAACTGTTGTAGAAGACTCAACAGTTCATTTTCTGTTATTTATAATTCTTGACAGTGGAAACACCGTAGGAGTTTGGCACAATTCACAGACATTAACACCAGAGTTTTCTGATGTAAAGTATCTTAGCACTGGCACTGGCACTTGGCTGAAAAAAACACTGTTAACTAGGTAAATTAAATTCTTACTGACACCAAGTCGAAGTTATCGGCTTGATTATTTGGCCTAAAAAAGGGGAGAAAATAAAATTTATCCAACAACAAGCAGCAATCTTTTGGTGCTGAAAGAATAACTTCCAGGAGCTGGAGGACTGTGGTCCAAACTTTGGGGCCAGTGGTGGGACATCAGCACACATATAATACAGTACATGAAAAATTAGTTATAAAAAATGTATAATAAATTCCACCAACAGCACATGTCCAAATGAGAAAGGCTGGTTTCATAAGCCAACTGGAATTAAGTTGACATATTTAACATGGGTGCTGAAACCTCATAAGGATTCTACTTGCCCTCATTATGGTAAGGACAGTTGCGTCCATCTAGGTGTAAATTTTTTGCTATAACTTAACAAAAAAAAAAAATTAAAGAGACTTCTTTGTCTCTCATTGATGGTGTACAGAAGGAACAGCTATCTCAAACAATGTATATCTCATTGAACATTTTTTTGATTTCTCCTGTATTCTTTCTTCATGATGGGGGTATTCAGATTGGAGACATTCACTTTTGTAGGGCGGCTGGTGATACATTTGGTAAAATTATGAATAAAAATGAGAGAGCTGTTTACACTTGTATCCCTGTTGGATTAATTAGGTAATTACCTAAGTAATTAATTAATCAATCAAAAATTACTTAGGTACCCTATTACTTTATTACAATTAAGCTAAAGATGGGAGTGCTTTTCTATATTTAGATTGAACTAATTATAGGTCATGTCGTCTCAATTCATAAGGCGACACTTGTCATGACCAAGTTCTTTATTCTTTTATAAGCATTCATTGTAATTTATCCAAGTTCATTTAGTTGATCAATACAAGCATATCAATCATGCTTTTTTGGATCAATCTCTCTCTCGAGGTTGCACATAACACAATCATGGCTTCTTCTCTTCCGATGTGATACATGTTTTAGTTGCAAGCTATGTCACCCCAAATTTCTAAAACAAGGATGCATTGATGGGTGTTATACAACCACACCAACACAGAATAAAGTGCCAATAGACACTCTATCCTCTCTTGAACAAAGATCCCTCGTATCCTAAGATTGCAAAGATTATAGAGGCGACTCCAAGATTCCGACTGCGAACATGCGACTTTGTGATAGATATGAGCTTGTTTGGCTTGATGTTTGTTGGTAATTCAAGGGGACTTACGTAATTTCTTTCAAGATGACTTAGACAATACTAGTTATGGGAGTTATCCAAATGATTTGGCAATGAAGAATATCTCAAAATGTTTTCACAAAATGTGCTAAAAGTAAACGGGATAAGGGTTGAGAAGCCCTATTCTAATCCTAAGCACTTGAAAGATACGATTGCTTAGGTGAGATCTACCAAACTTTGCTTCACCGAATCAACTACACAAAGGAGGTGCAATCTTCAAAAGGTTCTACAAGGAATTTTCATATCACAAACGAACACCATCATAGAACAATGCACATTCAATGATTGAATTTAAGCATCCATATAAAAGCTCAGGACCAACCTTACATTACACATAGAAATCATCTAATTGCAAAAGGTGAGCAAACAATTTCACCATAACAATATTATCAATCTCATTCATCAAACAACTTGAAAGTAAATATAATCTAAGTGAGGAACAAGAAACCATGCAAACTCCCAAAACAATACAAGTAATCACCAAACTTCAATGAGTACTCTCTTACTCTAGTAGCTTATAGCAACAATCTCCAAAGTTCACTCTGTTACAAATGAGGGAGTGAGCCCCTTTTATAAGTTTCAAATTACAATGAATGACCCAGATCAATACAAAATCAAGGGCCTAGATTTTGCCAACTCAGTCCTAATTAGGGTTCAGCCAAGGAGATTTTCTATTATAAATGGTGGTGGGTCCACATGGACCAATAGGAAGATGGGTTACCCACTACTAGAAGAGTGGGTCAAGTTGACCCATAATGAGGCAAGATTTCCACTAAGCAATAAATGCCCTATCGCCCTGAATAGATTATGCTTGGTTCCTTTCTTTAAATGTTAAGAATCTGGACATTACTATTTCTAGCTTGTCCACGTAGATACTTGGTGTAGCCTCATGTTTGAACTCCATAATAGCCATCCTTTTCACACTTGCTAAAGTTTTTCTCTTGCTAACTCTTGAATCCTGTACATAATGTTTGAAAATACAACAATATTCTCCAAGTCTTCTTTTGAGAAGGAATTCTTCCAATCTGCTCTTCAAGCCATCCATTGTCATTTCTTCATCAATCATCCTCTTTGTGAACAATGCTTCAATTGCATTGAGGATTCCTTCCTCGACGTTCCCGATCATCTTCCTCGGTCGAGCTAACTCCTCATTTGATTTCTCAAACAGTTCCTTTCTTCTAACCATTGTGCCATACTATCGAGCAAAATCATATGCCTCACTCTATCTTATCACTCCATCTATTAGCGCTTGCCCAAAAATCTTCATCAAAGCTTCCAAGTGTGGGATGGTCTCATTTTGGTAGATGTGCGTATCTTCCCATGCTTGATCCACGCACTATATCCTACCAAGGATAGCTAAAGTCCTTCAATACATCTAAGTCAAATTCTCAACAAATCTACATGCAATATGAATGTTCTTCACCCATCCTTTTGCACCTTGGGCAATCTACCATATTTCTTCAATGCCATCCATTGATTCCTTTGAAGAGTTGTAGAAGGAACCAATGTATGATCTTCTTGTCGAACGGGATTTGTTAAACGGTGCAAATATCCACAGTCTTGTTCTCGCTTTTCAATTTCCTATATTTCTCCTCCATTTTCTTCATTTGTTCCTTAAGAGCTTGGGTAAAATCATCAAATTCCTCCATCATATACGCCTTGGTTGCACACCGTATGTTAATTGTTGTTACATCATACTCTTCTGGGGTGATTTTATCTTTGTCCTTGTCAAACTTTGGCACTGCTACATGTATAGTTCTTGATCTTGATTCATCCCTACTAACTTTGGAGAACTTCTTTGCCTTGCCCTCCTTTGCTAGTTTGTTGATTCTACTCAAAAATTCCTATAACTCTAGTACAGGATCAATCTCTTCCTCAAGATCCTTTTGCATCCTTTTCTTTAACCATTCTAGAGCAACTGAATATTGCTCATGCACTTGTATTTGCTCCTATTCTAGCATCATCTCTTCATGACACTCCTTTGGGATGGGAATCTTTGGTTCTACGACTTCTTTAGCTAACATTGTCTTGAGGGAATCTTGAAAATGGAGATTTGTCTCTATAGGAAATGCTTGTTCTTCATTCCTTGGTTGGCTTACTTCCTGGAAAGCATTGATACTTTGCCTATCATGCACTCGCAAAGTAATTTGGCCTTGTGACACATCTTTTTTTGCTGGCAATCCTTTCTCTTGTAAAAATATAAAGTTAGTACAGGATCAATCTCTTCCTCAAGATCCTTTTGCATCCTTTTCTTTAACCATTCTAGAGCAACTGAATATTGCTCATGCACTTGTATTTGCTCCTATTCTAGCATCATCTCTTCATGACACTCCTTTGGGATGGGAATCTTTGGTTCTACGACTTCTTTAGCTAACATTGTCTCGAGGGAATCTTGAAAATGGAGATTTGTCTCTATAGGAAATGCTTGTTCTTCATTCCTTGGTTGGCTTACTTCCTGGAAAGCATTGATACTTTGCCTATCATGCACTCGCAAAGTAATTTGACCTTGTGACACATCTTTTTTTGCTGGCAATCCTTTCTCTTGTAAAAATATAAAGTTCTTACACACTGGAGGAACTGGTAGGTAATGATGGTTCTATCTCTGGCCATTGTCTTTTCTGTGGAGGCCATTCACTTGGCTCATGTGACTTTTTCTTTGGTCGCTCCTCCTGGATGATGTTTTTCCCTTTCCCACACTCGTCTTTGTCTAGGGGATCTCCTTTCGTTCCAACTTCTGATAATTGCCCAACTTTACTATTTTGTAGCTCTGGATCTCTCATTAGGTTGTAAGTCAAGGGAACATTCTTTGCCTACAATTTCCTGACCTGACGTTCAATCCACCACCTTGTGAATTTTGTGACTGGCCTAGATAGCATGTCAAGATCTATTTCTTCGAGCATCATCCAAGCAAGAGGCTAGATGGTTTTATTTCTCCTTCTCAAAGTCAAGTTGAATCATGTTCGAATTTTCCTTCACCTAATCTAGCACTCGATGAATCCTACATATTCTAATCATTTGAAGTGGTACCTTGGAATACATCCTCTTCCTGACTTCATATTCATCTTTGGCATTGGCCCAATAGTCCTCAAGATACATCCCATGTCTGTATTTCTTACTAGCTATCATCCTTATTTTATTGTAAGGATAAAAAGTTGACCTTCTGTATGAATTGGTAAATGATAGAACTGCAACTCCTCTGCTGACTTTTTAGCCACTAGCTAACATGGACATACTTCTGTTGATGTCAATTTTGTACCACTACATAACATATAACAATTGAATACTTGATATAGAATACCAAACACTCAACCCTCTCTTGAAAAGTAAATACTCATGAAGGACATGAGAAAACTCCAAGGTTCCTTACACCTGTGGATACTAACTTAGTTATATTAATGTGATTTGCTGGTTAATCACGTAGGCGGGCTCACGTTGTTCATTCAAAGATAACTTGGTGGTACTTCGCTTGCTTGACTTGTTCTTTTCGCCTTGATCACTTTCACTTTCAACTACTCCTACCAATAACTACTTACTGCTCTACTACTACTCCTATGAATGAAGAAATTAGCAAATGGACGAGGATCCAACCAAATGAAAGCCTGCCTGCGGCGCTACCTCCATTGGTGCAATGATTCAAAAGGATACTCTTAGAATTTTCACACTAACACCTATCTTCCAACCCAACTTGAAGTACAAGCGGAAAGATGAAATGCAAGTAGAACTTGGGAGCGATTGGACTAGATTACCACACAAGGCTTCCTAACAAGCCGCTAAGATGCTAGTGGCCTAGTATATAGATCCCTATCAAACATTCACTAACATCACCATACAACTAGCCATCTACTTCTACTCTAACAACATGAAATGAAATCCTACTTTAATTTGAGAGATGAGAAGAAACATGCAATACACCAAAATGATCATGTATATCCACCATGCAAACCACAACAATGAATAGAGAACAATTTTGATAGTATTTTGGCAACAATTCTCCAACATAACCCCCTTTACAAATGAGAACAAATGGCCTTATATAGAGGCTCAAAATTACGAGTGGCCAAGATTAAGGGGCAAAATCAAGGGCCAAGATTAAACCTTACAAACCCTAATTAGGGTTATCATCTTTCAACCAATTACATGAGGGCACCAACTTTGTGGGCCAATGAGAAAATTACAATAATCTGTCAACCAATGAGAAAATAGGACACTTGGCATGACTTGATTGCCTGCACATGAAATTGCCACCTCATCAACCTTATCTTATAAATTTATTTAATCCTTGAGATGAGGGGAAGCCTTGGATGCTTGAGCTCGTCCTTAGAAACTTTCTCATCATCACTTGAACTTTCTTGTACTTTATGTCTTGACCTTGAAAGGGTGAGGGTGAGGTCTCTATGCACTTGGGGTAATCTTGCCTTGGCCCCGGTGGCTTGCCTGGATGTGAACCTTCTTGCAATTTGAGAGCCTTGCTATTGGTCACCCCCTTGAAATCAAACTTGACCTCTTTCAACCTTTCGTCTCGCCTTCCTCCTTCATTATCCCTGCCTTCCTTTAACCTTCCTGGTCTTCCCTAACCTTCCTACTCAAATTTGGTTTGCATGCACTCCCCTCTGCTTCAATACTCTTGGGTTCTGGGGGCACCTGCCTTGGCCATTCCTCCTACAAGGCCCACAATCCACCCATTACTTGATTTGAAATAATCATTAAGTTCATCAATTGCCTCCTAGCTAGTTAGTGAGTTGGTTCCTTCACCGCCTAATTAAGCTATGTGGAGTTCATCTTACATTCGAAATTATGTGAATTGTTCATTAAGTCCATTTCTAATAGATAATTACAACTTAGTTTGTGTGTTGATCAATCTTACCATCCAAGTTATGATTGTTTTGTTTGTATCAATTTGCAATCCATTCTTATCTTTCCTCCTAATGTGATTAAATCTAATTACTAGTTGTCTTTGTTTGATTTGCAATGAAAGAAAACAACTAGCCAAGGAAAGAAGACACACAACTCCACTCCACGGAGCTCACCACCGAGGGCAGACTCCTAAACATGGAGGGCCAACCACATAAAAAAAAGTCCAAGTCCCAATTCCTATTACATTGGTGTAATGTTCCAACACCTACCTCTTGACCTTTAGAACTTGCCTACTTACCCTATTACAACTTATCGACAAAATGCATGACCCTCTTGGATGCTAGAACCCTCTTAAATCTAACCAAGCTAGCTTGCAAAAATAGCCAAGCCTTGCCTAGCCTCAAATATCTTCAAATCTCTTCCAACCTGCAATGAAACCTGCTTTCTCGCTTGTACCTGCAATGAAAATATGGAATGGAGGGTGGGGGTGAAACGGATGTAAGTGAAAGATGGAGATGGAGGATGGAGCTACGAAAATGTGGTGGCAACCTGTCTTCTTATCCTTCTTGGCCAAGGGGGAGGAGCTCTCCATCAACTTGTCTCTCAACTGTATCATGTTCACTGTGCCAATGCTAGTGTCACTCGCTTCAATTTTGAGAAGAAGGTGGTTTTGGCATTATGTCTTCCTTGTCTTACTTGGTATGCATTTCCCTTTGGGTTCTTGCTTGCACTAGCATCTGCCATCCTAAACACTTATTTCTGCCCCTTCTTTCTACAGTGAGGTGGGACTACACTTATCTCTGCCCCTTCGCCTAGGGATGATCAAACATATTTCTGCCTTGCCAATTCCTATCACACTACAGTTATCTCTGCCTCTTCGCTTAGGGATGGACTACCACTTATTTCTGCCTCTTCGTTACCTATGTGATGGACTACACTTATATCTCCCAACTTCGTTCCTAGGGGTAAGACTGCCACTTATATCTCCTTTCTCCAAATCCTAAACAGAAACTACACTTATATCTCCCAACTTCAAGCCCTAAATGAAATGATGAAGTGATGGATGGATGATGCAAGCAAGAAAATAGGAAAAATGTACCAAGCAAGAACAAGGAGAAAATCTGTCTTTTAGACTAGCCTTCGCCCTCACGCATGAAGATCCTCCTCTACACCAACAAATTCTCATCCAAAGAAGAAGAAGACAACACCAAAAATGCACTCCTCCACCAAAAGAAGAAAGTCACCCCTTGCTAAATGCACTCCTTGCAAAATTTCGCTCTTTGCTACTCCAAGAGCTCCTCCTTGGCTACCAAGAGACAAGTGAGAAATGAATGAGAAAATGAGGAGACAAGCCCTCCCTTTATACTAATTTTTTGCCTCTTCAAATAGGGCCGACCTGCATTGGAGGGAAAATAAAATTAATTAAATTGTCAAACATATAACCCAAATTAAATGCATTAAATCACATAGCCTTGGGTATTTAATTTTAATTTAAAATTGGGCCAGCCTATTGCAAAAACAAAAATATGTGCAATAGCATGTTAATTTTCTTTTTAAAATGAAATTGAGCCACTCCAAAAAATAATCCATATGGAGCCCCTAAACATTGAAATTAACCAAGCCATGGCCCCAAAAAATTAAATTAATTTAATGAAAGGGCAGATTTAAATTAAGAGAGCCACTTGCATTGAATTGTGCAAAATTATGGATTTAAATTAGCCAAATCCGAAATTATCATAAGCCCTAAAATTGAAATTTTGCAAAAAAGGTCATTTAGGCTTCTAATATAGCTTTAAACCTTCCCTATTATGGACCCAATAACTTACCTTGAATTTCACACCTCTTAGGCCTTAAAATACATTGAATTTAACACACAAAAGGGACCAAATTAAATTTCTAAATTACAAACAGTCAGGCCAAAAATATGATTTTATTTATTTTAAAATTGCCAAATTAATGTATAAAATTTGCAAGTGGGGTTGGAATTGATGGCAGCCTTGGGTGATGAAAAATTTATGTTTGTTGTGCCCAATACCAAACAAAAATAAAAAAATGGGAAGGGCTGCCAGCTGTAGCTTTTTTTCATTTTATAAACTTAGAATTTTCCCCAAGAAAAATTGATTTTAGCCCATTTAAGTCATAACAACACCATCCCAAAATAAAATCTGCCAGCCAATTAAAATTTAAATAAATTTCAATTCCATTTCCAACTTTCATTTACTCTTTTTCCCCATTTAAAATTTCGAAAATCCCACTTGGCAATTTAAATTTTTATTATTTTTCAATTCAAAAATTATTTAGCAATTTAATTTCCATTTGACAATTTTTTTTTTTCGCAATTTATCTCCATTTGGCAATTAATTTCAAATTTGGCCATTTAATTTTTTCATTTAATCTCCATTTTCACCACCCAAAAATTTACAAGGTTTCCCCAAAAATATCCAAATTCACAATTAAATTTTGGAAAATGTTCAAGTTATGCAATTATATCAATTTTCCAAAATTCATCCAAGTCTAAAAAAAATTGTAAATTTATCATCTCAAAACCCCAGGGTTACTCCGAATACCCAGATCTAGGAAAATTGCCAAGGCCCGCTCAAAAATTGGGGGCTCCCCAAATTCTTTGGGGCGATGGTGTGAAAACCTCACAACAACTTCATCTGAAGATCCCATGATAATTGGAAATTCAATTCCTCCTTTCCTCTTTTTCTTCAGGATTTTGTCATATGCTATCAGTTGCCTTGTGACTTCTAGCAGCACCATTTCATTTGTTGGATATCGTGGAAGCCAATAAGAGTGAGAAAAGAATCCTTGAATCCAGATATATGAAAATGTTCGGATCTGGATGAATCAAAAGCCATACTTCTCTACTAACTTCATAGCTTCCTATGACAACCTCGTGTGAAAGCCACCTTGGAGAGATTTGTCAATATGCATGGCAAACGTGTCATTCGCTCTTAGGCAATTAGGCACATTATACAAATGAAGCTTAGTTAACATTCGTGCACTTTCAACTGATTTGGACCAAATCCTATGGGTCCTCTGCACCTCGGTCCTTTATATCTAGTTATCCTTGCCAACATTTATACAACATAAGAGCTCACATAAAAAGTTTTGGACTGCTCCAAATTCGTGAATTGCTTGTCCAAGTTATCACTAATCATCCTCGACTAGTCCACAACCTTGACTCCATCTGTCACTTCTTTAATTAAATAGCACATCCATGGCTCAAAAATGCAAGACTATGTGCACCCTATTAATCTGCTCAACAACATCACCAAATTGTGATACTCCCACTAGAGATCCAACCAAACAATCTACTTGGGCAATTTTGAATGATGAGCCTTACGCTTTTGCAGCCACTTACAATTGATAACTTCATCACAACTGTTAGCTCCAAAATTATAGGCCCTCAGTGCCCTTTCTTTCATTTTGTATACCATTAATTGGTACGTTGTAATTCCAAAGGCTTCTAAAATTAGTGGAGTGAGATTCGTCAACAACTTGCTATCTAGAGCCCGGATTACCCTCTGCTTTGAATTTTAATGCTTTGCACATTCTACAATCAGGTCCGGACACTGGATGGCAAGAAGGAAGCCAGTTGCCACCACAATTCCCCTTCTACCTATTTTCTTGGCTAGGAATGTTGGGGAATATTCTTTGTGGCCAAACATCCTTTTGTTCAACTCATCCATGTTAAGGCCTCCTAGATTTGTGTCGCCCACCTCCTTTGATTTCAACACAATCTTTGACTCCGGAAGAAATCCCTTCAGCTTGTTCTCGATCAAAGCTTGCCTTGATAAGCCTGACCCTCTAGATTCTGCCATCTTCCTACAAAACAAGAATAAGTAACATAAGCATGGCATCTAAGAATTAAAATACATAAAAAGCATCTCTACATCTCATTCCAGACTTGGATTAATTGAAAACTTTAAAGAAGAAAACCTCTTAAAATTTAAAAAATTCACTACAAACTTGTTTCTTCTTCCTCAGAACTCACACTCTTTCTCTTTGATTCTTCATCTCAACATGTGAAAATTAAATGAAAACCCTCTCTTACATAGAAAATCCCTCACCAGCCTTCTAAGTTGGCAAAGGACTAATTTTAGCAACTACATTAAACACTCTTCGAAAATCTTCCAAGTTTCCATTCCGGTAGAGATTCCTTCTCATCATCTTACAAGTTGCCCAAAAATCTCTTATATTTAACGCCAAGTGTCATGCCATTTCAATTTATTTATTTTTTTGGAAAATTCTTATTTGGGCGTTTAACTTCATTATCACACTTCTTAGTTAAAGGGCACACATTAGATAGAGAAGCAGATTTTCTTTTAACATTTATGCAAAATTTTAATATTTCCAACATCTTTTCCAATATCAACCTTGGGCACCAATTAGACACATGAAAGGATTCCACATTTAATCAAATTTATCATTTCTACTCAACCTTGGCCTTGAATGCACATTAGACATAGCAAAAGATTTTGTATTTTGAACAAATTCCTTCCTCCTAGTGAAATAGCGCTCTAGAGCGCACTTGAGACATAGGGAGGGAATTTTGTCTTGATTGAAAAAATCCTTGCCCATAGAGGATCAGCGCTCATGGGCACTATTTAGCCTTGATGATGGATTTTTGAGATTTGAAGGAATTCCGGGACTTCCTAGGATTAGTGCTCTTGGAGGGTGGCCAAGGATTTTTCATGAACTTAGTCATTTTCACAATCTTCCATGTTCCTTTGATCAACACTTAGCCATTTTTTATTGTCTCATGTTTCTCCCAACTTGGGCCCTTATTGGGCAAGGTGGAGAATTTTGAAGTTCTGAAAAAATTCCTTGCAACCCATGAATTCCCTCCCTTGGGCATGAATTAGACACGAGGATTTTTCAACCTTACGGGAATTCCTTGACACCCAAGGATTAGCACTCTTCGGTGCAAATGAGCACCAAAAGGTGATTTTTGCATTTTGAAGAGAATCCTTGACACCCAAGGATTAGCGCTCATGGGTGCTATTTAGGCCTAGTGAAGGATTTTTCATGTTTGAGGAATTTGTTGCTCATGTAGGATCCACGCCCTAGGACACCAATTAGACAAGATGGGGGATTTCTCATTTACTTAGTCATTTTTTTTGCATTCCTCCATGTCCCTTTGATCAACACTTAGCCATTTTAACGCCATTTGCCTTTTCCAAATGTGGGCGCATATTAGACGATGCCATGGATTTTTCAAAAACTTTGCCATTTTTCATACTTTTCCATTTTGGGCATTCATGGGATGGGATCAAGTTCTTTCCTCCATACATACTGAAATTTTAACATTTTCCATGCTTTTTCTCTTTTAGATGCTTTCCAAGGATGTTTTCAGACTTAGTGATTTTTGGATCAACTACTTCATTTGCCCATTTTTCCAGATTTAGAACTGGATAACCTCTGCTAATTCCTCTATCAATGCTCATCAATTGCTAGAAATAGACCTGCCAAAAATAGACTTATTATAAATAGTAAGTTTGTTTAAATGCAAAATTAGACGACACAGTGAAGCTTACTAAAAAAAGACACTTCTAAAAATAATAAGTTGTTCCAAACCCAAAATTAAGCCAATCCAGGACACAGCGAAAATTACTAAATAAATAAATTTCCAAAAATAGTAAATTGTTTCAAAAACACTCAAAATTTCACTGACATTTTCTCTGAGAGATCAATTCCTTTTCATACTTGACCAAATTCATTGTTTTTCACAAAATTTCCCTTTTCAGAACTGACGCAAAGACACAAGTAGGGGCCAAGGGATGGCACACCCTAACCTGATCCACCTTTCTCAACAACACGCGGAAGCAACAACACACAATAGTGAGAGAGAGAGAATGCAAGACCTTTCATATATTAACATCAATCTGATTCATACATGTCGGGCTGTAAGGCCTTCCCGGTTATGGCCAGATATTACAATGAAATACAGAGTCCTCCAACATGCGAGGATTTGCGAATAATCTCCAATCTTTCTTCTATCTTCTATCCAAAAACTCTCTGCCTAAACTCTACCCAAACAACTACATTTATACAAGAGGCTACCGAATCAAGTCGGCCTTCAGATCCACAATCAACGGAAGGGACGACCAGATCTAGGTCCACACGCTTCCCAACAATGGATACCAGCATTAAATCCACGACCCAAATTAAGTGCACAAGTCGGCCTCAACAGAAACTCACAAGAAACCCGTCGGTAAGCAAAGCCAACCGAGTGCCAGACAAGCATCACCAAGCGCCAAGAAATAACCGAGCACCAAAGAGATAACCAACCAACACCGGCGAACAAAGGCAACCGAGCAACACCAAACCAACTCGGTCAAAGAAGGAACTGAACAACACAAACAAACTCAAATATGTTTTAGGTGACACAGGATTGCCAAGGACCCGAGATGCTCCTGCATCAGACACCTGGGGTTATTTGGAAATGATTCTCTGAATCATGAAACAGGTATGATCCGAGCTGCATCCAACTCAGACTGTGAAATCCATGAACTGTCTTCAATCGGTCTATTCTTCCACTTTACCAGATATTCCATATATTGTCTTCCTCTTGTACTTCTGCCAATTCTCTGCTCCAAAATCTGCTCAACTTCTTCATTCTGCTTCTTAGGATAATCCATCGATACTGTCATGTCTTCATCAGGTTCATGATACTCATACAAATCAGAAATGTTGAATATAGGTGATATATCCATGTCATCAGGTAACTCAATCTCATATGCATTTCCGCTGTCGAATTTTTTCAAAATCTTGCAAGGTCCAAACTTCTTCATTTTCAGCTTCCCATATGTTCCAACAAGAAATCGGTCTTTCTTCAAATGAACCATCACTTCATCACCAGCATCAAAAGTCTTGTGTCTTCTTGATCTATCAACTCTGTCTTTGTATTTTTTATTACTTTTTTCCAGCTTGATTTTCACATCTTCATGCAACGTCTTCATGTACTCAGCAAATTTTACTCCTTCAGCACTTCTCTTTCTACCATCATCAATGTCTCTCAAATCAGATATACCTCTCGATTGTAAGCCATTTACAATCTCAAAAGGTGTCTTTCCAATACTTTTATTCATTGAATTATTGTATGCAAACTCTACTTGTGCCAGCACAGAATCCCAATTACTCGGTGTCTCCAACTAAACATCTCAAAAGGTTTCCCAGACTTCTGTTCACAACTTCTATTTGTCCATCGGTTTGTGGGTGAAATGTAGAACTATATTTCAACTCAGTACCAAACTTTCTCCAAAGAGTCTTCCAAAAGTATACAACAAATTTACTGTCTCAGTCAGAGATAATACTCCTCGGTAATCCATGCAATCTGACAATTTTCTTAAAGAAAAGATCTGATACATGTACTGCATCTGATGTCTTTCTACAAGGTATAAAATGTGTCATCTTTGAAAATCTATCCACAACAACAAATATAGAATCATTACCTCTTACTGTCTTCAGTAAGCCAAGAACAAAATCCATACTAATGTCAATCCAAGGTTTCTCAAGTACAACAACCGGTGTATACAATCCAGCATTCTGACTTACTCCTCTTGCAACTTGACAAATTCCACAACTTTTCACAAATTTCTGAACATCTTTATACAACTGTGGCCAAAGTATTTCTCCTTGAGCAATTTCAATGTCTTATCAATGCCAAAATGTCCAACCAAACCACTACTATGTTTCTCCTTTATCAAATTAGTTCTCATTTGTCCTCTCGGTATACACAACCGAATACCTTTAAACAACATACCTTCTTGAATGAAATATTCTTCCCATTTTGTACTCGGTTGATCTTGAATAGGTGCTCTGCACTTTCTCCACGGCTCAAAAAAATCAGGATCAGTCTCATACAAATCTCTCATCTCATCAAAATCAAGAACTTCAATTCTCATCTCGGTCATCAAAGATCTTCTTCTACTCAATGCATCAGCAACTCGGTTAGTGACTCCACTCTTATGCTTTGTCACAAATGTATAACTCTGTAAATACTCAACCCATTTCATATGTCTCTGATTCAACTTATTCTAACTACCCAAGTATTGTAAAGCCTTATGATCAGTATACAACACAAATTCACTCGGCATCAAATAATGTCTCAATTTCTTTAGTGCTTGAACAATAGCATAGAATTCTTGATCATACACAGAATATTTTCTCCTAGCATCATTCAACTTTTCACTAAAGAAAGCAACAGGTTTACCTTCTTGACTCAACACAGCTCCAATTGCACTACCACTTGCATCACATTCCACTTGAAATACCTTATTGAAATCGGGCAATGCCAAAATAGGCAATTCAGCAACCTTCTGATTCAAAGTCTCAAAACTTTTATCAGCTCCATGTGTCCACTTGAATTCTCTTTTGTCTCCTCTCATAGTCTCAGTCATAGCATTACAAATTGAACTGAAATTCCTTATGAACTTTCGGTAAAAACTTGTCAAACCATGAAATGATCTTACCTCACTAGCATTCACAGGTGTAGGCCAATTCAAAATAGCTTCAACCTTTTCAGGATCCATCTTCAAACCATCAATTGAAATTACAAATCCCAACTACACAATCTCCTCTTTCATTAATGAACACTTTTTCAGATTTATCAGCAACCTTTCTTCTTTCAATCTCTGCAAAACTTGTCTAACATGCAACAAATGTTCTTCTCTGGTCTTACTGAATATTAGAATATCATCAAGATATACAATCACAAACTTACCCAATAATTTCTTCAAAACTTCATTCATCAACCTCATAAAAGTACTTGGTGCATTAGTTAAACCAAAAGGCATAACCAACCACTCATACAAACCTTCTTTTGTCTTGAAAGCAATCTTCCACTCATCACCTTCACTGATTCTGATTTGAGGATATCCACTTTTCAAATCAATTTTGGTAAACTACTTTGCTCCAGTCAAACTATCCATTATATCATCCATTCTCGGTATAGGGAACCTATACTTCACTGTTATCTTATTTATTGCTCTGGAATCAGTACACATTCGCCATTCTCCATTCTTCTTCGGTGCCAATACCGCAAGTACTACACAAGGACTCAAACTTTCTCTGATCAAACCTTTATCCAACAACTCTTGAATCTGTCAGTTCAATTCCTGATTCTCGGTAGGTGTCAACCGATGAGGTGCCTTGTTCGGTAAACTAGCTCCAAGGATAAGATCCATGCAATGATCAATGTTTCTCTTCGGTGGCAAACCATCAGGTACATTATCAGAAATGATATCACTGTACTCGGTGAGTAACTTATCAATCTCCTCAGGAACACTATCCTCTGTTTTCTTACTCGGTTTGTTAGGAATCACAGCAAAACATACATCATTCTTCTTCAAATCTTTAACAAACTTTCTTCCTTCCATCAAGCAAACTTTCACAGATGTGCAGACATTACTAACAGATTCTTCGATCAAAGGTAACAAGATTTGTCTTCTCCCATCAGCCCAAATAGTATACTTATGCAATCTCCCATCATATATAGCATGTCTATCATATTGCCAAGGTCTACCCAACAAAATATGACAACAATCCATAGGCATGATATCACACAACACCTTATCATAGTACTTTCCAATTTTCAAATTCACATAACATTGTTCACTTACCAAGAGTGTATGTTCATCCTTGATCCATGAAATTTGATAGGGCTTCAGATGTTCCAACCTTTTCAACTGCAACTTTGTGACCATTTCCTCAGATGCCAAATTCTCCGAGCTACCACTGTCAATGATTACTTTCCAAACTTTGTCAAAAACTCTACATCTAGTCTTGAACAAACTTTTCCTTACCGGATCTTCCTTTTTACCTTCATTCCACAGTGCTCTCCTTACCATCAAGTTTTTTTCCGTCTCAAGTTCATTCGGTGACTCTTCTTGCACCAAAGCATTTATACTGCTACCAACCTTCTTACTAGCATGTGTACATTCAAAAGATCTATGTCCTTCTCCACAATTGTAACAAGTTCCTCGGAAACCACCTCTACTATAACCACCTCGGTAGCTACTGCCTCTACCTCTAGATGAACTTTCACCTTTCCACTCAGTCTTGCCTTTATCCAAATTTGTCTTTTCAGGTTCAAATCTACCATTTTCACCATTAGATCTACCTCTTCCTCTAGGGAATCTACCACCTCTACCTCTTTGTCTCTGTCCATGTCTCTTATTCAATTTCTCCTCTGCTTTCAATGCAAATTGATAAGCCTCTTCAATGTTCTCCAACTTAACCAAACTGATTTCTTCTTGGATGGAAACTCTCAAACCATTCAGGTATCTAGCAATTATTTCCACATCATCTTCATCATGTCCAGATCTGTTATCTAATCTATAGAATTCCTCAGTATATTCTTTTACCGAGCTATTATTTTGCCTCAAACTTTGCATTCGCCTAACTAGGTTAATCTGATAATCACAAGGTAAGAACTTTCCTTTCAATTTATTCACCATTTTATTCCATACCTTGATTTTGTCCTTGCCTTTCCTTTTCCGATCCAATTGCAGATGCTCCCACCATAAGGATGCATGACTCTTCAACTTTGTGCTTGCAATTTTCACCTTCTTTTCCTCAGGTATATTATCATACTCAAAATACTTTTCCATCTCAGTGATCCAGTCCACCAATTCATCAGAATCCAATTTTCCACCATACTCAGGAGGGTTAAAATGTGGTGTAGACTTCAGACTTGTCAAAGCCTTCAAAAATCTTTCTTCACCCTAATCCATCACAGGTGCAGGTTCTACATCACCTTGTTCTACCTCAATTTCATCATCACTAACATCTTCAAGATGTTTGCCTCTTCTCTGGGCTGTTTCAACAGCTTCAAGTCTAGCAGCAAGTTGTCTCAACATGTATGCCAATCCTGGATCTGCATCTCGCCTCCCACGAACCATCTTAGAATCCTCTGCAATTGCAAGTCAGATCGCAATCTGCCACCCCACAACAATTCAATTAGGGCTTCGCAAGAAGGAACCTACAAATCTAGTTCTGCAGACCTAGATCCAGATCTAACCTCGCTTTGATACCACCTGACACAAGGACACAAGTAGGGGCCAAGGGATGCCACACCCTAACCTGATCCACCTTGCTCAACAACACGCGGAAGCAACAACACACAACAGTGAGAGAGAATGCAGGACCTTTCATATATTAACATCAATCTGATTCATACATGTCGGTCTGTAACGCCTTCCCAGTTACGGCCAGATATTACAATGAAATACAGAGTCCTCCAACATGTGAGGATCTGCGAATAATCTCCAATCTATCTTCTATCTTCTATCCAAAAACTCTCTGCCTAAACTCTAACCAAACAACTACATTTATACAAGAGGCTACCGAATCAAGTCGGTCTTCAAATCCACAATCAATGGAAGGGACGACCAGATCTAGGTCCACGCGCTTCCCAACAATGGATACAAGCATTAAATCCGCAACCCAAATTAAGTGCACAAGTCGGCCTCAACAAAAACTCACAAGAAACCCGTAGGTAAGCAAAGCCAACCGAGCGCCAAACAAGCATCACCAAGTGCCAAGAAATAACCGAGCGCCAAAGAGATAACCGACCAACACCGGCGAACAAAGGAAACTAAGCAACACCGAACCAACTCGGTTAAAGAAGGAATCGAGCAACACAAACAAACTCAAATATGTTTTAGGTGACACAGGATTGCCAAGGACCCGAGATGCTCCTGCATCAAGAACCAAAGGCAAGGGTATTCCACTTCTATACTTAGCATAAACACAAGGAACTTCGAGGAACTAAGCCAAAACTACCAAAGACACAAAAGCAAACAACTAAGCAAAAATATAGGGGGACCCTATTTGCAATGGGGTGATGTGTGGAAAGGTCACAATTGGATGGCAGAGGACAGGTAACACATTTTAGGGATAGGGACAAGAGGGAACCATTTTTTTGGGGACGACCAAGGGATGGTTATTAAAAAAAGGGGAAATTAAAAAAAAATAGAAAATTCAAAATATTCATATGATAGCATTGATAAGGCAATTATCATATACATCATAGAACCTTAACAAATAATAGTTGGGCATTTTGTTGTAATTTTTATATAATATTCATGCACATTGTCAATGAATGCAATTAAATTATTTTTTAAAAATTATTTGTCACTTTCTATGAAATGAAAATTTCAATTGAACTCTAATCCTAATCTTAATCTACTTTGGTACATTTCCTAACTTTTGGAATATGAAAATTATAGTTTGAATTTATTACTTTCTGATGCAATCAATGCCATATAACAACTCATAATAATGTACCCCCCTAATTCACTTATTGCCTCTAAGGTACCTCATGTTGTCTCAAATAATGTGCAGATTTTGGTGATCATGTCTAAAGCATTTTTTCACCAGCTATTCTAAAGTAACCATAACTTTGACAAAGACAGTTGGCAAGTTGAAACCCAATTCACTATAAAGATGTGCATCCTCATATTTTGCAAATTCTAGAATTCAATGAAGGCTTATAGACTATTTGGAACAACAATTAAGTTGTATGACTCACTAGGAAATATAATATTGTATCCAAATGTTTTCATATTCCAAAAGTCCGGGAATATATTCAAAGTAAATAACAAGCAGTACTTATCTGCTTCATATAGAATAGCCAAATGCAAAGAAATCGGCATAAGAAGAGTTTATGACATGTAAGATTACTTTAACTCTATAGTGTCAATTACAATACTTGTGGTAAGACTTTAGTCAATGTGCCCTAAACAATAATATCATTAAAAAACAAAAAAAGATAAGAATCAACAAAATTTATCCTAGTAGTTGTGCCCTTATATTTTTATTATTTATATCTTTTTTAAAGTTCAAACTTTTTATGGTTGGGCCATTGGGGACACTTAGTCACCCCAAGACAATCATGGGATGTCTAGGCATCCCCTATCTAATCTAAGGACAATCAGGCATCTCTGACATTTCCTAAAAGATTCAGAACATCCCCAAGACATTTAAGAACAAAATTGTATTTTTAGGGAAGGCTGGGGAACATTTTTAACCTGTCCCCACTTCCCCAAGATGTTTCCAACTGGGGACTGCTCCATTTTCGCTAAGGACGAGTCCCAAGGTAACATAGGTTGCAAAAGATTTCTGGAGTTGTGGGTTCACTATTAACTCCAACATGGTATCAGAGCACCAGATCTGTGACTTCCTATCCAAATTTAAGAGATCTGACCTTGAGGGAAAAATTAGCTCATCCTAGAGTAAACCAAGAATCACCATTAGATCCAAAACAGCCAAAAACATAACGATTGAAAATCCAACCATAAACAAATTTGTGCATCTTGGAGCCACACAAACCTCAACATTGTATCCAAAGCAGACAAAAACCCTATGACCGACTATTCATTCGCCAAAACCCCAACACGATAAATTTAGGTTTTTTGGGGTTGAATGTTTTCAAGGCATAAAATTTTTACATTTTCCTACCTCCCACACAATTTTCTATTTTTTCCAATGTTATGGATGTTATTCGACAACAATTGACTATTCTGACAATCTGCACAATTTTATTGCATGCTGATGTCACCTTTCAATGCCACCCAATCATCGCCTCCACAAGTGGTGGCACAATGTAAAAGGCCCCGCTAGACTCTTGCTTCACTGATGACTGATCTCCATATTTTTTTAAGATTTTGTGTTTTGCAATTTGTTTATGTTTTCAGATGTATATGCTTTTTATTTGTTTTTGAGCAAATATTGGAAAATTAAAAGATGATGCATGGAAATTAACAATTATAATGCAACGAATCTCTTTCAACTATGCTTTGAGATTTTTACAATGCAAAATAAATGCAACAGCAATTATTTAATTAACAATGCACCTGGAAATCTGATGTGCATTCAACGTTGCTCAACCAATGAAATATATATATATATATATATATATTATATATATATATATGCTATTTAGAATTGATGACTCCTTTGATGTCCAGGCCTAGAATGGTTGTCGCTGGCAGTATGAGGCAAAACGTGCCCTTTCTTTCATATGCTGACCCAGAAAATATTATCACAGCCACTGATATTAATATTAAACCCCTCTAAAATGGACACGGCAGACTTAATGATTATCACTGTTTGCAATGAAGAGATCGCAGCTCACACAAATGATAGCCCTCCAGCCGCACAAGGTAGAATTCATGTATTTGTTACCAATAATACCAGTGATGACACCTGATTGATGTCATTCTTCTATGCACAAATCGTACGATATTCCACCAGCTCTAAGTACTTATATACACTGCAGAATTCACAATTCCAAGTGTAAAAGACCTCAGAAACACCTACCCAGCATTCAACAGCAGAAAGTATAATGTCTTCAATCACATAGCCTGATTTCCACAAAATGAAGGCATATATACTTCAAACCCTATCGATAGTGAAGCTTCAGCTTCACTCTCCACATAACTTAAGGCATTCATGACTAAAAACCAAGCTCAGGTGCAAATAAAATACCCCCATCGAACCAAAGGCTTCAACCAGACGTTTCACATGAAATCCATGAGTTGCATTGATGTATAACTGTTTGGTGTTGCAAAGCTCTAAATTAAAATATTTGAAATAATATACATAATAATAACTCCTCATTCCTTATGTTAACACCAAAACATAATGTCATTTAATTTACAATTATGGGCTTGGTCATAAAAAAAAGTTTTAAGTTATATAATATTAATTAAGTCAAACTTAATTAATAAATGCTTTCTCATCAATAAAGCTCAAATGCCAAATGACCAAGCCAATCTCCAACATCATTTGATGACCCACACCAACAATGTCCTACCATAAATAGCATCCGACTAAGAATAGACTTACTATAAATAGTAAGTACTCCAATGTAAAACCAATGATGAGGATAGAAGCTAGACGATAACACTATGAATGCAACATGCCCCCAACACTGAGATCAATTGACCAAACTGATTTACTATAAACAGTAAGTCCTTAACTGGAACCTCTATCGATGACCCCACTGAAGTGACAATACAACATCTGGCTCGACAACTGAGACCTCCTAACCCTCTAATTAGCCTATGAAGGTCACTGATAAGCTAACCTAGACTGCAACCCAAGGTGAGATAAAATGAGGACATTACAGTCTGCCCTCCCTAAAATTGCTTGTCCCCAAGCAATCTCACATCCAACAGCTAACCAAACTCCAACCCAATGGAAATCACACCTCCACCGGGATCCCACGAATAAGTGTGTAATGTCCCTGTCACCACCAACTGATTCTTGTAAAGACAACACCATCTGTATGATCAACAGAGTCTACAAAACTGAACTCGATGCCACAACTGGTGAAACTGCAACAGGAGCATAACATGGAAGCAACTCAACAGGCAGACTAGACTTGCCGCCTTTCTTAGGACAAAGTAAGCTATCATAACAACCATCAAACTCATGCACTAACGAACTCTGCACCCAGTAGATATCCTGTACATGAGGATCAAATGTAAAGTTGTACGCACTCCTCACTCTATAGACCTCTGAGAGCTCCTTTGAAAGACCTATCTGAAATCCTGTAAGAACTGTCTGAAATGATGGTGCACTCGTAGGATCCCAACATCATTCTCACTCATCACCTGAGGGAGACCAGCATCAAACTCAAATAACGGATTGTCATATGACAGAGTAACATCAATATCAAACAAGGGATTGTTCACAAAGCAACCTCATCTCCATCAAGCGCAAGCGAAGGAAAGATGTCTTGATATCCTGTAACCACTACATCCCTAGCACAACATACATTCCCCCCAAGTTGATCACATAAAAATCTAACTACATCTCATTGTCACCAAGAAATAATGAGAGATGACGTATACGTCTAGTACAAGTAACGGTGTAGCCATCTGTAACCCTGACTTGGAACCCGGCAAACTCCTCCGCCTAAAGACCACATCGGCTCACCAATCCGTCATGTATGAAATTATGCACGGCCCCAATATCTAACATAGCAATACAATGTTGTACATCTACCAATCCTCTTATCTTGAAAGCAGAGGGAAGTGGTACAGCAATGGACAACACTATGGGAGATAGCCTGGCATCAGGACCAAACTTTGTTGTGACTCTCTAAGCCTTATCCATATTTGAACCAGCTGGTTGATGTTAAGTTTTAGCCTCAACCTCATCATAGTACACCCACATAGAACGGTTTGCCTTACCCCTATGCCTCAAAGGACAAGTGTGATCTTTGTCATAAGGATCTTTGCACCAATAGCAAAGTTGTCTCCTCAAATCCTCACGAGTTGCCTCATCATGTTTCACAGCTGATTCCTTTTTTTCATTAGCAACTGGTGGGTGTACCTCATCTACAAGTAAAGTGGTGGGTTTAGGTTGTGTTGTCCTCTTAGGAGCTGAAAGCTCCATGCTCCTGGCCTTCTTGATGGCCCCAAACAGGAAAGGCAGATCAAATACCTTAAGACACCCTCTAAGTGGCTCCTGCAACCCCTCGGTAAATAACATGACCAGATGTTTCTCTGTCACATTAGGAACCATGACAGAGTCTCGAGAACTTAGCAATAAAAGACTCCAAACTGCCAATCTACCTAAGCTAAGCAAGGTCCCGAAAATAAGTTTTTGGATCTTTCTGATCAAAACGCTCCACCAACCTATCAACAAACTCCTGATATGGTGTAATCAAATTATGATGAAGGGTGACCATCCCATGATGCCACCACTCATGGGCTGCCCCGTCTAAATGCAAAGTTGCAAACTTTATAACATCCACCTCTATCATAGGCCTAAGGGTCAGATATGTGTCCACCTTACTGACCCAAGCTCGAACAGTAACTTTCCCGTCAAACATGGGAAGAGTGAGCCTGTTAGTTGCATGTTTAAGATCATTGTTTTTAGCCTTGCGCCTACCATCTGGTCTTGCTCTAGAGTGCTCCCTCTTCTGACTCATAAACTTGTCAAAGTTGAGATGTTGTTTAACATCAGGAGGTAAGGCATCCCACTCTGCATGTAAGGAGGGGACATCATCTGTAAATGATCGCAGCTCACACAAATGATACCCTCTAGCTGCACAAGGTAGAATTCATGTATTTGTTACCAATAATACCAGCGATGACACCTGATTGATGTCATTCTTCTATGCACAAATCGCACGATATTCCACCAGCTCTAAGTGCTGATATACACTGTAGAATTCACAATTCCAAAAGTAAAAGATATCAAATCCCCAAACGCTTACCCAACATTCAACAGCAGAAAGTATAATGTCTTCAATCACATAGCCTGATTTCCACAAAATGAAGGCATATATACTTCAAACCCTATCGAGAGTGAAGCTTTAGCTTCACGCTCCACATTACTTAAGGCGTTCATGACTAAAACCAAGCTCAGCTGCAAATAAAATCCCCCCATCGAACCAGAGGCTTCAACCAGACATTTCACATGAAATGCATACAAGTTGCGTTGATGTATAAATGTTTGGCGTTGCAAAACTCTAAATTCAAATATTTGAAATAATATACATAATAATAACTCCTCGTTCCTTATATTAACACCAAAATATAATGTCATTTTATACAATTATGGGCTGGGTCATAAAAATAAATATTTAAGTTATATAATATTAATTAAGTCAAACTTAATTAATAAATGCTTTTTCATCAATAAATCTCAAATGCCAAATGACCAAGCCAATCTCCAACATCATCTGATGACCCACACCAACAATGTCCTACCATAAATAGCATCTGACTAAGAATAGACTTACAATAAATAGTAAGTACTCTGATGTAAAACCAATGATGATGATAGAAGCAGGATAATAACACTGTGAACGCAAAATGCCCCCAACACTAAGATCAATTGACCAAACTGATTTACTATAAACAGTAAGTCCTAAACTGGAACCTCTGTCAATGACCCCACTGAAGTGGCAATACAACATCTGGCTCGACCACTGAGACCTCCTAACCCTCTGATTAGCATACAAAGTTCAGTGATAGGCTAACCCAAACTGCAACCCAAGGTGAGCTAAAATGGGGACATTATACACTAGGCCATTGACAACTAGCCACCAACTTAGGTTTTTTAGTCTTTTGGCCTTTTTCGTAAATTGGACATAACTTTTGCATACGGTGTCAAAACTAGGTGAACAAGATATAGGAAAGCCAGTTCCGAGCACTTTCCAATGATACAGATCTCATGCACATTTTATGCTCGGTCAAAGTCATAATCATTATTTTTGCTTCTGAGCTCACAACATTTCACCAATATCTCTGATTTCTAAGATTCTTGCAACGATGGAAAGGTGATTCAAAGCTCTTCAAATCTATCCATGCACTTTTTCTAGAATCTACTCTAGGTACATTTTATTTAGTTTTTCATGTTTTTACATTTTGGTCAAGTACTTGGACATTTTGGCATTTGGAAAGGATCTGTTTGCAGGAAATGACTTCATTGAATCTGATTTACATGTACTAGGGTAATTGATCTCTACTTTTTCATTTGAGGTATCATGGGTTTTTCTATTTGTCCTTTTGTTGTCACCCTGGAAAAATATAATTAGTTATCTTGGCAAAATGGCATCCCTACACATCTTGGATAGCTTAATATTTTGTCTTACTTGTATGGACTCATATCTAAACCAGCCACACCAATGGATAGATTAGCTTGGGGTAATGTCATTGACCATGTTGTAGGATTGATTTGTTCTAGTGTTGACTTTAACATTGTGTGCTATATTGGAAATTGATTGTCCCCAGAGACTTTGGATTCCACTTTGGGAGATCCATAGAGAGTTGTCATTAGTGTAATTTCACAAACATCATGCATCGGTAAAAGTTCACCGGTCACTCACGTTACTTAGAAGACACTGGTAGATGTAAGCACCGGTAGACCGATCTAAGTACACAATACCAGTCTCGTAGTGCATATAGAGATGAACCGGGTATAGGATATACCGGTCTAACTGCCTAAAGATCCAATCTGGATTCTGCGGATTAGTTTGACTTAAAACCAGATTATACGGGACATCCACCGCTCAGAAGTGGAGTTAGCTTTATTTCTACGGATGTTTTAAAGGTAAACTCCAAATCACAACGCATAGCTTTTTGCTAGTTGCATGATTTGTTGTTGAGTTTACAGCCTGGCGGTTCTATGAGTTAAGGGTTTCATTAAGGTGAACTCTTGTATAAATACAGGTAATAGGACGCAAGAATCAAGGTTGTTGAGAATTGTTGAGTAAACAAAGCAGTGAAGAGACATCTATGTAGCAATCACAGTCACCAGAGGTGAAAGGCAAAGAGGCAGAAAAGATTCAACAGCCAGGAAAACCGGGGAAGAGATCAACAGGTATGATCTGATCAGACAATTAGTGTCATAGAAGATCATTGCTTTTGTAAGGTGTGAAAGCAAGTTAAAATCCACTCTATCAGGGTGGACCTAATCGGTTCTTTGTAAAATCCCCTAACAGGGTAACATCATTGTTGATGTTAAAAGTCCTTTAACTAGGCAACTCCTAACAGAGTTAAGATCTTAACCAATCTTCTACCAAATCCCTTAACCGGGTAGCACTCTAACAAGTGTTTTGTAAGCTCCTAACAAGGCGCCTTCATTCTGCAGTAGTGAAGTTGTGAGCTCTGTCTCACCGTGGTTTTTTCCTTCTAACCGAGGGTTTCCACGTATACATCTTGTGTTGATCTGTGTGTTTCTATTTATGCTTATAAATGATTGTTTATATTTTGCTTAACAAGAAAGGATAACTGAACAAGTTTTGAATTATATTAGAAACAAGTATTTACAGATTCACCCCCCCTCTCAGTAACCGGTTAGTAATAACAATTGGTATCAGAGCCTTGGCTCTCTTATATAAAGCTTAACCGCTTGAGAGAAAGATCATGGAGGGTTACAGGTATCAGAAACAGCTAGAGGAAGCCAAAGACATCATTGCCTCTCTGGAGAATAGACTGAGGAGATCACTTGCAAAAAGAAAGGAGTTGGCTTTGCAATTGAATGAGAGCAATGAGACCATTGATGAACTCTCTGGGCAAAGTGGATCTGATGAAGCTGAAGAGGTCGTCTCTGAGCTTATGGAAAATAACCAGATCCTAACCAGTCAGATCGCCAATCTCAAAAGGGAGCTAGAAGAGAATGCCCTGAGGATGACTAAACTGATCGAGAAAAACAGGAAAACTGAAGATGAAAGAAACACAGCAGTCAAGTCATTAACAGCCGCTGAAAAAGCAAGGAACCGGGCAGAGGAAGTTGTAGGGGCGAATGAACTGATCATTTTGCAACTCCAAAAAGACATGCAAATTGTCACCCAAGAAAACGCCAACATGCAAAAGGGATGGCATGATAGGGATGAAGCATGCAAAAGACTGGCACTAGAGTTGTATCAACTGAAGGAACAAATGAAAGAACTTGAAGAAAGAAATGAAACCCTAAGAAGATACAACGAGAGCTCAGTGAAGCTTGATGAGCAACTCAAAGCTCAAAGAAAGCACAAAGATCACACCGGTCTTGGATTCACCGGTAATGACACCAAAGAGACTGGTGAGTCTTCTGGAGCAAAGACAAGTAAGAAGGATAAGAAGAAGCAGCTGGCTCAAAAAGGTAAGAAAACTTTTAACACCTCTTGCAATCATTGTGGGAAACCGGGTCATAGAACAAATAACTGCAGGAATGCACCGGTAAAACCAAACAACAGCTATTGCAAGAACTATTGCAAGTATGGCCACAAGACCAATGCATGTTGGTCCAGCCCCACATCGGTGTCCAATGGAAGCAAGGGAAGCTTCAAGGGCTATTGCTATGCATACAATAAATTTGGACACAAGGCTGAAGAATGCAAATCAAAGACAATAGCATTCAAATCCCCAAGACCGGTATTCACCAAGAGAAACAAGAACTGGTACACAGCCAACTATACAAACTGTGGGATGCACAGTCACAATGACTCTTGGAGCAAATCACCCAACCCAAGAAGGGTGAACCCATGGAAGACAATTGGGGTGGTCTGCTATCACTGCAACAAAGTTGGACACCTAGCAAAAGACTGCATTAACCGGTCCAAGAACATAAAGAAACAATCGATCAAACCGAAAGAAAAGACCTCATCTTCAAATGAGAAGATCAATAAGGAAGAGAAGACTGGAAAAACAGTCAGACAGATTTGGTTCAAAAAGGAATCAAAGAGCTTTGCTGAGGAGAAAATAGAGGAAAGATCATCATCTGCTGATGGTGATATCTCTTCAGCAAACTGAGTCGTAAAGGCTTAGAGGGAACCGGTAGACCATCTACCATTCCCGATAAGACTGGTGAGAATCGGACTCACTCAGTCTACAAGGACAACCGGACAGGTAAGAAGTAATCAACCGGGGTTTGCCAAACCGAAAAAGCTGGATTACCGGTTGGCAAAAACGGAAAGAAAAGTTAGGTAAGGCACTTATTACTGTAGTCGTTTAACAAATAGTTACCGTTTGGTAATTACCGTTATACCCTAACCCTATTAAAGAAAGAAGAATTACTCATCATTTTTACTTTGCTTTCATTGAGATTAACGAATTTTTATGAGTAATATTCTTGCGCTTTGATCATCGTGAGCGATTATCTGTTAGACCGATCAAAGCTTCTTTCTGTTAATCAATTGTTCGCAATGGCATCATCATCCTCTACTGTAAAGTTGATAAAGGGAGATCAAGTGGACCGACCTACATATGATATTGTGGCGATCCAGAATCGAGCAACCGATATGGCTGGAGCCTTGTCAACAATACCGGAGGGCATCTTTATGACAAAAGACGTGACTGTGTTCATCCACGCCAAGCAGGAAGAACTTGGTGAAACATACATTCCGGGTGAGTACCTCTCTCTGTGTGAGGGCGGAAGACTGCAAGACCAATACACAAAGCTGGTGTCCTCCGGTCTTATCAACGGAGTCACCTATCAGGCCATCTTCCAGCCCGACTGGATTCGACTGGTCCTCAGTCGAGTGCATGATCCAAGGTTTTGGCTACAAAAGGGTGCAGTTACAGAAATAACCAAGGAGGATTTACATCGGGTAACTGGATATAGTCAGGAAGGGGAAGCCTTGACGCTGCAAACCATCTCAAATGCAATCGTCACAAAGTTGACGAAATCCAAATACGATAGTCGTCTCATGACAGTGAACGACATCGAAGACGATGGGGTTCGGTTTGCGTCCGTAGTGATAGGTTATAAAATCTATCAATCCAGTAATCTCAACAGCATACCGGGAGGAGCCATTCATGCCGCTCACCGGATAATGCATGATAACGCCAAATATGATATCTGTGAAATGCTACGAGGGCAGATATTTGAGAATATGAAAAAGCTCGGTATGGTTAAGAAGAAATCCATGAAGTATGGGACCCTGTTAGTATGTCTCTACTTCTACTACCAGAGCTTCTTCCCGGGTATTGGCAAAGTGGCATGGAAGACCGACAAACCGGTCATGCACCAGATAGCTGAATTGGCCAACCAACTGGGAAACCAGTCAAGTAAGGTTACGAACGAATATTTTGAAGCCTTTCAACTAAGGATGCACGCAAGGGAGCGGATATCGACAACAATTATTGAAGCATACAAGAATGATGTGTGTTTTTTGGTTTCCACTGATCACTGCATCATTCAAGCAGTGGAACCAAGAACAGAGTATGCTCCTAAGCTAGGGTATAAGATCACCACCAAAATTGCTAACGCATATGTTGATGCCTTAAGGCCCCATTTGTTTGCTGGAATTCGGGCGGAATTGGCGGCAGGACTTCCGCTTTTGATGCAAATCAGTCGTTTAGACCCCAAATATGCAATTCAGGTTATGTCGGTGAAAACCCGGTTTAGGCCTTAAAACGGGCAGCAGTATCTTCCCACCCAAGAGGTGGAATTGAAAAACAAAATCCGGTTTTGAAAAAAATCGAGGCAAATTTGATAATCCGTCAGGTCCGCGAAATTCTCGCATTTGTTTTGGGGGTTTCCGATTTTCATTCCTCACGGTTCACGCCTCACATTCTCGACAGGGTTTACGTTGGCTAGGGCTTCACATTTGCTCTTTTGTCTTCCGCTCGACTGGTCAAGTGTGCTGCAGACACTCATTTCGCTGCGCCATTTCCAAGTGATCACAGGTTTCTGCTACTTATTTTGTTTATTTTCGGAGTTTATGTGATCTGCGTTTCGGAGTTTTGGTTATTTTGTTATCAAATTGTTCCTATTCCTTATCCCCGACCTTAATACAACAATGTTAAGCATACATTTTGATTTGCATTGCTTCCATCGTGAAATCTTATTAAATGTCTAGTGTTACAGTGATATGTTTTCATTCGATGTGTAGACTCTTTTTAGGGTTTGATTCCATGTTTTTTAGGAACATTACAAGTCCCTCTACAAATTTTACAAAAGATGCAGCTGTTAAGGTGGACCTTTCTGGTATTCAAGGAAACCCCTGTTGCTAATTTCTCTAGGGTTGTATTGGTCAGAATATTTCTCTCTATGAGTTACAGTGCCTTTAATTTCTAGACACACAGGTAATTACTTTGAGCAATGCTTGAGTTCCAAGCTAGTATTTCACTCCCACCATATAAAAGCTGACTGAATTGGTATTCAGAATTTTTTCTGTTCGTAACTGTGCTTTCTTTTTAGAAATTATAACTTGTTTTTTGGTTAAAAGGGAGATCAATCAGCAGATGCTCTGTTACTAGTTATAGGTTAGCTCGCCTCGCCTAGTGCTAGTTATGAGTGGATTCCAATCTATATCCATCCATATAAAATGGGTCATACGATTGTCGAGGGCCTTGTCTTACGAGTGATTTCAAATATCCATCCTATCTGGGCAAAGGGTCAACACTGGAGGATAGCACCATGCAAGTGAACGTGCAATATAGCATTTGGTCTGGCCGTCTCTGTTGTGCTATAAATAAGAAAAATTCTCTTCCGTATCATTTGCAGTCCAGAATTTGCTTACAGCTCATTTGTGATCTGCGTTTCTGAGATATAGCCATGGGGTACAGTCTATGCAACCACATTTCCTTATTAACATTGATTAACAATGTTAACACTTTACACTGATTATAATCAGTGTTAACAGTGCTAACACTGAAGCACTGTTAACACTGATTATCGGTGTTAACACTGATAATCAATGTTAACATTGGTACAGTGTAACACTACAATTATGCCCTCAAGATAAATATGCTAATCGTAATGGGCATGGGTCTTCTATGTTTGTGTGATTAGGAAAATGAAAAGTGTAGTTTTTGTTTGGTAAACTAAAATATAACATGTAGCATGTTACAAAAGAGTAAAATATAGGCCAAAATTTTTACAGTCTAGAGGTCGACTGGCAATATTTTCTCAAAATAATAGGGTAATGATAAATAAATATTGTCTTTTTGTGCAGACTTAGGCTTTAAAAAATTCATTATGTAATGATGACATAACACTAAATATCAATAAGACTAAGATGCAAATATCAAAGCAGGCTTGAACTAACTATAACTATGACCATCTAACAGAGGACTAGACT
Organism: Chamaecyparis obtusa; assembly: GCA_027943335.1. NCBI lineage: Eukaryota > Viridiplantae > Streptophyta > Pinopsida > Cupressales > Cupressaceae > Chamaecyparis > Chamaecyparis obtusa. The sequence continues at coordinate 130,552 of BSBK01004085.1, read as the reverse complement.
ATATGACTAGAAACCATTTCAATTACATGCTATCTGAAGTATAACGAAGTATTAGGTCATGGATCCAACTCTAAATCAAGTAGGTAGTGCAACCATGTGGCTTGACAACCTGCAATAACAACTGCATTGTACCTTGCTTCACTATAGACAAGGCATTTGTATGGTGGTGTTTGCTTCGATTTGAGTCCTAGGTAGCTGATTTGTGTTCAGGTACAACTGTTTGGTATGTGGATTTGGAAAAATGTATTTTGGATTTGGGTTTATTTTAAGATTATCTGTACAAAAATCATATATTTATTTACTGGCAGCCCAAAAACAAGAATTAAGTTCAGAATAGTACATAGCATAATATAATTAACAAAACGGTCATAGAAATAAAAATTACTTCAATGACAATTTGTCAAACTCGAAAGAAACAAAAAATAAAAAATATAGTGGCCACTTTAATTTTGGAACAAAGAAAGTTAGAGCAATGACCTAAGAAAGGACTTCAAGAAGACTAAGAGAAAGATTGGCAACATTGTGATTGGGGTTAGGATATTAGAAAGTCACAATATTGGTACTCCCTCCTTAGATAGGAATGACCAAATTGATCCCCACATTGTAGATGTGAATACCACTTCCCATCCTGAAGGCAAGTTGAAATAAGCATTTGTAGAGACCCTCCAATTGTGATCCCCTTCCAATATGGCATTTGTGCCACCACAACATTTCATTTGATGTGCTTATCATCTCTTGCATCTCTTGTCTTTTTGTCTTTCCCAAGCATACTCGAAGTCAAAAATAATTTTAAAATAAAAAATTAAAAGACTTTAATTGCACAAGCTCTTGATGGATTTTCCTTGTTTCATCCATTGTCAACAAATCCCCCCACGAGAATGGCTTGAATCAGCTCAAAATCCAGATCGAGTTCAAATTAAGTCTAGATCTAGGGCCTATAAGGGATGAATTGGCTCATATCTGTTGTTGAGAACTATTGCTCGTTGTTGTGATTGCATTGGACTATTTCTCGTTGTGACTGCATTGCATGTTCAAGATGTTACCAGATCTTACCTTATTAATTGTTTGAGGATTGTAGTATATTTAAGTGTTTTTCTTTTGACAGTGCATTTGATCATTAATCTACAATATACACTTGTTACAATATACAAGTGTGTTTGTGGTTACAGTATACACTTGTGTTTGTGGTTTTCATCAATCATCCGTATACACTGGTTACAGTATACACTTGTGTTTGTGGTTTTCATCAATCATCCGTATGAGAGAGCTGTACAGTCTCTCTGACTTGTGTTTGTGTTGCATCTTTTGCGTTACAGTATACACTGGTTACAGTATACACTTGTGTTTGTGGTTTTCATCAATCATCCGTATGAGAGAGCTGTACAGTCTCTCTGACTTGTGTTTGTGTTGCATCTTTTGTGTTACAGTATACACTGGTTACAGTCTCTCGACTTGTGTTTGTGTTGCATCTTTTGCGTTACATTTAAAACACGATTCTTTAGTTTCTAAATAATTATGGTGGTGGAAATTATGGATTAATATTTTTTTTTAAATATGGTCACCCTGAGCTGTGGGTACAAGTTCATGTTCCCTCCCTGGGCCTCAATATGCTAGTGACTAATGGAACCCATCATCTTAGAAGCCTCTGACTAACCCACATTGAAATCATAACCCACCAATCGTGAAAGATAACTAATTCTCAAATGGCTACAAGTAAATGAAATTTGTGGTCATCCACTTAAGCATGTATCTTGAAAATATCAAGATACAAAGTCCCAAAGGAGAGTATTCACTGGTAAGTACCCACTGGTATACTTATGTTGTTACAGAATAGTATATTAGGAGCCTATTTATTGAGTAAAATCCTCCAATTCTGCATGGGGCTCAATCCTTTTAGCTGAAATTGGAAATTTGCTCTGCAATTCACATTGAAGAAATCTAATTTCTGCTTACTTGGGGAGATTGTGTTAATTCGTTGGATCCATGCCAAGATTATTTTGTGTTGCTAGTGATTATGTTGGCTTTCACAGAGTGTGCTTGTTTTCCTCTCCATTTTGGTTTTTCTCTCCACTTCAAGGTAGGAAATCTTGTCTCTCTTGTCCTTTGAATTTTGAGTGCTTTCAGAGGTCCATCAATGGCAGTCATCTCCAAAACTGTGTTTTGATCATAATTAACATATTGTGAAACTTGGAATTTGGAGTTCTGATCCAATGTGGAATGATAGTTTTATTTGTGGTATTTCTATTTGAGGATCATTAAGATCTAAACTCTTCGTTTTGTGACCAGTGAAGTGTGCTTGTGCATGATTGTTATTTGTACTTGAAAATTAATCTTTCTAGGATTTTATGGTTTTTATGAGCTTAAATATTTCTTTATGTTGCAAAATGTAATAGGGATCATTAAGGGATTTGTGCTCCTAGCTATGACACCAATTAAGTGCACTTGTTGCATGTATGCCTTACTTTCAAAGTTACTTATTGATAGTGTGGATATGGTATTTTTGCATATTGGTTTAATGTTTTGGTATTGCAAGATCTTGTTGAGATCATCCAATTCTGCATGGGGATTAGCTCAATCCAATCCATTTGAGTTGAATTAATGGACAAACAAGCATGCCCTCCCTTGACCACTGTTTTCATTAATGTGCTTTTATAGACATATTAGCTTGCATTTGTTAGTGTTGTTGCTTTTAACATATTTAAGTGGAATACACGAAGGAGTACCACATGATGAATGCTTCATTTAATGCATTGTTAAGGTGTAGTCTCATAACTATCCATTTCTAGTTCATCAGACATGATTTTATAAATGAGTTTTGGTAGACGACTGTATTGTTCATGATTCTGTATGTATATACCCTAACCATCTTGTTATTATTGTTGTATTACGAAATGAAGTTAAATAATTCTACTTTGTTCAATGCTCTATTTCATCTTCAATTTCTTTTCATTTTTCATTCATTTATAAAAACCACGTGATAGGTACAGAAACAGAAATGGATAGTTCTGAGACTACACATATGATGATAAAGTGAGACTACACATATGCTGACATTAAATATGTTTGAAATAGCTTCTGGATTCGATTTTGTAGATATTTTTGGCATCAACGTTTACGATCACACTCTGTGATCCTTCATCAAGATGGAAGAGAGAAAAATGATTGAAAGAAAAGTCCATCATTTTGGTCTGTTGCAATCATTTTGGTCTCTTTCATCCTGATGATGGATCATAGAGTGTGATCCAAAACTATCTACATAATCGAATCTAGAAGCTATTTGAAACATTGATGGCAAAATATCCACATATGATGATAAAAAATGAGCTATATGATGATTGTTTACTATTCATGTTTGTAAACGGTCAATATTTCTGATGGTACTCCTTGATGTATTCCATTTAAAAATAAACAAGTTTTAGTTTTTCTATCATGTTTACTTTGTAGATGCAGGATTGACCATCTAACAATCGGAAAGTAATGGGAAGAATGAGCGGGATATGAGATGGTTGCTCATCGAATGTGGGGCATAAGGGCGTAGAGTGTGGATTTCCTTGCATTTTCTTATTTAATGGTGTGTTTTCACACCACCATTAGTTCATGGACATTGTTCTTCCCCAAAACTTCTATCTGATACTATTGTGTCATTATATTTTTTCTATAAATTTGTAATATCAACATAAATGAAACTTTTTCAATTTGTACTCATAGAATATAGTCATGTTGTTATATGAATGAACAAATATTTGCTTGATACAGTGCTGATGGCTATGATAAATGTCCCTATGTGTGACTGTGGTGATGGATTGCGCTGCGTATTGAAGATGTCACACACGATAAAATCCAGATCGTAAATTTTGGAGTTGCAAAAATAAGAAAAAGGTTGTTAATTGCACAATATTTAAATGTTTACAAAGAATAAATATTAGTCATTATAGTGAGACTAACTTAGATTTGTATTGTAGGATGGCGGTGGATGTCAATACTTTCGGTGACCAATGACACCCCATCGCTGTCTACATCTGCACATTCTCCACATATACCTGTTGTGGATGATGAGTGCAAGTCTTGCAAAGCGCTCGAGAAAGCTATTGCAAAAGCGGAGGCTACCTATAAAGCCGATGTCATGTTTTTACAATGTTTACTTTGTGCAACAATTGTACTATTTAGTTGGGTCATTATGCAGAAATAGATATATATGTGGACTAGATGACTTATTTATATTTTGATGTGATATCGAGCAATGCTATAATTATTTTCTTGTTATAATATTGTTTATGATAATGTACAAAATTATTAAAAAAAGTTAAGTTTACTGTTCACAATATTGAAAAAAAAATATTAAATTTTATTTATGATTTACTATATAAAAATATAAATTAATAAAAAAAAACTATAAATAAAAAATGGACAAAAAAAATAAAATATTAAATTAAAACATTATATAATAATTATAAAAACTTAAATTTTCTTGTCAAATTCTAATTCCAATTGAAAATGTAGAACCAAACACAGAAAATGGATAATGTAATTCCAATTCCAATTTGAAATTGCAAACCAAACACATAAATAGGAATTTCTCACTTCCAATTCCAATTTCGAAAATGGCAACCAAACGCAAAATATGGATTGTCTCAACCATCTTCTGGGTCAACCAAACGGTCCAAACTATCTTCCGAATATACAAAACCGGAATTTCAAAACCTGATTTTGAGATAATCAGGTTTTGACTCAAATTCCAATTTTGCAAACAAACGAGGCCTAAATGAAGCAAATCTGGATCTCTCTGCAAATTGGTTTGGTACGTTCACCGAGATTCAAGAGAATCTTAAAAGGAGGGCACCGATCAAGAATGTTTACAAGAGGACCCCCACACCAAAGAAGAAACCGGCAGCAGAGCAACCCAAAGCTCAAAAGAAGAAGACTAAACCGGTATCCAGTGCCCAGGCAGCAGAACAAGAGGAGACAGATTCAGAAGACACTGTTCGTTTAATCAAAAGGAAGAAGGGTTCAAGCAAACTGGTGAAGGAGCCTAAACTAAGACCAGAAAGACAAGATATTGATGAACTAGTAGCAAGAATAAAGGAAACAAGGAGGTTAGGACAAGTGGGCAGAAGGTACGAATTAAGCAATGATGAAGACAGGAGAAAGATTGAAGAAGTGGTAGTGCATTGCATTCACAAGTTTAATCTGCATCCCACCGAACTTCGCAACACTGTACCTAAGGATCTCCTAGCAATAATTGAAGCAAGATGGAAAGCTTCAATGGATAGAGAGGAGTTGAGGATACGTGCTCTTCTAGAGGCCCAGAACCACCTCACTCTGGAAGAAGCCACCAAACAGGCCGAACTGCATCAGCAATCCTTCTTGACAAAAAGGAGGATTGATCTCATGCTTGTTGGAGAAGCTGAAAAAGTGCATGATGAAGGAGTAGCCATTTGGACCAAACTTCTTCAAACCCAGCAGCAAGCAGAAGAAGCTCGCCAAAGAACCATAGTTCGACCGGTCCCTGACACTGGTAAAGGAAAAGGTGTGCTTGGAGCAAAAGCACCTAACAAAGAAAAGCGCTCCACAGCACTGGTCATCGACATCACCAATGACAAGAGCGGCGAGCCAGCACAACCAACCGTTCTCATCTCTCCGAGCAAAGGTAACACTAAACCTATGTCAGTCAATGATATAGTTGATGAAGTAATGGACTTCAATATAATAGACAACACTGCTAAGTGGTATAGTGTGCTAGAAGAAGATGACAAGCAATCAGTAATTGTAGCAATAGTGGAAACTTTTATGGACTTTCACAAAACTCCAAGGGATTACAGGTCTCAGTTTCCATCGGAATTAAATTCTAGGATTCAGGCCAAATGAAGAACCGGTCTAGGAACAAATACAAGAATTAATAGAGAAACCTTGTCTAAAGTCAGACTTGGCCTAAGTGAAGATAGGATCAAGCTTCTACTAGAAGCATCAATGAATTTGGATACTAAATATAGAGTTGCCAAAATAATAAATGGATTTGAAAATGAGGTCTACAAGGAGACTCTGGATTTCTGGCAAAATTATAATTTCAATACCCTGGACAATTTAGGTCCTCAGGGTCAAACTGAACAAATACAAGCACCACCAGTCAGATTCACCACTGGTGAAGAACCTTCTACCGGAAAGGAAAATGTTCAAACAAAGGAGTTCACATCTGGTGAACAAATAAATGTTGAACAAGAGATAGGAAGTGAAATACCTGTGGGAGAACTCCATACCGCTAAAGAGCAGCTCACAGAAGAAGTCCCACTGGAAGAACAACTTCAACAAGAAAAAGATGTTGAAGTTAATTTGCAACCGGAAGATGGTGCTCAGAATGAGGAAGAACCACCTGTCAAGAAAGTCCTACCTGAAGAAGATGTTCAACCAAAAAATACAGCTCAACAAGAAGCTGAAGAGAATAAGGGACAAGAGGAAGAAATCCCAGTCCACACTGAGCAAGCTCAACCAGAGCAAGAGCAAAGGCAACAGGAACATGCAGACATACCAAGTTCCTCATCGAAGAGGAAGTTGTCATTTGCCGAGGAGAAGGAAGCTAAAAAGAGTAAGGTCACCAATACAATGGTGGACATCAACAAGATGTCAACAAGGCAGCTAAAAGAGCTGACCAAAAGGAAACAGGACATGGTCCTGACCACCGTAAAGAACATTATGTGCAACTTTGTACCAGATGCTAACATAGATGAAGATGAACTGGTCATCGATCAGTTGGAAGTTCTGGCACAAACTATTGGTGAGGATCTAACTGATCCAGAAACAGTGGCAATTGACCACTATGAGAAGAAAAGAGTGGAGATTCTCCACAAAAAAGTTGTAGATATCAAGGTAACTCTGTCAAACAACTTGAAAGTTCTTCAACAGCAGATCCAAGTTGCAGGAAGTTTGATGAGCAGAACTTCAAACTTTGAAATATTTTTGCAAGATCTGACAGAAAAGTCTGCAAAGACCTCAAAGGACATAAGAGCTTTGTCATTCCAATTTGACATCAAGAATAAAACTTGGACAAATTTTAGCAGAGAAATGACAAGTCTTGCTCTAATACTAAGAAAGACAGTTGAAGAGGAGAACAAACGAATCCAAGATATTATTGGATTTCAGATGTTTCTGACCCCAACACTTGACATCATGCACCAAACTACAACTTCTACAAAGGCTTTGATCGAACCGGATTACAAAATTGTGGAAGATATGGAGAACATCATTGTTTCTCTTAAGGTAGCCCAAAAGAACATAGAATATGTAACCGGTCAGTAGGCACCATTCCTTCACTCTGCCAAAACAATATATAAGGATATCTTCACAAAACTTCAAATGTGAAGAGAATAACCCTTTGTCCTATGGAGGCAAAAAAGGGGAAGAAGAAATGAAAAGGAAAGAGCAGAACAGGAAAGAGTAGAATAGGAAAGAGCAGAACATTCACCGGAGCACTCAGACAGGGGAAGTCCGGGATAGGTGAAGTGTTCTACAGACAAACAGGGGAGTCTACATCTACAGAGGAAAGAGTGCAGTCTACAAAGAACAAGGTATAAATTGTTACAAGTAAGTGAGTATGGTTTGTGTACGGTTTTGCCACCAATGACAAAGGGAAAGATTGTTAGCAATTTAAGTTGTCATTAGTGTAATTTCACAAACACCATGCACCGGTAAAAGTTCACCGATCACTCACATTACTTAGAAGACACCGGTAGACAAGAAACAGAGTGTACGCACCGGTAGATGTAAGCACCGGTAGACCAATCTAAGTACACGGTACCAGTCTCGTAGTGCATACAGAGATGAACCGAGTATAGGATACACCGGTCTAACTGCCTAAAGATCCGATCCGAATTCTGCGGATCAGTTGAGTTAAAACCAGATTATACGAGACATCCACCGCTCAGAAGTGGAGTTAGCTTTTTAACAGGAGTTAGCTTTATTTCTATGGATGTTTTAAAGGTAAACTCCAAATCACAACGCATAGCTTTTTGCTAGTTGCATGATTTGTTGTTGAGTTTACAGCCTAGCGGTTCTATGAGTTAAGGGTTTCATTAAGGTGAACTCTTGTATAAATACAAGTCATAGGACGCAAGAATCAAGGTTGTTGAGAATTGTTGAGTAAACAGAGCAGTGAAGAGACATCTGCGTAGCAATCACAATCACTAGAGGTGAAAGGCAAAGAGGCAGAAAAGATTCAACAGCCAAGAAAACCGAGGAAGAGATCAACAGGTATGATCTGATCAGACAATCAGTGTCATAGAAGATCATTGCTTTTGTAAGGTGTGAAAGCAAGTTAAAATCCCTCTATCAGGGTGGACCTAATCAGTTCTTTGTAAAATCCCCTAACAGGGTAACATCATTGTTGATGTTAAAAGTCCTTTAACCAGGCAACTCCTAACAGAGTTAAGATCTTAACTGATCTTCTACCAAATCCCTTAATTGGGTGGCACTATAACAAGTGTTTTGTAAGCTCCTAACAAGGCGCCTTCATTCTACAGTAGTGAAATTGTGAGCTCTGTCTCACCGTGGTTTTTTCCTTCTAACCGAGGGTTTCCACGTATACATCTTGTGTTGATCTGTGTGTTTCTATATATGCTTATGAATGATTGTTTATATTCTGCTTAACAAGAAAGGATATCTGCTTAACAAGAAAGGATAACTGAACAAGTTTTGAATTATATTAGAAACAAGTATTTACTGATTCACCCCCCCTCTCAGTAACCGGTTAGTAATAACACTCTCTCAATCCCCTTGCACGTGCAAATTGTGTACCCTTTGATGATGATACATGTTTCGATGGTTTAGAGTTGTCTCTCTTTGTTTTTTAATCAAATTGAGCCCCAATCTCCATCTTCTATTGTTCCTAATCAACTTGGCATTGCCATGTCCTTCGCTGATATTGATTCATTGCAGCAAGCCATCCATCTGTTAAGTTTATGGCCTTTACGGCAAACATCCTCTGGCCTGATTCAATATGATAAATAATAATAATAAATATTGGTTATATTTATTATTTATTGTTTATATCGATATATATGTTGATTGAATTTATTAAGGGCCCAAGGTTGGCCCCTTTGGTTTTGATACTTAATTGGGATTTCTTAAGTACAAGTTGCCCCCCCCCCTTGTTGGTGAATTCAACACATATATAAGGTATTTGGTTTCAAGGGAGAAAAGCACCAAAAACATAACATGCTTCCCTCCCTAAAGGGCGAATTTGGAGCAAACCTAGGGCAAACAGCTGCTGCCCTAGGAATGGCAAACTAGGGCAGAATGATGCCCTACAAAGTGGCGAACTCAATGTTCTATGTTGCAGTTCAGCTATGCATCAGGCAGCAGCGAATACCATTGAGGAGGCAGTGAGTTCACCTCAGCGAATTCACCATTAAGGAGCAGATCTCAGTCCAAGGCAGCAGCGAATTCTTTGCCCTAAATGTAGCAGAATTAAGTGAAGATTCTAGGGCAGACCTTACATTGATCTTGGCCTGATTCTAGGTCAAAGTAAGAACAAATTGGTGGCACTGTAGAAGCCCTAAGTGGGCTAACTTGGCACCTACATCTTGGAGAAATAAAAGCATTGATTTGAGGACAAATTAAGAACCTAAATTCGGGTACTATCTCTCCTTGCTTGTGCATATTATATTTTATCCTGTGCTTAGTGTTTGGAAGACATCTATAGTTTGATTATTCCTAGGTAAATCTGGAAAATACCAACATGATATCAGAGCTACGGTAGAAGAAAGATCCGTTTCAGATTTAGGAATTTCAGTCTAACTATTTCAAAACTAAGGCAACTGGGGGTTTCGCTTAAATTGGTTGTAAATATGTAAGTAGGGCTAAATCTTGCATTAAGGTTGAATACCTTAGAGGGAATCTAGATTAAGAGGGAGTTTGATCATGGGCTCACTTTCCTATCCCTCTTACATGTGTAAGATCATCATGGCTTATTGGATCATTAGCTAGTTCATTAGCATCATATGATTGATTCTTTAAATATTTGCATTTAGCATATTGACTGGGTCATTGACATTTGCATTGATTAGCACTTGCATATGCTATATTTACATATTGGCTGGTCCATAACACTTGGCTTATGAGAGAATATCCTTCCTCACTGTTATGACTGAGTCTATAATTATGACATACATAACTGCTTAACTGCTTATGAATGTGTAGGAAGTACACTTGGCACATCAATTCATTAGTTATGAATTAACTTGACACGTATGTGTGGGATTATTTGTAGAGGATAATTACTGATTGGAATAGCTGATTGACAGCATACCTTGCCCTGGCATATGTTATTTGTTCACTGTCATTTACTGCAGATTGTTAGCCTTTTTTTATGTATAGGTACATACATTGGCTCTATATATCTCTGGCATTGGTTGTCTTCATATTATCTTCTCTAAGATTGCCCTTTCCTTACTGGTTGAAAGAGTCTTAACCTTGCTAGAGGGAGAAGATAAAACCATCTAGAGGGAGTAACTCTCCTTAAGTGTCATGTTCCCTGGGTATCTTAAATTGTAGACATATGGTTTAAGAGGGAGTTCAGTCATGGGCTCACTTAATTTTGTATGGTGATCTCCTTCCTTATGTCTTGTTAATCTCTTAAATGGGTAGGTATATACCTTATTGGTGTGATCATCATAACTTGTTAATTTTTGATCAGCTGGTTAAAAATGCCTAATTAGCATAACTGATTATTTTGACATAACTGAATAAATGAGGAGCATACTTCACATTACGTATGAATGGATGCATTATAGTGTATGAGGGCAACATACACAACTATCTATTCAGCATAGTTATTGGCATATTTGGCATATTCTATAGGATCATACATTGTGACTATGGAATATACCTCACACTAGGATATGTTATGTTCATATGCAGTCACATTTCCTTCAGAATAGGAAACTATATGAGTAAATACATCTCTTGGTTTATGTTAGACATTGGAATATGTTGACATTGATTTGTAAATCTTCTTTGACTCATATTCTCTGTTACGGAAATCACAATTGCTAGTACTGCTAGTTACTGTTTTCCTTATGCATAGGTGCATACATTATTGGTTGGAACATTCTTACATTGGCATATGTTAGAATAGGCATACCTCTTAAAGAGTTAATGTTGATTCATATAGAGAACTATATTGCATCTTGTTGTGATCACATTGCACCTGGTTATATGTTTACTTGTATGTGCTGAAACCTGGTTATATGTTTACTTGTATGTGCTGAAGACTTATGCGATTACTCTTATGCATAGATGCTGGATAAATTATGCTGGTTGTATGGGGCATACATCATTTGTATAGCTTGTGAAGCATACTTTAATATTATGTGTGAATGAATCATACTTTCTTTCATTTACATGTGGTTCTTTTCATCATATTGGTTAATCTTATACTTGTGTGGTTTCATATGATTATTCATCTGGATATACTTATGTTTTTGGCTAAGTTATTCTTATGAATTGAAGAATATCATTTGATGTTCTTCTAGTCCAAGGGACTCGTGGATCAGGGGTCCACATTCACATGGATCAGGGATCCATTGCTGAGTAATTGGTGAGACATCATGGATTTGATGTCAAAAGTCCATTACTCCCAGTAATTGGTGAGACATCATGGATTTGATGTCAGAAGTCCATTACTTTGAGCAATTGGTGAGACATCATGGATTTGATGTCAAAAGACCATTGCTCTGAGCACTTGGTGAATATCAAGGACTTGATATTCGTGAGACCAATGCTCTGGATATCATGGAGTTGATATCCTTTGAGTCTTGGAGACTCATGGATCAGGGATCCACAATTGAGTATTTGGTAACATCATGGACTTGATGATACCATGAATATCATAGAGTTGATATTCTAAATTCTTGAGTCATGGGACTCGTGGATCTGAGAAATCCACATCTGGATAGTAAAACAACATGTACTTGATGTTGGTATGATGTCATGGATTTGACATCTCTTGAGTCTTGGTGACTCGTGGATTTAGTTATCCACAAATTGGATGGTATACATCATGGACTTGATGATACCTTGAATATCATGGACTTGATATTCAAAATAGTCAAGGAGACTAGTGGATTTAGGAAATTCACAAATTGATTGGATATTTGATATCATGGACTGATATTCTTGGGTCTAGGAGACCAAAAGATCTAGGAGATCCATATTTGGATGGTAAGCATCATATGATATGATGTTTCTCATATGAATATGAGATGTATGGTTTATGAAGAACAGTTGTGTTCTCATTATGTCTTGTAGATAGAGATCTACCTATCATAGATATGAGATCTATGATTCTTTTGGATATGGGATCCATGTTGTTTATGTTTTTGGCATCTCTATCAAGGATGATAGAGGGAGATCATTGGGTTGATCTTTGCCTCAAGTCCAAGAGGGAGTGTTAAGTTTATGGCCTTTATGACAAACATCCTCTGGCCTGATTCGATATGATAAATATTGGTTATATTTATTATTTATTGTTTATATCGATATATATGTTGATTGAATTTATTAAGGACCCAAGGTCGGCCCCTTTGGTTTTGATACTTAATTGGGATTTCTTAAGTACAAGTCGGCCCCCCCTTGTTGGTGAATTCAACACATATATAAGGTATTTGGTTTCAAGGGAGAAAAGCACCAAAAACATAACGTGCTTCGCTCCCTAAAGGGCGAATCTGGAGTAGACCTAGGGCAAACAGCTGCTGCCCTAGGAATGGCGAACTAGGGCAGAATGATGCCCTACAAAGTGGCGAACTCAGTGTTCTATGTTGCAGTTCGGCTATGCATTAGGCAGCAGCGAATACCATTGAGCAGGCAGTGAATTCACCTCAGCGAATTCACCATTAAGGAGCAGATCTCAGTCCAAGGCAGCAGTGAATTCTCTGCCCTAAATGCAGCAAAATTAAGTGAGGATTCTAGGGCAGACCTTACATTGATCTTGGCCTGATTCTAGGTCAAAGTAAGAACAGCTTGGTGGCACTGTAGAAGCCCTAAGTGGGCTAACTTGGCACCTACATCTTGGAGAAATAAAGGCACTGCTTTGAGGACAAATTCAGAACCTAAATTCAGGTACTATCTCTCCTTGCTTGTGCATATTATATTTTATCCTGTGCTTAGTGTTTGGAAGACATCTATAGTTTGATTATTCCTAGGTAAATCTAGAAAATACCAACACCATCTTCTTCCATAAATAGCTACTTGGGATTCATATCTTGCAAACATATCATCCTTGTTTGCTGAGTCACAAATTGCAGGTTTGGAGGATTATCTTGAGGACATTCATCTCTTCATTGACAGCCACATCATTGTTGTTAGCCCACCATCTTCATCATCGTTGCATTTTTCTACATCAATCTTCACAAGTTTCTGGATTGACATCATCGCATTCCAACATGAGGACTTTTGAGCAGTTTTCTGAGGCACAAACGCTTTGGATTTGGGTTCCTAATTCTTCCTATTTATGGTAATGGCTTCTCCAATCACCAATGGATCTGTTTCTTCCTAAGGGGAGAAATGTTGTTTGTGGGCGGTAAAATTGTGTTCTATCTTCCAGCTTTCATCCTTGGCACAAGAGCTACTTCTTTGTCATGGGTTCTTATCTTCAGTTTCTCTCTTGGGGGGGGGGGCATTCATTGTACTTGTTGACACAAGCAATCCTTGAGGGTGTCACATCGATTACTCCTTCTATCCTTCTTTCACTTGTGCAGTTATTTCATACTGTCTTTTGGGGAGGAGTTTTTTCCTATGTTCCATGGCATTTCCAGGATAGGGGGACGACAAGTGTTGTGTTTCAGGGATGCCAAGTGAAGTGTTTCGGGAACAGCAATCTGAGGGCCATTTTTAGCAAACGACGATATACAAATTTTAAAATATATATGTTTATGTGTATATTCATTTGTATACTTTGTGTTTTCAAGTGTATGCTCTGTGTTTTGCTCTATATTTTTAGTTGATCTAGAATATGAGAATAACTACAGTAAACAAAAAGATATTTGAGGTCATAGATATGTATCATGCTTCTAATCCTCATCTTAATACATGGAAAGATTCACCCTCGCTTCGACTCACATCCAAAGAGCAAGCACATGGCCAACCCAATTAGTTGTTGCAAATACAATTGGCACTATTACAACATGGCCATGATCCTTTCATCTGGAAGATGAGAGAATCAGAAATCTTGTCTTAAAGTAAACCTTGCCAAGTTTCAACTACAGGTTATAACTCACATTTGGATAAAAGAATAAAACAAATAGGTCTTGAGCCAAACCTACATCGTATGATGATATCAAAATTGAAAATAGCATAGCGGAAGTGATTTATGTGATCAATTTTCCTTGAAACGAAATTGCAAAGGATCAAGCCATCCTCCTATCAAGGAATCAACTTAATCATCCCAATTTAAATATTGCTTGAGGACAAGCAATTTTGGGAAGGGCGGACTGTAATGTTCCCCGTCTAAAACCCTAATTGCAGCAACCAAAGAACCCAGTGGTTACAATACTAAAAGCAGCATTTACATCTAATATATATACAAAGCAGCAACTAATGTAAACTAAAACAATATTATTAACTCTCTGGCCAACCTATGAAGGAGCATTCAAAAACATTTAACCATGCATTATTAATGACGACTATGGGGGAAAAAATTAAATATTATGGGCGACTCCCCTTGAAATGACACATTGTTTGTAAAGTGTTTATAAACAAAATAAAAACATGAAAGGCGGACTCCCTTTGGAGAATCACATCCCCTCATGAAAAGGTGTGATGGGGTATTTATGTAAGGAAAGTTGGAGATAAGAAGACAAGTTGGAAAATGAGGAGCAGCAAATAAAAGAATAATATTCAGATGTTAAGAGTAGACCGCGAAGATGAATAAGAGCAGGTGATCAAGGAAATCAATCAAAGCGAGTCAACTGATATAAGAGATCAGACTTCAGATATATACATAACTGTGACATTGCATCCATAAATCGGCATCAAACACCAGCAAAAGCAATCATATACAGCAGAGACAATCAAACGAACAGCACAGGCAATTGCTGGATTACATGAGAAGATCTGGAGCAATGAAGAATCAAACTCTAATAGTCGACTTGGTAGGAGAATATTCTTAGAAAAGATCTGAGTGTAAATTATAGCAGATTTCTAAAGGAGATGTATATGCATACTTGAAGATCATTAGAGCAGACTTATGAGCAGGTATATAGCAGACTCGTGAGCAGAATTTAAGGATTATGGCAGTAATCAAATCAGAATTACATCTACATCAAATGGACAGAAAATGCAATCAGATCTAAAGCAAGTCGATCTGATATAATCTCTTAGATTACAGTGGTATGAATAAGTAATATTGCTTATGTATATATATTTATGTCAGATTATATGCAACCAGAAATATGCTTGGATCTAAATGTCCATACACTTATCGATCATGTGCAAGGAAGGAAGGGAGTGCAAGGAGAGAGAACGGTGAGATTCCCACTAGGTATGCCACCTTATGATGATGGTCAAGGACCATCGGTTGACGTCCACATGAGGCCACCTCATAATGATGGTTAAGGACCATTGGTTAAGGATCATATGAGGCCAAGGAGGATAAGGTCCCCCTTGGGACCTAGGATTGAGGGTCAAGGGCACCCTATTGCAGCTCCCCTATTATCCCCGCATGGATCATTTAATAAAGTGAAAAAGAAAGGGATCTTCAATCATAAAAGGAGGGGTTGACATGATGGAGGGGAATGGTGTAAAGCACTCACTGGGTATGCCACCTCATAATGATGGTTAAGGACCATTAGTTAAGGATCACATGAGGCCACAGAGGATAAGGCCCTGCTGTTGGGAATAGGGTAGAGGATACTTGGGGCATCTCGTCATGTCTTCCAAAGTCACCCTCATTATGGTTGAGCTCCCATGTGATCATTGAAATTTGTTGTCTAGACCTATATGTATATGTGACTAACCCTAAAAATGGATGTATTACATGTATTATTATCTAATTTGTTCCAAGACAGGCTTATCTCATCTTATTTCTGGGATAGGGTTATGCCTCTAACTATATTGTGTTCCTTGTTTCATTTGAATTGTGTTAGGGCAAACCGGCAAAGTATAAGGTGATCCCGAAAAGGGGCCATTACATGATGGCTGTGGCTTGTTGTTACTATTAGATGGTGACATGATGGAAGCACCAGACCCAATAAAGATTAAATCTAAGAACCCACCAGTTAACAACGAGCCTCTGCTTCTCATGCTATGTGTTTAACCAAATAACCTGGCAGATTTTTTTCAAGAGCTGCAGTTGGTTATAAAACATTTGTTTGTATTCCACCACCATGGCCTGCTGGTAGTTTCAAGCAGCTATATGCTCCCAAGCCTGGACACAGGCTACTCTGGTTCACTCTGAAAAGAGAGCCAAAATCATCAAAATTATACAATTTAGAGGGCTGGACATCACTGCTTATCTGGAATTGTGAAGCCAAATTTGGTGGTTGTTTCTGGTCCAGCAGTTTACAATCAGGCTTTTAATCATTGGAAGTCTGCATCTAGCATTTCAGGAGTAGCCTGTAGAGGAAGCTCTCAATTGCAAAGATGTTATGTTTTGCTATGGTTGTATTGTTCGAGTTTTTTGTTTTGTTTTCTATTGTTATGCTTGGTAGTTTGGACAGCTTGCATCTCTCCTCATGGAGTTGTTGCTGCGGTATTTTGATATCTATATTGTATTCCGTATGTTTTTGCTTATGGGTTGGGATCTGAAATAGGCCCCCAGATGTTTATCTAAAAAAGAAGTAAAGAAAAATAACAGTAAACAGACAGAAAAATATTATCAAACTAAAATAATGTTATTCACAAGTTCAAAATTTTCTCCTTTGGGGAAAAAAACTGGAGAGTAATGCTTTTAAAAATGTTTATTCAACAATTACAAAGCAAATGGCATGAGGTAAACATAAGCAAAAATAACGGAAAACTACCAAAAAAATACTATTTAACTGAACCAGCATGTTTTTCATCGAGTTCTAAATTGTTTCCTCTTAGGGAAATGAGACTCAAAAGTCACAAAGTGACACTTCTGGTTAAGATCTTCACAAGCAAAAATAGTTATATTGTTTGGGATTTTAACTTAAAATTCCTTATTTGAAGATTTTGACTAGTAAAATTAGTTGATTGTTTGAGATTTTCTATGTACAAATTTCCTTATTTGAAGATTTACAAACACTAACAAAATGCCGTTTACTCGTCATCTTGATGAAGGATTTACTAAAGAGATGACAAGTGCTTTCAGTTAAGGTTTAAATATTTATCATCGAAGCTCATACCTTATGTGATACGGCAAAGGCAGCTTGTACTGGAGTCATCTCTTGGAAGGGAGTGAGTGCTGTCAAGATTTCCCAGAGAACAATTCCAAAACTGTACACATCAACTTTTCTTGTATACGACTTTCCTTTGATCATTTCTGGTGCCATCCAGCGGTAAGTACCCATAAAGTTATTCATGGTATGACACTGAGATTCCAGACATGATACACCAAAATCTGCCACTTTGACACACATGCCATCTCCTAAAAGAAGATTCTCTGATTTCAGATCCCGGTGGATTATACCTTGAGAATGAAGATACTGCATTCCCCGAGCAATATCAAGGGCCATCCTCAAAATAAGTTTCAGTGGAAGTGAGTGTGGCTCCTGCTTATGAAGGTATGCTCTCAGTGAACCTCCAGGCAAATATTCAGTGATGATGCAAAACACAGGGTCCTTTTTGCATGCTGCAACAAGCTGTAAAATTGCATTATATCTCAAGGTCAGTTGAAATCCTAAAACCAAAAGACTTTTGATACAGACTCTTAAACATGTTTAAGGTACATTTTATTAGTATGTTCAAGTTCCTTCTAAAAGTAGAAACAAAGTTTCCACTGATAAAAAATACCTGAAAATACCGTGTAGTACATGTTATTTATATTTTTAACTATTGCTAGAGTTGAAGCAAAAAAAGTTAATTTAAGAAGAAAAACAGAGAAAATATAATTCAACAGGAAATGGACCATATGGCATATATTTTATACATACTTAAAAACATTTTTCACAATAAAATCCAGCTACTGACTAAAATAATAAGGCTTAAAAACAATTATGTTGGATTTCATTGGCTTTATTTTATGGTTTCCATCAAGACAACCTAATGGAAAACTTAGATGAACTAGCAAGGACTGTCTTAGTATTTATCACATTGACAGCAAATCTAAACTTGCATGGTTAAAAATTTCTAGTTTTTAAGTTTGATTGAAAATTAAGCCAAACAAACAGTAGTTTCAATCACATTGAGGCAATGCTTGGTCCGCCAATTTTTTAATGATCCTGCGAGACCTTACTGGCCCCACTACTGCTTTGCAGTGACCCTTATGCAACATTCTACATTGAGAGCTGTGGAAAATGTATTCCAAATGCAAATCCTCAAATTATTTGTTTATGTTTTAGGCTTACTTTAACTAGCTTTTTTGAAAGGATGAGAATAAAAAAAATTATAGTTATATCTCCACACTCTTTGGAAAGTGAAATAAAAATAAAAGAACCCACACTCGAGCCAAAAATCTCAAAAGAAACACATAATTGCATATAGGTGAAACAGGCCATTTTAAAAAATACAAACACAAGGAGCACACTTCTGAAACCATGATCAAATCCATAAATTCACAATCGCATAAAACACATATATGATAAATCACCACATCTGCCTTGAGGATACAAAATTATTTTCAAAAATTGAATACTTATTTTTTTTTAAAAGTCACATAAATTGAGAAATGCCCAAACACTCTAAAGATAACGGATTGAAAAAAAGTAATATGTAAATCCACCATCTGACAAAACGGAAAAGTGAGGCCAGTATATAAAAAGAGGAAATCCTTCACAAGTAACAACCTTGGCCGCCATTCTATTCAGTTAAACATCAGCTCAATGTTGTGCTAAATGGACATTTGTTGTTAAAATGGCAATTTAAATAAATGTAATCCAATCCCCAAATTGCTGGCAATCGAGCAAGGCAAAATTAGGACCCCAAACGCAACACAGCAATCAATCAGAAATTTCAAAAAGAGAAGAAACTGCAGAGACCTGAAACAAAATTAAAATTACCTCTATGATGTTTGGATGGTGTAACTGAAACAGCAGAGAGACCTCAGCTGTGAACTGTTTCTCAAGAGAATTCGCAACAGCATCATCCTCATCTGGCTGCCACATCATCTTAACAGCAACAGGCCTCTGCTTATAAACTCCATGATACAACCGGCTGTGAGTCCCCGAAGCAAACTTACTACCTATGAACAACTGAGACATATCAATACTCCATTCTGATCTGCCTCCGAAAGGTTCTTCGCCACTGTAGGATTCCAAATAATGTGACCAAGAAGCAACTCTTCTAAGCTCTTTTTTCACACACTCTATAATTTCCACAGTTTGGCTGTCCACAGGAAGAGACTGAGTGCCATTCAATCTGCTCCTGGAATAAGCACCTGGAACAGAAGATAGTTTACTCTTATTATCAGATTTGTCTTGCTTCGAATTTGATTTAGAATAATGGTGCTCGCCTGCATTGTTTGTTGAATAGGACCTCATAGCCCTAGGCATCAGGACTGTTACAAATTTGGCCAAAATGGATCAAATAAGCCTGGGAAATGCCAAAACCATCATAAATCTCCACAGATTAAGAGACTGGAGGGTAGATCATAAATCATGATAACGAATTCCCCGCCAGGCACTTCACAGCCTATTCCACATAACCTAGCACCGTTAGGTTTTCTCTGCTCTTTTACATGATTGGTGCTTCTCAACAATTTGTGCTCGGAATGAATAGATTATGACCATACATTTGGATTTCCGAAGACTTTCCCAGAATTCAAGTTCGATCTCTAACGGAAGAAGCGGTGCCGTAAACACCAGACCCTGTTTAGCAGGTTATTTCACAAACCTAACATTTTAGGTTTTCTCTTTCTGCTTCCATGCTTGGCACTTTGAAATATTCTGTTGTCTAAAAGAACAGTATATCTAGAGATCTTCACATAACTAGTCGGATAAGGAAAAGCCTCATATTCGCTGTAGAAGTTTCACAATCTCTTTGGCCATTTTTAATCTAGTTGCGCTGATCTCCCAAATGCCCTGTTCTGTTTACCCTGTACTCAAATCATATTTAAAGTGTCATAAGCACAAAAGAATCTTCAGTTACTAGCACCCAACCATTATATAGTTTAATATTCCGCAAAAATTGGCTAAGAAACCTCGTGCAAATTCTTTCAAAACATTACGAAAATTCCCAAAATCTTACCCGTGGCACAGAACGGCTAAAATTCTTGATCCTTGGAAGCTCTCGACCCAAACATTCTCGCAAATTTCAAAAATAACGGCTACTGATTAAAGATTTACATAAATGCCTCGAACACAAATTTCCGCGAAATTCACTGCATTTTTTCATGAAAACGCCGTAAATACTCTATATCTTCAATGCCACGCACAAAGCCTAAAATATTTATCCTTGGAACACCATTACCTAAATCTTCTCACAAAATTCCAAAACATCAGCAACTGGCTTTAAAATCCACTCAACGATCTCTGATCGAAACATTTTTTCTCAAAAAAGAGAGGCAACGTTTAGCGAAATTCAGAGCATTTTGCTAAAACGCTGCCAAAAGCTGAAACCTTGAATCCCACGCAACAACAGCTCAAAACTTCAGTCTGAGAAGCTCTTGACTCAAAAAAAAAAATCCTAAATAACTGCACATTGAACGTAGCTTCCAAATCTACACTGAAAACCACGAATAATTTTGTCGCTGTCTTCAAAACAATTAACAACAGTCCCTACGCCTAAAAAGCGAAAAATGACTCAAACTTCAGGCTGTTCAAGAACTCGAATCAAACCATACAACCCAACCAGCCACACCGAGAAATGAAAAAACTCGGCACAACTCTACAATCTCTCAAATTGTCTCGTTCCGCATTGCCAAATTGTTTGTCGCGCGGCCCTAAAAATCCCATTCCAGAGCTTCTTTGAATCGGACGCTAAATTTAGCCAATGGAACCCAAATCTGCACAAATTCTATTCAGATTTATGCTCCAGTACAACCTAAAAAATTTATGTCCACTGAACAAAGAGGCCCCGCCATTATCAACGAATTTGAAGCAGATTTCGGCTTCGGGAAATATCTCTTTCGGCCATTTTCACTATCTATTTCAGATCTTTTTCTGTTCTGTCCTACCCTCTGCCACTACTGAAAAAGCCAGTTGCTTTCTTTCAGCGGTGGTTCCACCGTTCATGTGACCGCGCACTTACGCATTAGGGTGGTTCCGACCTAAATACTCTTGTCTTTTAGCTCCCCATTATCCCCGCAAGCCAACATTACGAAAATTCATAATGTCCTATGAAAATATTCGCCGTGTTTTTGAAGTCTGACCGCTAAGAAAAATCTTGAATTGTTTTGAATAACACGTGCATTCGCCGTACACCGTAACAGACGATAGGGGTTTTTCAATCCGAACTGTTTCGTACATCGTACGGTTTAGTAACTCTCTCGCTCTCAAATTTGACCCAACCATGCTAACGTAACGGCGACGGCTTTCTTAAAAACGTCATTCGGCCCTTCGTATTTTTATTGAACTGTTTTGTCGAATTATAATAAAACAAAAGGTCCATTGTCAAAGAATGTTGTATAAGGATAGTTATATATGGAACAATATTAATTTATAGTATGAAGGAAATGAATCTGCCTAGATTAGGTAAAATCTGTATATTTATATTATTATTATTTTATTGTGCTTTTTAAGGAAGTGTCTCTATATATTTAGATTAAGTTAAATTTGCATATCTGTATTATTTTATATTTAGTTTTGTATTTATTTAAATATATATAGGTGGCAAGAGTTCATTGATTGGAACATGTTTTATAATGGATGTAGTGGTTGATCATAATGGACCTAATTCATGTATTATTTTTTTTATCTAATAAAGTAACTAAAATATTTTTAAAATTGATTTTTTATTGCATTAACAAGTATATTTGGATCACATTTTTGTGTTTTTTTAATAAACTATATGTTAAAGATAGGATGAATGCAAATGCACTTGCCAATATCTAAACTAACACAAATTGTATATATTACCCACTAAAAGATTAAGTTAAATTTGTATATCCATATTATTTATATTTAATTTTGTGTTTATATATATATATATATATATATATAGGTGGGGAGGGTTCATTGATTGGAACATGTTCTATAATGGATGTAGTGGTTG
Source organism: Chamaecyparis obtusa (assembly GCA_027943335.1). NCBI lineage: Eukaryota > Viridiplantae > Streptophyta > Pinopsida > Cupressales > Cupressaceae > Chamaecyparis > Chamaecyparis obtusa. The sequence goes on along the minus strand of BSBK01004085.1, from coordinate 108,238 downwards.
ATCATAATAGACCCAATTCATGTATTTTTTTAATCTAATAAAGTAATTAAAATATTTTTAAAATTGATTCTTTATTGTATTAACAAGTATACTTGAATTACATTTTTGTTTTTTTTAATAAAATACATGCTAAAGATAGGATGGATGCAAATGCACTTGTCAATATCCAAACTAACACAAATTGTATATATTACCCACTTAAAAAATTGAAACCCTTTCTCTAATTTTAAGTCAGTGGTTAAAAAAGATGTAGTTTAATTATTTCAGATACAAATGACACTTTGAAACATAGATATATATTAATTATCCTAGCTACACATGAAGTGACAATCTTAATAAAAATAGTGCTTTGTTAATATGAAATCATTTATGATTGGCATGGCTTACCAAGTGTCCATCAAACAAACAAATACACCCCATATCTCTTCATTAACTTAATTTTATCACAAGATAATTGCTCAACTACTGGGCACTTCATGAATACTTCCAACTAGTAGGCTCACCAATCAAGCAATCAAAACAAGAGGACAAAAATTTAAGACTTTTGATCAAACAAGCATTCAACCAAATCAATCAAATGACAAACTTATTATCAATTTTAAAATTTTAAACATCCATCAAATTCATTTGTTCATATCAATTGAATCAATCCACATATGGATTCAACCAATGAATGAAAATGCACAAATCAAAAACATGTCTTCCCATGTAATCTTACAAATACATTCATTTTCCTAGTCCAATTTTCCTACAACCCTTCAAAAAACAATCCACATAGTTTAAAATGCACATTGTTATCTACTCGATCAATTGTAAGTTCACACAACATTATAATTGCTTGTTTATTTTATATATTGTAAACTATCAACTACTTTATATAATCTTTGTAAATTTATGAATATAACCAAATTAATTTTAAGTTTTATGTCCATTATACATAAATGAGTTTTATGTTGAGTATTGTGAGTGTGAAAATGTGCTAACACTACACTTCAATGAATCATTATTTGGTTAATCTAATAAATGAAAGCATGACAATCTGAGAATATGAAATTAACCAAGGCAACTCATTGTCTTCTAGTAGACAAGAGTGTGAGTTTGGTCTCAGGGCATTACAAACCCAGTGACTTTAGACTCTATCTAAATGAAGGATTTAAGAGCTAAACTATAATGAAATGCAAGTTCATCCAAGCTGAATCTAAGATTGATTCATTTTAAACCAAATTGAAGTGTTCCTAGATTTTGAATGATGAAAAGAAGATGAAATAAACTAAACTAAGATTGCAATGCAAAAACAAACTAATTAAGCAATTAATCTATCTAACAATGATCTTAAAAATGCATAAATAAAAATCAATTTGACAGCATTACTCTAAGAAATATTTGGAATCCTTTTTGTGAGAATGGAGGTCTGGCTATATAGAAATCCTCTCGAGAATGAACGGACAAGATTGATTCCAAATGAATGATTGAGATTTATTCAAAACTAGCACAATCCACGTGCAACTCATTTGATTGGTTAAGAGAATCAATTATTTAGGAAACTTCCCAAGCAAAACTAAAGTTTCTAAAATGATTGATGAGTTAACAGATTTATTTTTCTAGTTAAGTGGATTGTTTCCAAAATTGATTTCAATTGATTGGATGATGACTTCATAAATGCCTTTTTAGAATATTAAAGGGATTTTATGCATTTTTCTCCAAAAATGTGATGACATAATTAATTTAATTCCTTTTTGTAATTAATTGATAATTCTTTATTTATTTAATCAACATTCTAAAATATTAATTAAATAAATAGTATAAGGTTTAATTTTATTGCCAATAACATTATAATTTAGGAATTAATTAATTAATTAGGATCAAGTGCAATATTTGAATGGGACTTAGGGGATTTTATCAAAATTAGGGCTTTCTTGATGAATAATTGAGATTAGGGGTTTATGGTTTTGGTGACCATTTTTAGGTGATTATATTTGCCCCTCTTTGAATTGATGTGTGATCAATGCATTGATTCAAAGAACAATTAGTGTTGAGACTAAGAATAATTTGAGACGAAGCGATGAAACTACTCTCAAGTCAATTAATTCGAAGATATCGATTCGGAACTTGATTGAACTAGAACCGATGAGGATAGAACAAAATGGTCGGTTTGATGTGAAGCAATGAAACTGAACACATGTTTGGTTTGATGATGACAACTAACCAATTTGATGTGAAGCGATGAAATTGATTAATGTCAGAAAAAGACTCTTAAACCATTGGTTTGGTTTGAATGAATAACCAGTTTGATGTGAAGCGATGAAACTCATCATCATTAAGAGATTGATAGTGCTATTGACTTAATGTGATGTGATGAAGCCAATTAGATTGGCGAGGATAATATCATCTTGATATGAAGTGATAAAATTGATATGCCCCTAAAGATTTGATGATGACAAAGAATCTCAACTTGATATGGTATGATGAAGTTGAGATGCCCCTTGCAATGAGGTCTTGTTTGATTTGATGTTTTGATTGCTTGATTAAAGATTCTTGATGTTTGATGATGTGATCACTTAATTGTTGATGTCAGGGTTATGCCCCCTCAAGAGCGAAATTGAATTGTATGGCTAGGTGCTCTAGTGATTGGAAGTAATTTCAATTGATAAAATGATGAGGGGAGGAATAGATATGATTTTAATGAGGTTTTAAGCGTGTATGTCATATTTTGCACTGATATTAGGTCTTGTTGACCAAGTTTGACCAAAATTTGGATAAGGTTTGACCAAGATTATGGTGCTTTGATTGTTTGAGGAGAAACAAATCTCATTGATCTGGGATTTCATTGTTCTAGAGTATAGAAGATTGATTGCACAAGCGGTCAACTACAATTAGAGCAAAAGGTTAAACAATGATTTTGATAGATAAAATAAATCACACATAACTATCTCAAATCGTCATGCAAACCTCTACAACTTGACAAAGATCAAGTGCAGACATTCCTCAAAATATTTGTAGCTTCACATAAACCAATCTAAAATATAGTAGCCTCACTGATCCAATCAACTTACTGAACATCCTTGCAACATCTTTGCAACACTATCACAACAAAGAAATATGTTGGCATCAATGACAAAACATCTCTCAAATATGTGAAAGCAATCTCTGAATCACATATTTGCACAATATCCCAACAAAACAATGTGGGTGGAAGAAGAAGGAAATGAATTGGTTTGCTCAATGGTATTGGTAGAATGGAAAGGTAAATTATTGGTATATATTTGAAGATTTTGGTTAAGGGGTAAAACAAATTTATTTCCTTGATATTTCATACCCTCAATGGTTATGGTATTAGAATCTCTAAGGTTTTGGATACAAATTTTCAAATGATAATGCTTCTCAATATCATGGCTATGTTAATGATGATATTGGAAAAAATATTTAGGATCATGGGAAGATGAAAATGGTTTAGAAGAGTCAATAGGTTAGGACGAAGTTTCAAAATAGTAGCATTAATGAACTTTAACATAACATTATGCAAAGATTTAGAAAGAGATGCAAAATTATGAGATGGTTTGAAAATATACGACAAAGGAGCCACTCCTGATGTTGTAGTTACCATTTGTGCATCAACTTTGTTGGAATGGTCATTAATCTTGATGAAACCTTTGTTGGTATTTTGAAACTTTTTGGATGATTGTTGACTAACTGGCTCACCTAAAGCATATAATTATGTAGCACTGCACACAATTGGGTAAAAGAGGTAAACTCAAAAAGTAATAACTTATCTCTAATGTATTTTTCTTAGAAACAATAACACATTGAGCATCTATGTCAACTGGGGGATAAGAAATTTGAGCATGCAAATGTTTGGATCTGATGAAGGGTACTCCCCTTACTAACCCAAACACACACAACACAATAGAGAAACAAACAAAAATTTTGCAAGAACCAAACAATTGCAAGAATAGAAACACTTGATTTCTATTATCTTCAATGAAATGGCATTACAATATTTAGAAAATAACATGATACGACCACATGGGAATTTTCATTCAACAATATGCAAGTCATAGCCACCCACCATATGCACCATCAGAACTACCCCTGGTAACCCTTATTTGTCTTCTTTAAATATTGGGAAGTTTAACCACCCTAGAAGGTTCTAGAAATTGTAATCCCCCATTTTTTAGGCCAACCATATTTATATTATTTTTCCCTACATTTGAATATGCCAATAATATGCCCCCAAATGGGTTTCGATGTTCATTGAAGTATCTCCTAAAGTAGCATAAATTTCGGAGGCCATATCTAGTGAACTGTGTACCCGATTGGCTATTATAACTGCTTTTTGGAAACCTCTCAAAGCGCTTTGCAACTAAGATTATGAAGCATTGTCACAAAAAAAGTTTGACCCTCTTTTGAAGCCTCTAAGGCCTTCAAAACTAAGTTCAAAGTTTTTGTACCCCTCGCCAAAATAGAAAATTCAATATCTTCAAAACTAAACTTGATCTTGCCATGAAACTTTACCAACATGATTATATAACCAAAATGAACCTCCAGAAAATTAATTGGAAAAATTTGTGTTCAAATGAAAACTTTCCAAAAACAGTAACCCAACCCAAAATAGCCCTTAAATTTGAAAAACTAAACAATATTTTCGGGTGATGCAAGATTGGTCTTACACCCTGGATGCTCTTGCATTAGACACCCAAGGTAATTTGAGAAGTGACCTTGTCACATATCAGGTGTGCAAAGGAAAACCAAGGTGGTCAACCTCTTCCTTTGATAGCCACAATGAATCTTCAATAGTTCTTTGTTTCCATTTGACCAAGTACTCTTCATATTTCCTATTTCTTGTTCTTCTGCCAACACGACTATCCAGGATGTCTTTTATCTCCTTTATAACTAAAGTAGGAGTTGAAATGTTCCATTGTGCTTCTGCTATCTCATCTTCAATACTTCCTTCATGATACTCTGTCAAATTTGAAATATTAAAACACAGGTCAAATATCGAGCTCACTAGGCAACTATACTTCATAAGCATTTCCTAAATCATGCTTCTTTGAGATTTTGCATGGTCCAAATTCCTTCATCTTCAACTTATTATATGTTCCCACTGGAAATCTCTCCTTTCTCAAATGAGCCATGACTTCATGTCCAATCTAAAATTCCTTATATTTCCTTTGTTGAATTACCTTATCTTTGTATTGAATATTCATTTTATTAATATGTTTTCTCACCTCTTCATGTAAATTATTTAGGTGCAAAGTCTACAACTCCGACGCTACTCTTTTCTCCTTTGTCCAACTCCCTTAGTTCTGAAGCATTTCTAGGAATACTTCCATATATGCAATATGGAATGGTGATTTATAGTGTTCCTATTGATAGAATTATTGTATACAATTTTTGTCTATGGAAAAATTATATCCCACCCCTTGGGTTTATCTCCTACTAAACACCTCAACAAATTTCCCAAACTCCTAGTTACCACTTATGTCTATCCACCAGTCTTTGGATGATGCACTAAGCTAAATTTCAAATCTATCTTTATCTTTTTCCACAATGTCCTCCAGAATTACCCAACAAACTTAGTGCCTCGATCTAAAACTATGCTCTTTGGTAGACCATGTAGTCTCAACACTTCTCTGAAAAATGAACAAAAAAATTAGTCTTCCTACAAGGAATAAAATGTGTCATGTTTGAGAACATGTCCACCACCACAAAAATGGAATCATGTCCTCTTTGAGTCCTTGGTAAACCAAGAAAAAATTTCATACTAATATCCTCCCATGGCCTCTCTTGTACATGTATTAGCTTATATAACCCTATATTTTTCTTGGTTTCTTTTTCCATCTAACATATTCTACAACTTTGCATAGTTTTCTTAACATCTCATTGCAACTAGGGGCAATAATAATTCTCACTAACCAAAGAAATGGTTCTATCTCGACCAAAGTGTCCAACCAATCTTCCACTATGCTTCTCCCTCATGGAACTCTTTAGAATGCACAATTGGCTACCTTTTAATAACATACTATCTTGGATTGTAAAATTTGGCCACCTAATCCTGTCTAGAGTAATAGGTTCTATGTAAGCTCTCAAGGCCTCACCAAAATTAGGATCCTCAAGGTACAAACTCTTGAGTTCCTGAAACCCAAAAACTTTGATCTGCATCTCTATCAACAAATTATCTCTGACTTGAGGCATTTTCAACTCTATTAGACTTTCCACAATTGCGCTTTAAAAAAAAGTGTAACTTTGCAAAAAATCAACCCATTTTAAATGCCTTTGATTCAACTTTCCTTGACTATTCAATGTTGGGATATTGTGAAAACATTTTCTTTAGATAATTCTATCACATATTTGAGATATTTGTTGTCATTGATGTCAACATATTTCTTTGTTATGATAGTGTTGCAGAGATGTTGTAGGAATGTTCAGTATTGGTACAACTACTGTATTGAAGATATGATGATGCAAAGCTACATAAGTGTTGAGATGTGTTTGTACTTTATCTATGCTAGGTTATAGAGGTTCATAGTGATATTTGATTCAATTATGGTTGATTTATCAAAGACTGGTATTTTGATGTTCAAGAAGTGTTCAGGAAGAGACAATGTGACATTATTTGGATCAGCATGTATTGGTGTGACAATATTTCATGATGTAAAGGATATGACATGTTTAGGACTTGGATTTGTGTCCTTGACATGATTGGTTTGTCGATTTGAGGATCACCAGCTATATTTCTAAAGTGATAATGTTTACTATTTATTGCTCCTAGTATACAGTGCAGAGATGATTATGAGTTCTAAGATAAAGATGTTTTTGTGCTATTCAATGTTTCTTATTGATGGCTTATGATCATGTTACATTTGTGTTGATGTATCCCATTCATTGGTGTAATTGATTTGGATAATTTTCTTGTGGCATGTTGGTGTTCTTATTCTTCTTCACTGACATGGTTGGTGTAACATGTTGCAAAGGATTCTGGTATTTTATGGATTTGTTGCATGTTTGAGGATGTTCTTATGTGATGCAGGAGCATCTTGGGATCCAAGCAACCTTGCATCAAGAAAAAATATATTTAGTTTCTTGTTAATCAGTCAAGTGTTTCGAGTTGTAGTCAATCTATACTTGTTGTTTTGAGTTGTGATTGCTACAATGTGTTCATGGATTCATCTTGAATTTTGTCATATGATCACACCACATGTAAATTCATCATGCAGGAGTTATTTCAAATTATTGGTGAGACTATCATGTTCATTTATCGATCATTCTTGGTATTCACCGGTCAATCTACCGATTGGATTTCCTGATTGCGATCATGCCATCTCATTGATACGTTTGAGGTCGACTTCATTATGTGATCGCATCTCTTACTTTATTCATTGGGGGTTATTCCTAGGTATTTGGGAGCTAACCTATTTGGTGTATTACATTTTCTCTATTCTTGGCAAATGTGATCTTTTCTATGTCGACCGATGATTGTATTGGCTATATAAGCTTAGGGACTTATTCCTAAGGGATGTGTGATTTTCATAAGATTATTTTGTCATAGTTTGGCTATAGTTTGTAAGGGATTTGTAATCATAATCAGGCATGTGTTCTTGGCATGTAAGACTACATGTTACAGATCTGTTGTATTTTGATCTTCTGATAATAATTGAAGGCCAATCTTTTATTTCTTTGCTATATTGGCTATTGTTTCCATTGTGTTCATGTTGGCTACAAGGTTGGACTAATATTTTGTGGATTTCTCCATCCTTGACTAGATCTTTATGGATCATTGCTATGTCTTAGCTATCATTCAATGGATCACATTGTAATTTGAGTTGTAATGATCAAATTGTTGTGCTTTCACAATTCATACCCCACTTTGGCCACTTGGCCTGATGGGCCCCCGCTTTTTATTTTATTTTTGCTTCTTGTATTCTTGTCCCTAAGTCCAGTCTAGTCAGTTTATCGATGAGTTAGATTGTCATCCCCAAGCCCCCTATAATTGGGGATATTTCTAGGTTGACTTTAGCTTCCTTTTTCCCTTTCTTTTCCTTGTTTTTATTTTTTATTTTTTGTTGTTTGTTGTCTAGAAAGTCATTTTGGGTTTTTGGGGTATCAGAGGTCCCTAGACCTCTGAAATTCTGAAGTCCCAAAAGGGAAATTTACCTTGGTTATGATGTTGAACCTAACACTCACACCATTGGAAAGTTGGGTTGTCAGAGGTCCTTGTACCCCCGATACCCTGAAAGCCCAACACACTAATTCCTAAGAGGGGTGCATTGGATACTGACACCCATACCCTAGGCCTATAAAAGGGCTCACTAAGGACTCATTATCATATTGCAACATTTTATTTACTTGAGCCCTAAGAGCAATTTGTCTTCTCTTTCAACTATTTTGTGCTTTGGTTTTTTTCTCGTGCATTTTGCATTGCTTCCTTGGTCGTTTCCTCCTTTCATTTGCGTCGTGGTTATCAATTTGGATATCTTTCAAAGGTAGGATTTGAGTGCACCCTCAATATTATTATTTTTGTTTTTCTTCTAAATTTGTTTCTAGCATGGTCTCTTAGGTTTAGTTTTTTTTGTTTTCTTAGTTAGTTAGTTTGTTTTAGAGTTTTAGATTTTGGGATCACACTATGGTTGGATTCAATGTTTTCCCCCCATTTATACATCTTTCATATAATACCTATCTTTTTTATGTATTTGGTCTTTAGGCCCCAAAATCCCACAAGGAGATTAAAGTCTGAAGCCCCAATCATCTCATGCCTCCTTTCATCAACATTATCCATGCCTTGGGCATTTGCATTACTTGTTCCATAGTGTCGAAGTCTTTGGACCCTAAAACCCCAAAAGGGGTATTGGAGCCCGAATCTCTTATGCCTATTTTCCACTATCGTAGGACTCAACTCTCTTTGGAGTTTTGGGGAATTGGGTTCCCTGAGACCCTAAAACCCCAACCTCTTCAATTCTCTCCCATCTTCAAGCCCAAAGGCCCAAGGCTTTCAGCCTTTAGGGTTTTGGTGTTCTAGAACCCCAAAAGAGGTGATCAAACCCTGATACCCCAAAGGTTCAAAAAATCTATTAAGCTAGTTTTCTCACTATTTTGACCCCTTAGCTTTTAGTTTTGGTTAGTTTTGGGTTTTCTTTCTAGTTTTTCTTGCTTCCTAGAGTTTGTTAAGATAGTTTATTTTTTTTGCATGTAGATTCATATTGTTTAATAGCTTAATTTTTTTGCTTTCAATAAATCATGCTGACAAGTGTCCACTCTTTGAGTGTAGATTTATAGGAATGCCTACACCATTAGCAATGAAGTATAAAATCAAAGGATACACCACTCCATCTAAGATGGGTAATCTCCATACCGAGATTACAAATATTGACATATGCCACATTGACTTTAACACCTTTCTCAAGGAGATTGTAGAACCCTATGACCAGTCAGCTGATGCTATAACCATGGTCTTCTCAGGATTAGTCAACACCATTGGGCGACTGGTGTCAATTATCTCACTCGACATGATCATGACCATCACTGATCACTATGTACTAAATGAAAGGAGAATAAAGAATAAAGCCAGTGATGTAGTTCTAAACATTCAACCAGATGCAATTGAAGAAGTATTCCACAGTCCAATTGCTTGTTGCTACTATCTCATTTCAAAGGGATGTGGGGAATATTACTTCCAAGATGCCCTAGACATCTATGATAGGATAAAAAAAGATTACTTGGCATGCCCCTGGTAAATTGACAAGCTGAAATGAATGTACCTACACAGGGCTTCCTTGATTGAAGACATGAAAAATTGCATGACCTTGTTAAGAAGAGTCCTTGACTTACCATAGGAAAGACATTTAGAGATGTGGATGGTAAATTTTATTAAGATCATCAGAGATAGGAAGAAAAAGATTGATTGGGGCAAGATTATCAGTGATAATCTTAGTGAACAATTACAAAATGTGAAGACTAATCTGAGGTTCTATATGACTTCATACCTTGTATACTTGCTAGTATCCTAGGTACAATATCAAAGTTTGTACAAGAAGGGATCATACCAATATTAAAATTCATACCCTTACACAGTATGCCCTCAGTTGGCAAGGATGGAAAATTTCAACATTGATAGTCCAGAGTACATAATTGTGAATGATGATTTCATATTTGCAATCATTTAATCCATTGAGTGGGAGTATGCAAAGAGACTCTTAGAAGAGGTGGAAACAAAGATAAATATGGTTGGCAGTTACTACATCCAATTTAGAACCTTTTCTTATCTAAGAGTGGAAGGGTGTACCTTGAAACCCAAGAAGATACCATAATATCCCACTGACAAGGTCGTCCTAATGGAAATGAGTAGACAATTGGCTGATGCACATGATCTCATAGTGAAGAAGCAAAAACATTGTTGGGATTTTATGATATCAATTGGAGATTATACAATCCAAGATATCAAGGTAGCTAAATCTATATATTTGGAATAGGGTGAATGTCCACTAGATGAGTTAAAAATCAGCAGAGAAATGTTTGACCTTAAAGGAACCTTCAAAAAAATCAAGGGATCTTACTATAATCATGAGCCTCTTTTAGAAGACCACTAGGATAATTGTGTAGATGATTACAAGGTTAGGATTAGGGATTACTATAGGATATCACTAGAATTGGCCAAACATGTCATCCAAATCCACATTCCTCCAAAAACTTGGCACAAGGATTCAGAAGATGTCTTGGATCCTTTGTATAATAAGGATAAAGTCTACACTAAGTCTATCCTAAATGCTGAAGTAGGAGGCCCAGAGAACGATGACATTAAACATAGTGTAATGCATGTAGTAGTAGTAACGAAGAAGTGGATACATCTACCCTTGAAAATTAACCCAATACTGATAAGGCCAAAGGTGGATCATCCAACAAAGGTGGACAAGGGGAAAGGTACAAAAGTGAATATTCCTACTTTCAAATAGACATCACCTCCTACTCCAAGTATGATTACTGGTCATGCAAGGAATATGGAAATAAGAAGCCATGTATCTAGGATGCCAATACACCAAGAGCAAGAGGAGAAAGCTTCTATGTTACCTACTCCCCCCACTCAATTTACCCTAGAGGCTAGTTTGAAAACAAGTGAAAATACATCTGCAGATGCCCCCTCCATATCTAGGTAGCAAAAACTTCCAAACTTCCATATTTGAGTTCCTAAGAACAAAGGGTTAGAACCAAAAAATAAATTATACAAGAAAATAAGGAGGAAAATACCTATTTCTCCCACTTTGGAGAAGCTCGTGGAAGAGGAAGAAGAACTAAGCAAGGATGATGTTCCTTTAGTTAGAAGGAAAACAAAGATGGTAGCCACAACTACTAGTAGGGAAGAACAACTCTGTCTTTGGAAGACTTATCCAAAACTCCTATGGAGGATATTGACCAAACTGGCCTACAAGTAGAAATATTGACATCTGACTCAACAACAAAGCATAAACTTGATGAGTGAGATCAGTTGGGTCTAGATGAATTCTATGTCTTCGAATTTGAAAACCTCTTAGGCTATAAGGAGTCAACTGAAGATATGCTTGACGGAGATGTAGGAACTAGATATGCACGAAAAGACACAAAGAAATAGGATGTGAAAGTTCCCACACCTTATCAACAAGAGGAGCCTCCTATGGAGAAGGTACAAAAGGAAATACCTAAAGTAGAAGTACAAATCTCTCCTCTTATAGAACAAGGGAAAATATAATAAACAAAAACAAGGGAGCACCATAAGGGGATACCTAGATAGAAATTGAAACCATTGATAAGGATATAGAAATTGGTACCCCAGGGGGGTTAGATGAAGGTGAAGTGGATACTTATAGGGAAGAATTTGAGTAGCTTAAGTATGGAGAGTCAATGCAGCCACAAGAGTCTGAGTAGAAAGAAGAGCTAGAGGAGAAATTGAGGAACCCATATCACCTACATCTTTAGAGCACATAGATAACAATCCAAAGAAAGTTATAGTAATAAGAGTTATAGGAACAAGAGGAAGTGGAGGAAATGTAGGTTGGTCCTTCAATGATTAATGTGGACCCTTATGAACCGCTCATAGTTAGCTCCAAACCTATCTAGCTAGCTAAGGCGGTCCAACCCTTTAAAATAACATACATAGAGATAGAGTGTGTTTATCTTTTAAATTGGTCAAGCATTCCACCAAGGGGAGCCTAGCAGGAAGGCTCAACAAATTTTGTATGTGAGAAGAGACAAAAGTAGGAGTTGGAAGGCACAAGTAGCGGTACCTCCACCAAATATTAGTGTTGAGGAGGTCACTCTAGATAATTACATAATGGAGGAAGTAGAATTAGAAGAACCCACCAAAGAGGGTAGAAAGGCATTAGAGACATTGGGAGTGAGTTTATTATTTAGATACATGCAAGAGGACAATAACAAAATTTAGGTTCTACATCAGTAAAATAAAGTTCTTAAGGACTACATTTCACAATTAATTGGTCCCATTAACCAAACTAACCCTGAGATAGCACTACAAGAGAATATTGAGAAGAGGGTATCTCCCGAGAGTACTAACTCATTCTTTAAGGCATGTGCAAATTGGAGGAAGGAGTTGGAGGAGTTTGGTAAATATTCCATCCAATTAATTTGTATGCATTTTTGTGTTATGTTTAAAGAGATAAATCAATTATGTTATATAGTTTCAGGAGGAGATAATTACATTAATGGGAATGCCTAAATTTGGGGACATAATTTTAAGGACTTGGGGAAAATAAGGAAGCAAAGTCCAGATATTCTAGAGGAAGTGTTTGAAGATGGAGAGCTTGATAAATTGGATATGTGGATGAGGTTCATCAAAAGTGTAGTTAAGGAGTATAATAAAAGGCTAGAGATGATTTAGAAGAAGAGAGATGAAGCAAAATCAACAAACTCATTTGGAGTTCATGAAGTTGCCTGATTTTGAGGAAGTAAGTGCAATTATTGAGAAATTCAAAGAAGCTATTCTAAGTGTTCTCCCTCAAGGATAAGAACTTTTTTTATTTCCTTCACTAATACTTCCATGTCCTATCATCATTATCAACAACCCATGGTCCAAAATTTGTAAAAGAAAGCAAACCCAAAACTGACAAAAATCCCATTTTTCATCAAAAATCAACATTTCAAGGTTGTAGATTGCATATTATGCATCATTTTTGGCTTTCTTAAGGTTATTCATCAGTTGTATAGTCAAATCGTAGTTCATTCCTTTGATTTTGGGCATTAAAATCAACTTGCAAGCTCAATAGAGGCATTTTTTGCAAAATGGTGGACAACTTCACTTCATTCTAGATTTGGAGGGCACGTTTTGGGCTTGATTTTGCATGATTTTAGTGACAAAAACAATGAAAATCAAAGTCAACATGATATATATTAGTTTAGAAGTTACTTTCTTGAGTTAAACTTCAATTGTTAGTTTATTTCACTATTTTTATGTGGTTGGAAACCCTAATTATAGGATTTTGCAATTTCATGATGTAAACACTATATAATCACATCTGGGTATTGTAATTAGGGTCAAATATTTTGCATTAGAAATTAATATACATCTGGTGTTGCATTCATGGTGTGTTTATTTTCCATCTATGTGAGTTTTGAGAATTTATTTTCAAGATTCAAGATCCAAGTGTGTTTCTATGTGATTGTTCCTTTGAACTATTAATTTGGTATTAATTGTTATTGAATCTACTCATTGTGACAATTGTTTGGAGAAGATATTCTTGATTGTGCTTAATGATAAATTTGTCTCACATGTGTGCATACATGGATGGCTTCGTAATTTGATGAATTTTGAGATATTATCTATCCTATTAAAATTTCATTGATGATTGCTTATGTTGAATATGAGTTGTGAGTTATTCTAATTCATGTTTTGTGGGTTTTCTTTATCTATCTGAAATTTAATATGCAATTTGAATCATTGGTGGTTGATGTCCTTTAGGAATTTATTTCAGTTATTTGTTTAAGTCTCTCATTACCTTCATATTTTCATTTTTTTGGAAACAAGGTCAAAGTTAGAAATTCATTCTAGAATTTAATTTAGATTGCATGGATAAATTTGAATGAATGTTAGCTTTGAAAATTGAAAATGTAAAAAAGTGTTATTGGATTTAGTGTTTCAGCCCATTTGAAATGAACCAGCAAAGGCCTCCTTGTGAAAATTCATATTTATCTTCAATTGAGCCTCCATGTGGTTGTACCACGACCACTAAGAACCTTGGGAGAGACTTCATCACTTTTTTAAGAGAGGGATTTTCATTACTTATCCCTAAGTGTTACCTCATGTAAATACAACACTCAACAAAAGTGGCACTAGAAGGAGGTCCTTCGAACAAAATGATAGAAAACATCAGATCTTCCTCACCAGAGAGGTTCGATCGAGTGTTTATATCCTCTCCAAAAAGAGGTGAGTTCCTTGAGCTCACCCACTATTGCAAAGATCACAAGGACAAAGGGAAAACCAAAGACAAACCCCATTGACCATCTATCCAGATTGCAAGACACATTTACCCAACAATCACACATCACTCTCCATGTATTGCTACAACCATAAACACAAATAAAAATTTGCCACCACCTATCCAAATGTCTTTCTTTACTAAAGCACAAAGTTCCCCATTGAATATGGTTTGTTAGTTACACAAGCTACCTAAGAATCCCAAGAATTTTTTTACCCAATTTTTGTATGGTGAATATAGGACAACGAAAGATCACATTCATACCTTCAAGGAAATATGAACTAAAAGGAAATCACACATCAAGATGTTCCATGTTGTGTATTTCCATATACCCTTGGTGAGTTTTCCTACAATTGGTACTTAAATTTGCCAAGAGGATCCATTACTACATGGCTAGATTTTGTAACCAAATTCCTAAACCAATTCAAACTCTATGTAGATCCTTCCAATCTTCATCAACATTTTTAATCAACTAGGAAAGAGCCTCATAAGCCCATTGCTTTGTTTATTCATCATTTTTACAAGATGCATCATAAACTTGAAGCTCCATATATGGTACCAGTAGATGTTACTATACAAATCTACCTACAAGCCTTAGACCCTTTGACTACATTTTTTCTTAGAAGGCTCCCACTAGCAAACATTGATACCTTGGAAAAAGTGTGTAATGAAGCTATTACATTTCAGTAGATGTATTCACAGGTTGGTGGAAACTTCAGTACTTTTCCATTATTTGGAAACACTACTTCTACAAACCCACTTCCAACTATTAATCCTTCTTTGAGCAATCATACCCCAATGCTCAACCCCATACCAACACCTCAACTCACTGCCCCACCATCGACTATCACATAAACAAACTATGAGGCCCATAAAATGACCTTTTTTAAGCAATGAATCATGCCTCTGAATGAACCTAAAAACCATTTAGCATCCGAGTAAGGGGTCATAAAAAAGATTATTTCTCAAGCGACCAATGAGCTTACTAGGATGAAATTGAATCCACCTCAAAACCAAGGTAGCTATCAAAGACAAACTATTGCCCTAAATTCCTATCCTCAAAATAAGAATCGAAGTTATAATAACTACAATAACAATACATAAGATAAATGATTTGGACAACAAAGACCCAATAGACCTTTGAATACCTAACCTAAAAATGGTAGCATACCTTCTAATAATGAAACTATATATGAATCTATTGATGTTAATTTTATAGGATCTACAGGTGTGTCCAAAAGTGATAATGGGTATAGAAATGACCCATGTAATCAACAATCTCAGGGTTCTAATGAGTCTCTTGTCTAGTTTAACACAATATTGTTTGATTCATATGAACTTGAGATAGGGGAAAGTTACAATTGTAACACTTAAGAGGATGAATTTGTATTCCCATTTCAAAAGGAGAATGAGTTTGAGTATTATGAGGTCCATGCTTTCCGAAATAACAACCATAATACATATAACCTAAGAAGTAGACAGGAACATTTAAATGATGGTATTCCTCTAGGGATACAGCCAACATCAATGGATCCTTAGGCCAACAATAATCCAACACCCCCAAAAGGCTCAAATGTTATTGCTTCACTACCCGTGAGTGTACCCACTATGTTCAAAAATTTGGCTTAGTCCATTAAAAAGTACAATATTGTGGAAGAAATCAAAAGAACTAAAGAAAACACCTCAATGTTTGACATGCTACAAATATGCCCTTAAAGAGAGTGACACTTTTGAAGTCTTCATATCACTCCAAACAAAATGCATCAGGTAGTAATACATGGGCTCCTACATCAAATGTGAATACTTTTGAAGCATTTCCTACTATGTTAAAGAAAAATTGGAGGTGCCCCTATTCCTAGAAAGTTTATGTATGTTTGGCAAGAATTTACACAACTATCTGATTGAATCAGGGGATTCTTGTAATGTCACACTGCTCATGATCTGTCAAAAGCTAGTGATGGTTCCCCAAGCCACTAACAGGGTGGTTATACAGGTGGACAAAACAAAGGTTAAAGTTATTCTAGTGTTCTAAAATATGTACATACTCAACTTGTTTCTAATCCCAGGGTACAAGAATACATTGACATACTGGTAGATATCCCTGAGACATACGAGATGTTACTGAGTAGGGAATGGATGAAGTGTTTGTGAGGTTGGATCTCCATTAATTTCACATAGTTATGACTTCCCTAGAAGGGATTAAATAACCAAATCAAGATTGATGCAAAGAACAAACTGAAAAAGATCACATATTATAATGCTCTGAATGAAGTGTTGTTTACACAATCTGATTTAGGTGTCTACCAATTGGATAAAATTCTCATGTTCCAGATCAAAGAAAAGGATGATTCCAATGACATTCCTGTGTTGGGTTTACAATAATTCTATGTTGATGAATAAATCTTCCAATATTTCACTAAAAACATGACTAAGAATTTGAAACACCTTGATTATGATGTAGATCCAAACATTCATTTGTTACTAGGATATTTTTGCATGCATCATTTAAACCATTCAAAATTTACATGCTCTAGTTGTCAAGATGGATTATCAAGGGGGTTGACCCAGATGTCTCAAAAAATCAAAGAGAGTTAGAGCTTAGGATCATAATATGGGAGTGTTGAACTAGATGCTTTCACTGACATTTCGTCAGATGGTGGAGGCTTACCACCATACAATAAACATCAATTGATAGTGCAAACAAAGGGTGAGCTCTCAAGTTCAGATGGAAAAATCTCTACACCTAATGAGGACATAAAAGGTACTTCGCATGATGGTTGTCTACCTCCCTACGAGAGATCTCAAATTTCAAAAGAAATCAAGCCAAAGGAAACAAAATTAGAAGCACCCTTGATTGACATTGATCCAAATGAGGAGTATGAGCTCAAAAAGTTTTCTCCTAATGAAAGTGGAACTCCATTAGGAAATTATTTAGACCATACCTCAAAACCAGAAGTTTTGAGGACTTAAAGCATATCTTAGCCTAAACCACAACCGGTCAAGCAACATTAGGTATGGAAGTTGCATTTTGATGGTTCTAAGTGCAAGCAAGTGGTCGGAGATGGAATTGAATTGATTAACCCAAGAGGTTAGTCCTTCTATGCTGCATATAGATTGAAATTTTTATGTACTAACAATGTTGTAGAGTATGAGGTACTAGATCACAAATCCTCTCATGGTGCATGAGAAGAATATTAAATCTCTAGTGGTGGAAGGTGATTCCTAGTTAGTTATCAAGCAGATTCGTAGCCAATACTCATGAAATGATAGAAGGTTGATTACTTACTACTATCAAGTATGGGATCTAATCGATTATTTTGAATAATTTAACATCAAATCTATCCCAAGGAGAAATAATGTCATTTTAGATGCACTGGAAGTGTCTTATAGTTCATTACACCCTATGGAAAGATCCAAATTGAAGAGATTCTTAGTTGAGCTTGTTAATACCTCAAAAATTCCTGACATTATTACCAATTTCCATGTGTTTCAAGATGACCAACATATGCTAGAATTTATCATGTGTGCTGGTGTGTTTGAAAATCAAGTCATTGATGAAGAACAAGATGAATCGAGGGAGTCAAACAATCAAGGAATCATGAACCTAAAAACCAACGCCATTCCCAAAGGAATGACAACTTTAGAGAGGATATTTAATAAAGATTAATTATCTACAAAAATTAAATATGAGCCAACACCTGGGGGTGACAAATGTGAAACATAAAACCTTGGAATAAATGATGACCTGAGAGAGGTTCATATTGGGAAGGTTGACACAGAAGATGAGAAAAGAAAAATATTGCAACTCCTTACTGAGTATCGAGATGCCATAGCTTGGAGATATGAAGAATTGAAAACTTATGATACCTTGTTCATAGTGCACAATATTCCACTTAAACTGAATGCCAAGCCTTTCTGATAGAGATAGAGATAGGTCAATCCAATGATAGAACCATTAATACAAAAGGAAGTTCAAAATATATTGGATAAAAAGATTATTTTTCCAATCAGGAACTCCATGTAAGTCACACACTTGGTCCCACTAAGAAAGAAGAGTGGAGAGATAAGGTTATGTGTGGACATTCAAAATTCAAACCAAGCCCCCGAAAGGAAAACTACCCCCTACCATCTCTTGATGAGGTTTTCCAGATGGTAAATAAATTACAAATGATGTCATTCCAATATGGTTATTAAAGTTACAATTAGGTCATGGTGTAGGAGGAAGACATATTAAAGACACCATTCACTACTAAGTGGGGCATGTTTTCCTATTGTCGGTTTCTCTTTGGTTTAATTAATGTTGGGGAAACCTTTCTAAGAAAAATGCATGCCACTTTCAAGGATTTAGAAGGAAAAATTATCATTATTTATATGGATGACTTAACAGTCTTTTTGAAAGGTCAAATTGATCATATGGATTATTTTCATAAAGTGCTCAAAAGATGCAGGAGACATGTAATATTTCTCAACCCAAAGAAGTGTGTGTTCAGAGTTACAAAAGGAAAATTGCTTGGTCATGTGATCTTGGAAGGTAGAATATCAATTAACCTTGGCTAAGTTGATGTTATTTTGAAGTTGGGTCCACCCAATAGCAAGAAGGAACTTAAATAATTCTTTGGTAAGATAAATTTTGTAAGGAAGTTCATTAGTGATTTTGCTAAGATAGTAAAACCATTGAATGACATGCTCAAAAGGGATCCTGGTGCAGGAGCACCTTAGGGTCCTAGTGAAGATCCTAGGAAATTTTGGCTTGTAGATGGTTCTAGCCAACCATCAATGAATAAAGACTAAAATAAAGTCCCAAAGGTGTGTGAGAGTCTTGTAAATAGGAGTGTCTAGTTGCTTAGGTTTACTCCTAGGCTTGGTAGTCTTAAATCAGTGAATTTTCAGCATGAACCTAGAAGGGTCAACTGGTCAAATGCATGGACCAGGACTCCAAAATGAGTAAAAAGTTAGAAAATGATATCCAAGTGGGATTTTGGAACCATTAGGTTGATTTATACGAGCTCTAGATAAGCTAAGAGCAATGGAGTAGCACAAATGCAAAAGATGTAAAAGTTGCTCATGACAACTTTACAATTTTGAAAAGTTGTCATGACAACTTTCCTAAAATCTTGCAAATGGACTTAATGAGGTCTAAATCCCAACCTTAGGGTCTAAACACATGAGGAAGGAATATTTAAGACAAAATAAACCCTAATTTAGTAGTTAGAGGTCAGATTGTATAGATTGACTTGGTAGAGCCACTAGTTTTAAGACTCAAAGACACTGTTTAGCCTTCATCCAGACCTAAATGGATTGAATGGCCAACTATTAAGCATTGAGTACTTAGTTCATTATATATAGATAATTTTTGTGGCTTTGGTTTGTGAAGTTTTTCCATTTCTTTAGTTTCTTGTAAATTCTTTTGTTTTCTCTAGTTCGTTGTCCTGAACAAAGATAACCATGTAAATATGGCTCCTTCTTGAGTTGTAGCAGTGGAAACCTTATGGCCACTTGGAATCAAGAAGGTTACTATATATAGTGTAAATATGTCTTGTGAGTTCATTTCATGTAGGGGAGCTAGTTTTACAAGCAAGCCCTAGGTGAGTACAGGAGTTTGCAGAGTTGTAGAAGCAATAAGACTTGCTGAATGGATTAGATCGAGCCAATCTCGAGGTGGAGAGTATAAGGTAATGAGACATGGTAATTTGGATGAGAGGATAAGTGCATGGGAGCTCATTTGAGCACATTAGAAGCCAATAAAAGATAAACTGGTCTACATGCCCTAGAAACCCTTAAAAATAGGGGTTTGCTGAAAATCTAGTGTACAAACACTCGGAGGAGCCAAGACCTAGGAAATCTTAAAGCCTAGGTTGATCTTAGAAGGAATAAAAAGTTATTTTAGAGGATTATTAAGGAGAAACTAGAGAAATACAAAGTTTACAAGTTCTAGGAGGCCCAATTGGGCAAAAAGGCTACAAGGCCTAAAACATAGGGAATAAAGAACCCAATTGCAAAGCTCTTGAAGGATCATGGAAAAGGATACACAATATTGCTAGGGAATGAAGGAGAAGGAGGTTGGAGACCTATGAACATGCCAAGAAATATTTAAACATGGCTGCCTTGAATAGGACCCTTGTGTGCAGTGAGAGTTGAGAAGAAGTGGAGAAGGTTTGAAGTTGATTGGTGAGATTCGGTGGAGTTGAGGATTGAAGAAAGAATCCTTTGATTAGGGAAAATATAGGTTGCCCTAGGAAGGCTAAGAAGAAGCCTTAGAAAGAGAAAGGAAGCTCTTGAAGTGGAATCTCCCCATCAAAGTGGTATCTGAGCCATTGCAAGGCTTGGGAAGTACATTGTGTATGTTAGAGATTAGTGAGTCGGTAGGAGATGACACCATGGTGAAAAATGCAGAGATGTCAAGGGATTTTTCAGAGTAGCAAGAGAAGAATAGAATCCTAGAGGAATCTATGGAGGAAATGAAGCAAAAATTAGAAGTTGTAGAGACTGCAATCAAAGTCAAGGAACAGTTAGCAGAGGAAAAAGAAAAGGGAAAGGCACCAAAGGAAGAAGATGTAGTACCAGAACCAGACCTCCTTTATAAGAGGAACCTTTTCTCAAAGCTGTTAAAGAATTAAGTGGAAAGCCACTTGAAGGTTTCCCTATGTTCACTAGTGGGATGGATGCAAAATTGGTAATGGAATGGATTGAAGGCATGGAAAATCATTTCAAGTGTGATGGGGTTACAGAGGCCCAAAAAGTGAAGATAAAAAAATCTAGGTTGAAGGGACAAGCCCTAACCTTGTGGAAGTTTCTAAAAGAAGAAAGAGAGAGTGAAGGGAAGAAGCCAATAGCCAATTAGAAGGATATCGTGGCCAAGGTAAAGGAAAATTACCTACCAGAGGACTATGAGATTCAAGTACACAAAAGGAGACAGAATCTGAGACAAAGAGACATGGATGTGGCTGCCTATACTGAGGAATCTTAGAAGTTATGTCTTAGATCTAGAGTGCAAGAGATAAAAAGCATCAAGATAGCTAGGTATCTCAATGGCCTTAAGTGGAATATTCAAGAAGAACTAAGCCTCTTTACCTTAACTACTATCCATGGGTGTTTTCAAATGGCCCTCAAAGTGGAGGAAAAGATAAAAAATTAACAAGATTCAAACTCTAGGGGTAGAGGAAGAGGCAGAGACTCTAGAGGAGGACATAGAGGAGGTTCTAGTGGTAGAATTAATGAGCATAGAGTTCAAGGAGACTCTAAGTTGATTGAGCAGGCAAGTGAGCCAAGAAATAGAGGTAGCTATAACAGAGGTAGGAGTTCTAATAGTGGTGGAAGAGGAAGATATGAAAGTTTTGGTAGAAGTTCACACTTTGTCACCATGAAATGTTACAACTGCGAACAATTGGGTCACCCTTCCTATAGGTGCCTAGATAATCCATCATCCTCACAAGGAGAGAAGAAAATAACATATGTGCAAGAAGAGGACAGTACAAGACACCCTGAGGTAAGTCTTGATTCAAAAAAGGAGAGAGTCTAATGCTTAGGAGGTTCTTGATTAAGGAACCTAGAAGAGAAGAACACAAGCAAATGAGAGAATTTTTAGGATCAAGTGCAAGATTCTTAGCAAAGTATGTAGGGTCATAATAGACACAAGGTCAATAGATAATGTGATCTCAGAGGAGGCAATGTAGAAGCTAAAACTAAACAAGATACCCCATGCTTACCCCTACAAAGTGACTTGGCTCAATAAAGGGTAGAACATACTGGTTAATGACCAAGTGTGGGTTGATTTCACCATAGGGAAGTATCAAGATAGGATACTTTGTGATGTGCTACCAATGGATGCTTTCCATCTGTTGCTTGGAAGACCATGTTAGTATTAAAAAGAAGCAGTCCACCATGGCAAGGAGAATACGTATTCATTCAAGAAGGAAGAGGTCACTTATAGGATACAATCCATCATAAAGGAAGAGACCTTGAAGACCATGGATACCAACACACTCCTCATGAGTGGAAAAGAATTCCTACATGACATGAAGAAAGAAGGAGTTAGTTATGCAGTCTTGGTGAAACCAAATGAGGAAGAGTCATCCAACAAGTACTTATTCCTGCAGAAGTTAGTCAACTCTTAGATTAGTTTAAGGATATTATTTGTGATGGGACACCAGCCACATCACCTCCACAAAGAGCTATCAACCATCAAATTGATTTTGTGCTAGGGGCATCTTTTCCTAACAAGGCTGCTTAAAAAATGACACCAGAGTAAAACAAGGAGATTGCATGGCAAGTTCAAGAGCTATTGGATCAAGGCTTGATCAGAAAAAGTATAAGCCCATGTGTTGTACCAATTGTCCTAGAACCCAAGAAAGGAGGCACATGGAGGATGTGCACTGACTCTAGGGCAATAAATAGGATAACCATTAGGTATAGGTTTCCTATCCCTAGGATAGAAGACCTAATGGATTGTCTAGGGGGTGCCAAATACTATTCTAAGAATGACCTTAAGAATGGGTACTATCAAATTAGAATGAAAGAGGGGGATGAGTGGAAATCTGCCTTCAAAACCACGTAAGGTCTCTATGAGTGGCTAGTAATGCCATTTGGACTCACAAATGCACCTAGCACCTTCATGGGGGTTATGAATGAGGTCTTAAAAGATTACATAGGTGTGTTTGTAGTAGTGTACCTAGATGACATCTTAGTCTTTAGTAAGACAAAAGAAGAGCATATGAAGCACCTAGAGATTGTGCTAAGGAGACTGCAAGAAGAGAAGCTAACTATTAACCTTGAGAAGAGTGAGTTCATGAAATAAGAACTTGTCTATTTAGGCTTTGTAGTTTCACAAGGGGATCTCAAAATGGACAAAAGAAAAGTGGAAGCAATCCTAAGTTGGCCTACTCCAAGGACTGGGACTAAAGTGAAAAGTTTCCATGGGTTAGCACAGTTTTATAGGAAATTTGTAAGGAGATTCAGTGAGATATGTGCACCCATCTTAGACACTATAAAAGTTGGAGTCAAAACTAAGTTTATATGGACCAAGGAAGCCAATGAATCATTTGAGAGGTTAAAGAAGGAGATAGCTACACAACCCATCCTTGCACTTCCTAGTTTTGACAGATTATTTGTTGTGGAGTGTGATGCCAACAATATAGTTGTGGGAGCAGTCCTAAGCCAAGAAGGAAGACCAGTAGCCTTCTTTAGTGAGAGATTAAATGAAGCAAAGTCAAGGTACTCATCCTATGACTTAGAGATTTATGCATTGGTCCAAGCCCTCAAAAAGTGGAGGCACTATCTATTGTCAAGGGAATTTGTTGTATATACAGACAACCAAGCTCTCAGCTATATCAACACACAAGAAAAGCTTAGTTTGAGACACATAAAGTGGATGGAATTTCTGTAGTCATATACCTTCACAATCAAACATAAGACAGGGATGAATAAAAAAGTGACAAATGCACTTTCTAGGAGACTACTCATAGTGCAAGAAATCCAATTACAAAGCATAGGAGTTGAATAATTCAAGGACTTATATGCAGGGGATGCAGATTTATCAGAAGTTTACAAGGTATGCACTAATTTTGATAATGATTTTCATAGTAAGTTTTCTGAATATACCTTGCAGAATGGTTTTCTATTTAAAGGGAAATAATTGTGTTCCAAGATGATCCATGAGGGAAAACCTCATCCAATAAAAATACAATGGAAGCCTAAGTGGTCACTTTGGGCTAAATAAGATTCTAGACCTAGTGGAGAGGTTCTACTATTGGCCCAAAATGCAAAAGGATGTAAGGAGATATGTTGAATAGTGTGAGATATGTCAAAAAGCCAAGGGTATATCTTCCAATGCAGGACTCTATCAGCCATTACCCACACCTAATAGACCTTGGGAGTGCATAAACATGGATTTTATAGCGGGGTTACCTAGAATTAAGACTAGTTTAGATAGTGTGTTTGTTGTGGTAGATAGATTTAGTAAAATGAGTCATTTTATACCTTGTAAAACTACCCATGATGCTAGTTATGTTGCTCAACTCTTCTTTAGAGAAGTGGTAAGGATCCATGGCCTACCAATTAGCATTGTTTCAAATAGGGATGTGAAGTTTATGGGGCACTTCCGGAAGACACTATGGAGGAGGTTAGGAACCAACTTGGCACATAGATCTGCATATCATCCTCAAATGGATGGCCAAATGGAGGTTATCAATAGAGTTCTTGGTAATTTGTTAAGGTGTTTAACTAAGGAGTATGGGCAAGGATGGGATCAAATCATCCCTCAAGCTGAATTTGCCTATAATGATAACACAAACAAAACCACAGGTAAGAGTCCCTTTGAAATTGTATACAGACTTCATCCAAGAGGAATTTGTGAACTTAGGGAGTTGAAGAACCATGAAGAGATTAGTGGGCATGCAGATGACTTTTCTCAATCCATGTGAGAAGTCCATGAGCAGGTGAAAAAGACTCTAATAGAAGTCAATCAAAAGATTAAGGCTAAGGTAGATGAAAGGAGAGACTTGCAGTTTGAAGTAGGAGATTTGGTGATGGTGTACCTTAATAAGGAAAGACTATAGAAGGGCATTCCAAGCAAGCTTTAGATGAATAGAATTGCCCAATGTAAAGTGTTGTGAAAGTATGGGCTTAATGCCTATAAACTTGATCTACCCAACGATATGTCCATCTCTCCTATCTTTAATGTGAAGGACTTGATAAAGTAAAAAGGACCAGATATAAAAGAGAAAGAGTACAATACAAACATGTCCAAGGATGTGGAATAAATTAGTGTACCAGTCCAGATCAAGCCTCAAGCTGAGAGGATTCTAGATTCTAGAGTGAAGAAGAAGACTTGGCACAAAGTTTACATGGAACATCTAGTCAAGTGGGATCACCAGCCTAAATTAGAGGCTACTTGGATAGAAGAGAGTGACTTAAAGAATCATGGCATCAGTTTAGATTTTATCACACCTCGGGTACCCTGAATTTCTTGTTGCAAGGGGAGAATGGTGCAAGAGCACCTTAGGGTCCTAGTGAAGATACTATGAAATTTTGGCTTGTAGATGGTTCTAGCCAACCATCAATGAATAAGGACTAAAATAAAGTCCCAAAGGTGTGTGAGAGTCTTGTAAATATGAGTGTCTAGTTTCTTAGGTTTCCTCCTAGGCTTGGTAGTCTTAGATCAGTGAATTTTTAGCATGAACCTAGAAGGGTCAACTGGTCAAATGCATGGACCAAGACTCCAAAATGAGTAAAAAGTTAGAAAATGATATCCAAGTGGGATTTTGGAACCATTAGGTTGATTTAGAAGGGCTTTAGATAAGCTAAGAATAATGGAGTAGCACAAATGCAAAAGATGTAAAAGTTGTTCATGACAACTTTACAATTTTGAAAAGTTGTCATGACAACTTTCCTAAAAACTTGTAAATGTACTTAATGAGGTCTAAAGACCAACCTTAGGGTTTGAAAATGTGAGGAATGGATATTTAAGATAAAATAGACCCTAATTTAGTAGTTAGAGGTCAGATTGTATGAACTGACTTGGTAGAGTCACTGGTTTTGAGACTTAGAGACAATGTTTAGCCTTCATCCAGACCTAAATGAATTGAATGGCCAATTGTTAAGAATTGAATACTTATTGTATTATATATAGATAATTTTTGTGGCTTTGGTTTGTGAAGTTTTTCCATTTCTTTAGTTTCTTGTAAATTCTTTTGTTTTCTCTGGTTCCTTGTCTTGAACAGAGATAACCATGTAAATATGGCTCCTTCTTGAGTTTCAGCAGTGGAAACCTTATGGCCACTTGGAATCAAGAAGGGAACTATGTATATAGTTTAAATATGGCTTGTGACTTCATTTCATGTAGGGGAGCTAGTTTTACAAGCAGGCCCTAGGTGAGTGCAGGGGTATCTGATTAGGAGTTTGCAGAGTTGCAGAGGCAAGAAGTCTTGCTACATGGATTGGCTCGAGCCAATCTCGAGGTGGAGAGTGTAAGAGCATGAGACATGGTCATGTGGATGAGAGGAGAAGTGCAAGGGAGTTCATTTGAGCACATTGGAAGCCAATAGAAGACATACTAGTCTACATGCCCTAAAAACCCTTAAAAATAGGGGTTTGCTGAAAATCCAATGTACAGACACTTGGAGGAGCCAAGACCTAGGAAACCTTAAAGCCTAGGTTGATCTTAGAAGGAATAAAAATTTATTTTGGAGGCTTGTTAAGGGGAAACTAGAGAAATCCCAAGTTTACAAGTTCTACGAGGCCTAATTGGGCAAAAAGGCTACAAGGCCTAAAACATAGGGAATCAAGAACCCGATTGTAAAGCTCTTGAAGGATCATGGAAAAGGATCCAAAAGATTGTTAGGGAATGAAGGAGAAGGAGGTTAGATACCTAGGATCATGCCAAGGAAATATTTAAACATAGCTTCCTTGAATAGGGCCATTGTGTGCAGTGAGAGTTGAGAAGAAGTGGAGAAGGTTTGAAGTTGATTGGTGAGATTCAGTGGAGTTGAGGATTAAAGAAAGAATCATCTGATTAAAGAAAATATAGGTTTCCCTAGGAAGGCTAAGAATAAGCCTTAGAAAGAGAAAGGAAGCTCTTGAAGTGGAATATCCCCATCAGATCCAAGATAGAATGGTCTTCTCTAATTAAAAAAGCATTTTAAGAAATCAAGACTGTTGTTGCAATAACACCAATGCTTGTTAGCTTGGATTATACTATACCTTTCAAGTTATATTCATTTTATTCAGAACACTTAGGCACAATAATCCTCACACAAAAGAAATATGGTGAGAATGAAAGACCAATTGTATTTATGTGCTATCCTCTTAAGAATTTTGAGATTAGATACCCAAACTTGGACAAACAATTATTTGGCTTGGTGAAAGTTGTTAAGAAGTTTCAATGTTATATTTGAGGAGTAAGGTGTTTGGAATTATTCTAGATCCATCCGTTAAATCCCTATTAATGCAAAATGAATTGGGAGAATGTAGAGGAAAATAGATGGAAATTTTACAAGAATTTGATCTATAGATCTAACCAATGAAGCTAGTACATAGTCAAGGTTTAACCAAGATGATGGTTGGAATGGAGGAAGGGTTGGTGTGTCGGTCTTATACAAATGAAGAAGTAATTTTAGATGTTTGGTACTAGGAGGTGGTATAATACCTTCTTTAGAATTGATATTCAAAGGGGACGATAAACTCACAAAGAAGAGCTCTGAGGATCAACTGTAATTCACACATGCTGAAAAATGGCCAACTATACAAACACAATATTGATGGGTTATATTTAAGGTGTCTAAGCAGAGATGAAGCTAAATAGATTCTAGAGGATTTTCACTAATGGAACATGCCATGGTTTCACAGAGGTCACTGCTCATCAGATCTTAAGGTCAAGTTATTAGTAGTCTACTTTGTTCAAGGATACCAATGAACATGTGTAGTCATGTCATCTACGCTAGAAAAGTGCTATACAAGAAAGAAACCCTACAATGCCCTTAAAATAAATGTATGAAGTGCATCCATTTTTCTAACAGGGCTTATATTTCATTGAGACAATCAATCCACCATCCTTTCTAGGACACAAGTACATTCTAACAACAACAAACTAGTACACCCGTTGGACCAAAATCAAAGCATTCAAGAACTGCACCACAGAGGTTGTGACCAATTTTCTTGATGAATACATTGTAATGAGGTTTGGTATGACCTTTTATCTAGTATGTGATAATGAACCTTCATTTTCATCTACTTCTCTCATGCAATAAGCTTTTGAAAACTAGGTAATCTTCAAATTCTCATCTAGTTACTATCTAGAAGGGAATGGTGTGGCGAAGTCCAAGATAAAATTTTGATAACTGTGATTAAGCATCTCTTAGAAAATAACCCTAGAGACTAGCATACCCAATTGAAATACACCCTATGGAGGGACCAAGTGAGGATAAAAAAATGCTTTAGGAATATCCCCTTATCAGCTAGTATATGGCCTAGAACATGTTTTTCCTATGAACTTGAAAATATAGGTATTGAAGTTCATTCCCAAATATGTCGAGGGTGAGGATAGGGTCCTGACCAGACTCATGAAATTACTTGATCTTGAAGAGAAAAAAGAAGTAGCCTCGGACCATGTCTCAAAGAATCAATCTATTATCAAGCACTGGTTTGCAAGAGAGCCACAATCAAAGCCTTTAGAATTTTTGATCTTGTCCTCATGTGGGACAAGGGAAAAGAAAATCTAGGAAATCACATCAAGTTTGAAATACTATGGACTAACCCATACCAAATTGAATATATTTGAGGGGAAAACACTTTTAGGATTAGTGCCTTGGATAGGGATTTGGCTTCGTTTCCTATCAATGGTTAGTTCCTCAAATATTACTTTGGATCTTGAGAGTCATGTGATTTATTGCCCACGTACTATAATAGTTTAATTTGTATGTATTCTTTGTTTTGTTTTGGTTTTGTTGTTTTTTCCTTTGCATCTTTGTTTCAAGAGGTCAATATTTTGTCAGGTCTATTCCCAATAGGTGGTATACCCCAATTGGTTCTCCATAGAGGGAAGGGGTATTTATTAGCTAAAAAATCCAAAAGAAAAATGTAATCAAAAGTTGGGAATGGAAAATTTTTTTCACTAGCAATCTGAAGAGTGTTCAGTGCTATCTATCTAAATCACAAGTACACTTTAATGAACGAAACCTAAATATTAGGTTTCTTGGTTGAGTGTTGATTTTATTAATTATAAGCCTGTTGACTTAGATAACTACCCATTTTAGAACCATACAAAATATGACTAAAATAAAGTATATGAGTAAAGAAAGATTACTAAGTGATCCACATAAAAAAAGAGGCTTGTAAAAACCAGAAGCAGCTAAATGACCTAAATCATTCAAGATATCTATAGAAGAAGAATCACTTAACAGTTTGAACCATTAACAAGTTAAGGAGAAGAAAAAGTATTACTAAGTGATCCATACAAGCATGATGTTTAAGAAAAAATACTCAGTCAGAATAAAATGGGTGATTCTAGAAACCTCTACTAGGGCTATGTATGACTGAATGGAAGTAGAGAAAGGTTAGATTGAAACATCACATAAAAATATATTGGGGCTATGAACGCTTGACTAGAAACCAAGCCATTCTTAGGGAGTCCTCATCAATTGTGTGAAGACTGGTCTTTGGTCTACATTCACCTGAGCTACTTTTGATAAGGTTTCAAGGGAATTAATACACATGAAGAACACACTAGATGGCTTGGAAAATGAATATCAATTTGGATAAATTATGGAATGGTGTTCCCATCTGTATCTAGTCTATTATGAGACATGTTTTGGAAGGTCATTTTCTGGTGGAGAAATGCCTTGTTCATTTCTCCTTTATAAGGGCTATTTTTTGTGCTTCCATAACTCACACCCTATTTTGGCCACTTGGCCTAATGGGTACCCCCTTTTTCTTTTTTTGTTTCTCATCTTGTTGTCCCTAATTCTAGTCTAGTCAATTTCTAGGTGAATTAGATTGTGGGCTCCAAGCCCTCAAAATTAGGGACCCATCTAGGTTGACTTAAGCTTCCTTTTTCCCTTTCTTTTCCTTATTTTTGGTTTTTGTTTATTATTATTTTTGTCTTGAAAGTCATTTTAGGCTTTTGGGGTATCAAAGGTCCCTATACACCTGAAACCATGAAGTATCAAAAGGGTGATCTCCCTTGGTCATTATGTTGATCCCAATCTTCCCACAATCGAGTAGTTGGAGTCCTCATACCCCTGACACCCTGAAAGCCCAAAACACCAATATCTATGTAGGGTGCATTGGTTGACATCACCCTGACCTTGGGCCTATAAAAGGGCTCATTAAGGGCTCATTATTGCACTGTGGCATTTTATTCACTTGATCCCATGAAGCAATTTGTCTTCTCTTTTTAACCATCTTGTGCTTGGGTTTTTTTCTCATGTGTTTTGTGTTCCTTTCTTAGATCCTTGCATCCTATCATTTGCATCACAGTTATCTATTTGGCTATCTTTTGGAGGTAGGGTTTGAATGTGCCCTCTTTTTTTGTGTGTTTTTCTTCTAATTTTGTTTCTAGCATAGTCTCTTAGGTTTATCTTTTTTATTTTGTTAGTTAGTTAGTTTATTTTAGGCTTTTAGATTTTGGGATCAGACTCTAGTTAGATTCAGTGCTTTTCCCCCATTTATAAATGTTTCATCCAAACCCTATATTTTTTATTTATCATGTCTTTAGGCCCTAAAATATCATAGGGAGATCAGATTATGAAGCCTTAATCATCCCTAACCTCATTTCATCAACATCGCCCATGCCTTGGATATTTTTATTGCCTATTCTAGGGTGTCAGAGTCTTTGGACCCAAAAACTTTGAAAGGGGTATTGGAGCCAGAATCTTCGATGCCTATTTTTCACTATCGACGAACTCAAATGCCTTCAAAGTGTTAGGGAATTGGGTTCCCTGAGACCCTGAAACCCTGAAACCCTGACCTCTCTGATTCCCTTCCACGTTCAAGTCCAGAGGCCCAAGGCTTTCAACCTTCAGGGTTTCAATGTTCCAAAACCCTGATACCCTGAAGGGCCAAAAATCTAGTGAGCTATTTTTATAACTCTTTTGATCCCTTAGGTTTTAGTTTTGCTTAGTTTTAGGTTTTCTTTCCAATTTTTGTTTCTTCCTAGAGTTTGTTAAGATAGTTTATTTTGTTGCAAGTATATTCTTAGTATTTTATAGATTAGTTTTTCACTTTTAATAAATGGTGCTGACAAGTTTCCTCTCTTTGAGTGTAGAATTACAAGAATGACTACACCATTAAAGCAATGAAGTATAAGTTCAAAGGATACATCATGACATCTAAGATGGGTAATCTCCATTTTGAGATTATAGATACTGACATAGGCCATGCAAACTTTAATACCTTTCTAAAGGATATTGTAGAACCCTATGGTTGGTCATTTTATACCATAGCCATGGTCTTCTTAGGATTAGACAACATTGGTAGGCACTCGATGTCAATTATCTCACCATATCAGATCATGGCCATCACTAATCACTATGTACTGAATGAAAGGATAGTAAAGAATAAAGCCAGTGTTGTTGTTCTAGACATTCAACCAAATGCAATTGAAGAAGCATTCCACATTCCAACTGTTGATAGCTACTACTCCACTTCAAAGGAATGTGGGGAATGTTACTTACAAGATACCCCAAACATCTATGATAGGAGAAACAAGGATTACTTGGCATGCCCTCAGAAAATTGACAAGATGGAATGAATTGACTTGTAGAGGGCCTACTTGATTGAAGCCATGCCAAATTGTGTTACCTTGTTAAGTAGAGTCTTTGGTTTTCCACAAGAAAGATAAATAGAGACGTGGATGGTAAATTTAATTGATATTATTAGAGGAAGGAAGCAAAAGATTTATTGGGGCAAGATTATTAATAATAATCTTGATGAACAATTGCAAAATGTGAAGACCAATCTGAGGTTCTATATGACTTGATGTATTGTATAATTTCTAGCAGCCCGAGAAAAATATCTAGGTCTATAAAAGAAGGGATCATTGGAGGATTCAAATGTGTACCCTTATATACTATACCCTCAATTATTGAGGAAGGAAAAGCTCAACATTGACAATTTACAATACAAAATTGTGAATGATTCTTTCATATTTGCAATCATTCAATCCTTTGAGGGGAATTATGGAAAGAGAATCTTAGAAGAAGTGGGAGAAAAGATAAAGATGGTTGGAGGTTACTACATCTAGTTCATAACCTTTTCTTAGATAAGAGTGGCAGGGTGTACCTTGAACCCGTATCACCTCCATCTTTAGAGCATAAAGCTAATACTCCAGAGAAGGAGCTATTGGAATAGGAGTTACAAGAAGAAGAGGAAGTGGAGGAAATGTAGGTTGGTCACCCCTTATGAACCACTCATAGCTAGCTCCAAACCCACTTGGATACATAAGGCATTCTGACCCCATAAAAGAACATACATAGAGATATAGGGTGTTGACCTATCCAAAAATTTTCAAGCATTCCATCAAGGGGAGCCTAGCAAGAAGGCTCAATGAATTTCATATGTGAGTAGAGATAGAAGTGGAAAGGCATCAGCAAAATTGGGAGTGAGTTCATTATTTAGATACATGCAGGAGGAATAAACCAAAATTTAGGATTATGTCAGCAAATAAAACTCTTAAGGACTAAATTTCATAATTAATTAGTCCCATTGACTAGACTAACCCTAAGGAAACACTATAGGTGGCTATTGAGAAGAGGGGAACTCCTGAGAGTACTAACTCATTCTTTAAGGCATATGTAGATTGGAGGAGTTTGGTAAAGAATCCATTCAATTAATTCTTATGCATTTCTATGTTATGGTTAAATAGCTGACTCAATTGTGGTATATGGTTTTAGAAGGATATAATTACATAGGAATGCCACATTTTGGGGACATGTTTTGAAGGACTTAAAGAAAATAAGGAAGCAAAGTCCAAATATTCTAGAGGAAGTGTTTGAAGATGGAGAGCTCAATAGATTGGATATATGGATGGGGGTTGTTAGAATTGCAGTTAAGGAGTATAATAAAAGGCCAAAGATGATTCATAAGAAGAGAGAAGAGGAAATAAAAAGGATAGAGCAATTTTAAAATTTATATATTATGAATTATACCAAGATGAAGATCAAGAAACATTGTATCTAGTCAAGAATATTGTTCAGTAGTTTTTAGGAATTTTGGCAAGTATTAACACCAAGAAAGGTGTTGAAAGGATGTTGAATGCTAAAGAATACATCAATGAGGTAATGGAAGATATTGAAGAAATTATAAGCTTGGTACAAGACTAAGAACTTTCTGTAAAAATCAACAAACTCATTTGGAGTTCATGAGGTTGCCCGGTTTTAAGAAAGTAAGTGCAATTATTGAGAAATTTAAAGAAGGTGTTTTGGGTGTTCTCCCTCAATGATAAGAATTTATTATGATTTCCTTCACTAATATATCCATGTCCTATCATCATATGCAATAACCCATGGCCCAAAATTTTGAAAAGCAAGCAAACCCAAAATTGGCAGAAATTCCATTTTTAAAATTTTTTTTTTATCAAATATCAAAATTTTGGGGTTGTAAATTGCATATTATAGGTCATTTTTGGCTTTATCAAGGTTCTAAATCAGTTTCATAATAAAAAAATAATTCCTTTGATTTTGGGTGTTAAAATCAACTTGCAAGCTCAATGGAGGCATTTTTTGCAAAATAGTGGACAACTTCACTTCATTCCAGATTTGTAGGGTACATTTTGGGCCCAATTTTGCATTAGTTTGGTGATAGAAACAATGAAAATCAAAGTTAGCATGATATACATTAGTTTAGAAGTCATTTTATTGAGTTAAACTTCAATTATTAGTTTATTTTGCCATTTTTATGTTGTTGGAAACCCTAATTACGAGATTTTGCAATTTTGTGATGTAAAAACTATATAATCTCTTTTGGATATTATGATTAGGGCTGTATCTTTTGCATTAGAAATCAATATACAATTGGTGTTGCATTCGTGGTGTATTTATCTTTGATCTATGTGAGTTTTCAGAATTTATTTTCAAGATTCAAGAACCAAGTGTGTTTCTTTGTGATTGTTCTTGTGAATTATTAATTTAGTATTAATTGTTATTGAATCTACTTGTCATGAGGAATGTTGGAGAAAATATTATTGATTGTGCTTAAGGATAAATTTGTCTCGCATGTGTGCATACATGGATGGATTCGCGATTTGATGAATTTTGAGATATTATCTATCTTATTAAAATTCCATTGGTGGTTGCATTTGTTGAATATGAGTTGTGAGTTATTTTAATTCATGTTTTGTGGGTTTTCTTTATCTATTTGACATTTAATATGTGAGCTGAATCATTGGTAGTTGATGTCCTTTAGGAATGTATTTCAATTATTTGTTAAGTCTCTTGTTACCTTCATTTTTTAATTCTTTTGGAAACAAGGTTAAAGTTAGAAATTCATTCTAGAATTTGATTTAGATTGCACTAATAAACTAGAAAAGGCCTCCTTGTGAACATTCACATTTATCTTCAATTGAGTCTCCATGCGGTTGTACCATGACCATTGAGAACCTTGGGATCAACTTCTTCACTCTTTCAAGAGGGATTTGTATTACTTATCTCTAGTCATTACCTCATGTAAATACGATGCTCAACAAAAATATTTTGTAATTAAGTGTTTAGGTTGAGCTAACCTTGTTTAGTTTCACAAGGTTGATGAAAATTATTAAAATATGTAATCATTTGTAAATGCCAAGGAATGAGAGAGTGTGTGGATGATGTATTGACGATTGTGTGAAGAGGTATGAGTGGAATCTGCAGTTGAGGTAGATATTTGTTGTGCTTAATTAGAGTTGTATTAGCATGTTGGAGATACTATCAGCCAGTTCATAATTTGGTAGATTATTGTCCATTCAAGGTTGTAGCCCTTGTAATTCTTTGTGTTGTTTCTCTCAGTTTTATTTGAGCATTGAGCTCTAGATAGTGTACCTGAATGCATGGGCATTCCCCTTTGTAATACTCCTAACAGGGGCAAAGTACTTTTAACTAAGTACATCATTTTGTGGGTTTGATCCCCACTATGGTTTTTCCACTAATAGGATTTCCACACAAAAAATATTGGTGTTATGTGTTCATGTGTTTTGTGGATCAATGCTTACATGATTTAATTTTCAAATCTAAGATTAAGGGTTTAAGTTTGCATAAAGTTTTAGTTTTTGGATATACCTGATTCACCCCCCCTCTCAGTTGTGTTTTGTCTTGATTCTAACAATTACCATAAGAGCTAAGTCCTATTTAGGAAGCCTAATTGCTTGAAGAGATCTAGGATGACAAATTTTAAGAAGGGCTGAAGCATATTATATTGAGTGTAGGATAGCTAGTTGACAAGGGATTTGATCTACGGTTCAAGGATGGAAAGTGCAAAATCATTAGAAGTTCAGGTATTGAAATTACATCAAGAACAAAGACTAAAGATATTTTTTTTCATTTGAATAGTACTAAAAGAAGATGTTTGATTTTTCAAATTGATGAGTTTTGGCTATGGCATAAGAGGTTGTGTCATGTAAATTTTGATAACATTGTGAATATCTAGTTCTACTAGAGTAGTTAGAGATCTACCTAAATTGATGAAGCCTACTAATACTATGTGTAAGGAATGTTAGATGGGTAAGAAAACTAGATCTACATTCAAGAGAAAAACATATTCTTCAAATGGTTTGTTAGATCTTGTACATACTAATTT
This sequence comes from Chamaecyparis obtusa, assembly GCA_027943335.1. Taxonomy (NCBI): domain Eukaryota; kingdom Viridiplantae; phylum Streptophyta; class Pinopsida; order Cupressales; family Cupressaceae; genus Chamaecyparis; species Chamaecyparis obtusa. Next base: position 72,527 of record BSBK01004085.1, on the reverse strand, counting down.
ATTTGGTCCATCTAGAACTAAGAGTTATTATGGTGAAAGGTATTTCATACCATTTGTTGATGACTACTCAAGAATGATGTGGGTAACTTTTCTAAATGAAAAATCTGAAGCATTTGACAAGTTAAAAATATTTAAGGCTATGGTTGAGACAAAAATAGGTCTGAAGTTGAAATGTATGAGATCTAACTGAGGTGATGAATTCACATCTAGTGAATTTAATACTTTTTGTGAAGAGCATGGGATAAGAAGACAAACATATGCTCCGAGGACTCCACAAAAAAATGGTATTGTGGAAAGAAGAAATCAAACTATCCTAGACACTACTAGAACTATAATGATTGAAGGATATGTTCTATAGATCTATTAGAGATAGGAAGTTAGGAGCATTGTATACATGTTGAATTGGGTACAAATAAAGCATGGAATTGGTAAGACCCCTTATGACCTTTGGTATGGTAATACTCCTACTAAAAAATACTTTAGAATTTTTGGAATCAAATGCTATATTAAGAGAGATAAATACTTAGGTAAGTTTGATCCTAGGAGTAATGGAGGTATCTTTGTTGGTTATTATACTAATAGTAAATCATACAAATGTTATAACAAGCAATTAAGAATGATTGTTGAAGGTGTTAATGTTGGAGTTGATGGAAGTAATCAGAGATAAGAAAAATCATGTGAGGATGATTCAGATGATGAGGATATCAATACAAATCAGGGAAAACAAACTCCATCACAAAACTAGTTGCAAATTGTTCCTAGAATTCATGATGATGAGGATGAACTGGTGAATGAAGAATAAGATCAAGAATCAAGTATTCATGCAAATCCTAAAGTTCTTAGGTATGTAAGAATGAATATGAGAATCCGATAATAAGTGACAAAAAGTTGTTCTAACTAGAAGAATGTTAGCTCAAAATAGAGAATAGATTTTTTTGATTTCAAAGATTGAACCAAAGAATATAAATGAAACATATTTTGACGAATCATGGGTGAAAGATATGGAAGACGAGCTAGATCAGATTGAGAAAAATAATACATAGATTCTTGTTCCTAGACCTTTGAACAAGAATGTGATCAATACTAAATGGGTGTTTAGAAATAATATGAACGAAGATGGTGAAGTTGTAAGGAAAAAATATAGACTCATTTGCAAAGGGTACTCACAAATGGAAGGTATAGATTTTGAGGATATTTTTCTCCTGTTGCTAGAATTGAATATTTTAGACTATTTCTTGCATATGCTTCTTACAAATATTTCAAAGTATATCAAATGGATGTTAAGTCTTCATTTTTTAATAGTGAGTTGGAAGAGGAAGTTTATGTTGAGAAGTCTGGTAGATTTCCTTTGAAAGATCAGAAAGACATGGTGCATCAATTGAAGAAATTACTATATGGATTTAAATAAGCCCCTAGAGCATGGTATGAAAGATTGGATAAATATCTTCTTAGACTTGGTTTCAACAAAGGTACCACTGATATTAATTTATATTTCAAAGTTGATCATGAAAACATCTTGATTGTTCAAGTCTTTGTTGATGATATCATTTTTGGTGGTGACGACAAGTTGAGTAAAGCATTTGCTAATGAGATGTAGAATGAGTTTCAAACATATATGGTCGATGAGATGAAATTATTTCTTAGTTTACAAGTTACTCAATCAGAAAAAGGGATTTTCATGTCTTAGTCTAAATATGTGAAGGAATTGTTGAAGAAGTTTGGAATGGATGACTCCAAACATGTTGGTACTCCTATGGTGACTGGTTACAAGTTGACTAAAATTGATGATTCACCTAGTGCAAATAAAACTAGATACAAATAAATGATCAGTGGATTGCTATACTTGACACAAACTAGGCTTGATATTATGAATGAAATTTGCATTGTTGCCAGATTTCAGTTAGAACCAAAGGAATCTCATGTTGTTGCAGTGAAAAGAATCTTTAGATATTTGAAAGGGACAACTAACTATGGTCTATAGTATCCTAGAGATAATGATTTCACATTGAGTGGCTTTCACCAATGTTGATTGGGAAGGTAATGTGGATGATAGAAAGAGTACAAATGGTGGTCCATTCTTCTTGAGGAAGAGGTTAGTTACATGGGAAAGTAAAAAGAAAAATTGTGTTTCTCAATCTACTACTAAAGTTGAATATGTTGTTGCTATTAATTGCACACAAGTGGTATGGATGAAATAAATGTTGAAAGATCTTAGAGTAAGTATCAATGAGCCTATTGTTATTTACTATGATAACTCAAGTGCAATCAATATTTCAAAGAATCCAATGCTTAATTAAAAAAAAGCATATATATATTAATTATCATTTCTTGAAGGATAAAGTGAGTGAAAAGGAAGTCAACATGGAATATGTATCTACTAAAGAAAAAATTACAAATATCTTCACAAAGCCCTTGCCGAACAATACTTTTGAGAATCTTTGAGGTAAGCTCGGGGTAATTTCCCCTCCTAATTAGAGCTAGAGATGCATTGAGATGCATCCATCCAATACTATTATAGAGACTACTTTTCATTTGGATTGATGTTTTTGGTGGCTGCTACTTAGGGGGAGTAGTTTGTCTTATGATGTATGTTCTTCAATTTTATGAGAGATATACAATTATTTTTAGCTTCTTTGAATTAGTGCATATACATGAATTTTTCATTGATTTCAAAGGGGGAGGGATAGCCATGTGAAAAATTATGTAAAACCTTGACAGAGAGATTGTTCTTTGTTGCAGAAGATTTGGGAGAGATATATTATGAATATTATTGATAGTATGTTTCTTTGTGCATTAATTTGATTTTTCACATCATATGTTACCATCAATTCCAAAGGGATAGATTTTTTGATATTGTGCAAATATGTACTTCAAAGATCACTATCACATATTTGATAAATGCATTGTCATTGATGTCAATATATCTCTTTGTTATGATAGTATTATAGAGATGTTTTAGGAATGTTCAGTATTGGTATGATTAATGTATTAAATATTTGATGATGAAAAGGTAAAGAAGTTCTTGTATGTGTCTATAATTTATCTATGTCAAGTTATAGAGGCTCACGGTGAGATTTGAGCTAGTTATGGTTGAATTATTAGAGACTAGTATTTTGATGTTCAAGAAGCGTTCAGAAAGAGACAATGTGACATTATTTGGATTAGTGTGGATTGGTGTGATATTATTTTGTGATGTGAAGGACATGGCATGTTTAGGACTTTTATTTGTGTCCTTGACATGATTGGTTCATTTATTTGAGGATCGCAAGCTATATTTTCGGAGTGACAATATTTATTGTTTATTATTCTAGTATATAGTGCATAGATGATTATGAATTATGAGATAGAGGTGTTGCTTGTGTTTATGAGCTATTCAATGTGTCTTTTTGATGTCTTATGATCATGTTCCATTTGTGTTTCTGGATCACATTCATTGGTGTGACCAGTTTGGATAATGCTCTTGTAGCGTGCTAGTGTTCTTATTTTTCTTGATTGACATGGTTGGTGTAACGTGTTGCAAAGGATTGTGGCGTGATTTCTGGAGTTGTTTCATGTTTGAGGATTTTCTTATGGATCATTGCTATGTATTAGACAACATTCAATGGATCACATTCAAATTTGAGCTATAATGATCAAATATTTTGTAATTAGGTATTTAGGTTGAGCTGACCTTATTTATTTTCACAAGGTTGATGAAATGTATAAAAAGATGTAATCATTTGTAAATGTGAAGGAATGAGAGAGTGCATGGATGATGTATTAATGAAAGTGTGAAGAGGTATGAGTGGAATCTATAATTTAGGCAAAGATTTATTGTACTTAATTAGAGATGTATTGGCATGTTGGAGATGCTATCAGTCATTTCATAAATTGGTAGATTGTTGAAGCCCTTGTTGTAATTCTCTAGGCCATTTCCCTTAGTTGTATTTGAGTAGTTTTCTTGAATGCATGTGAATTCCCCTTTATAATACTCCTAATAGGGTAAAGTACTTTTAACTAAGTACATTATCTTGTGGGCTTGATCCCCACCATGGTTTTTCCCCTAATAGAGTTTTCCACACAAAAAATATTAATATTATGTATTCATGTGTTTTGTGGATCAGTACTTACATGCTTTAACTTTCAAATATGAGATTAAGGGTTTAAGTTTGCATAAAGTTTTGGTTTTTGGACACAATTGATTCAACTCCCCTCTCAGTTATGTGTTGCCTTGATTCTAACATTTAAATATTGTAAATCTTGATGATCAGTAAATAAAACAAAATCTTTAGGAATAAGATAATGTCCCCACTTCCTCAATTCTTTAACTATAGCATAAAACTCTTGATCATAAACACAATATTTTATTTTGGCATCATTCAACTTCTCACTAAAATAAACAATGGGTTTACCTTATTGACTTAAAAAAACTCCAATGGCATTATCACTTTCATCAAAGTCTACTTGAAATACCTTATTAAAATATGGAAGTTCCAAAATAAGCTTCGCCATAAATTTTATTTTCAAAAAATCAAAACTCTTTCCTACTCCTATAGTCCACTTAAACTCTTTTCTATCCCCTCTCATAGTTCCAGTTAAGGGTAGACATATACTATTGAATTTTTTGATAAACTTTATGTAAAATTAAGAAAAACCATGAAAATATCTTACCTTAGTAGCACTCCTTTTTGTAGGCCATTCAAGGATAGCCTTCACTTTGTCTGGGTCTTTTTTAAAACCATCTACTCAAACTAAAAATCCTAGGTATACTAACTCCTTCACAAAACTTCACTTCTTCAGGTTAATCAAAAAACTTTCTTCCCTTAACTTCTCAAAGACCATATAAATATACATTATATTCTCTTCCAAAGTCTTGTCAAAGATCAAAATATCATCCAAGTAAACAAAAACAAACTTACTCAAAAATTCTTTGAATACCTCATTCATGAGCCACATGAATGTACTCAGTGTATTGGTTAGCCCAAAGGGCATGACTAACCACTCATAGAAGCCCTCCTTTGTCTTGAAGGTTTTTTTCTATTCATCTCTTTCTCTAATCCATATTTGGTGATGTCCACTCTTCAAATCCATCTTTGTGAAGTACTCATCTCCACTCAAACAATCCATAAGTCACCCATCCTTGGCAAGGGAAACCTATACTTGATAGTAATATTATTGATAACCCAAAAATATGTACACATCCTCCATTATTAATTTTTCTTTGGTGCTAGTACTATTGGTACAACATGTGGACTCAAACTCTCCCAAATCAACCCCTTCTACAATAACTCTCACACTTGTCTGTTCAAATCTTCACTCTCTTCTCAAGTCATTCTATGTGCTACCTTATTCAGAAAATTGGCTCTAGGAATCAAGTCCTTTTGATGACTAATATTTCTTATCGGTGGAAATACATCAGATACATTATCAGATACAATATCTTGAAACTCATTGAACAAATCTACAACTTCCATAGGCACATCTTCTAATTCCTCTTTATCAACTTTTGGAATTAAAGAAAAAAACATATGCTCATTCTTTATGCCTTCTCAAAACTTCCTTGCATTAACTAAAAATATTATCGCATTACTATATATCTTTTCCTCTTTTTCCTTCACTGGCTTCATCTTGTGTTGGAATTCATCCTTTGTCTTGGAAAAGAATAGGTATTTGCATACCCATCATGCACTAAACAATGATCAAATTACCATGGTCTCCCTAATAAGATATGACAAACATCGATATGCATAATATCACACAATACCTCATCATGATAGTTCCCAATTTTGAACTTTAGCAGATATTTCTCATGATAGTTATTAGTAATACCAACATCTATAATGACATTGCATACCGTACTATTACACTTACATCTTGTGCGAAATAAATTCTTCCTTTTCTCAAGTTCTTTCTCATCATTTAGAAAGGCTCTTTTAGTAACAAGGACCTCTCCTCTTTCAACATCTTCAGAATGTTTAGAGTAAACATCCTCATCTACATGTGCAACTTGTGCATGAACCTCTAGTCTTGTATTTGTCATTCCTTGATGTTGGTGACACTCATAAGATTGATGTTCTTCTCCACATTGGAAACATGTTCCACAAAAACCTCCTCTTCCTTGTCCTTTCCCTCTTACTCTTCCTCTTTGATATCTATTATTTTGATCGTGAGGATGATAGGAATTATTTCCCCTCTAATTCTATCCACTACTATAGTCATCATTCTTCTTCTAATTTTCTTTTTGGCCTCCATAAGACCGTCCACTAGGATTTCCACATTGACCTCTTCCATTTTGCTTTCTTTCAAACTTCTTGTTCAGTTTTTCTTCCACCTTCAAAGAAAATTAATATGCATCTTCAATGGTAAACATTCTTACCATTATCAACCATTCTTGAATAATCAACCTCAACCCATTTATGTAAGGGACAACCTTCTCCTTGTTGGTTTCATAATGACCCATTCTGATAAGGACTTGATAGAACTCTTTTGTATACTCTTGGACACATTTTCTTGCTTTCTTTAATCCTTACATTTTCTTTAACAAGTCAAGCTCATAGTCAACATGAATGAAATGTCTCTTCAATTTGTCCACCATTTGATCCCATCTTGTTATATTCTCCTTCTCTATTCTATTTCTCTCTAATTGAACCTCTTTCAACCAATTTTTTGCATGACCTTTCAACTTGTCCTTTGAAAATATGACCCTCTCAGGGTCTTCTACTTATTCATACTCAAAATACTCTTCCACATCATTGATTCAATTGATCAAGTCTTCTGGATTAAAATTTCCAAAAATTATGGAAATGTAAATATTTGGTCTCTTTGCACTCTTGGAAATGACCCTTAAAAATCTAGCCTCACCAGGATCTTTGGTTGTTTCTCAGTCCTCTTAAAATTTTCCCTCTTCTTCATATTCATCCTCATTTTCATCTCTTTCCCTAATGTCATCTCCTCTATGAATCTCCTCTTGTAATGCTTGCACTTGTCTTTAGAGGGCTCTAAAACACTCTTTTGTCACACCCACAAGTCTTCCACCATGGTTCCTTTGTGGAGGCATTTTTTGCACTTATCTCTCACACCCAAAACCACATTCGTGGTGCAAAATGCCTCATGTTCGGTGTTCTATCTACACACTTAGTAACTTTGTCTCTAATAAGACTTGATGAAGGGTACTCCCCTTACTAACCCAAACACACATAGCACAATAGAGAAATAAACAAATAAATTGCAAGAAGCAAAAAATTACAAGAACATAAACACTATTGAACAGGTTGAATAACTAAGAGGGGGGGGGGGGGGGGGATGTATCAATTATAATCAAACAATCTACTTAACCTTAATTAATTTGGTGAACACTTAAAGCTATCAAAAACTTATAACATGTATGAACATGAAAGCACAAAACATCAAACACCATGAACATCATAATTTATGTGGAAACCCAAGATGGGAAAACCTTAGAGAAATTAATTATCATGAATAGAGCACTGGTTAAGGTGACACCAACTAAGATAATTTTTACAAGGGCTCACTGCTAGTTTTATCACTACAGGTAAGGCTCACTACCGATTGGGCTAACTATCGAAGTAAAAAGGCTCACTTCCAGAATATAAGAAATGAAAATGAATCTACTATTGAAGTCACTATCACTAACAATTAGCAACACATAAATGATACAACAATCTTCTACTGATTGCACCAACTCACACACACATTAATGCACAAAGCTTTCATTCTCTAATTTGTATTAACTTCACACAATTCTTACATACAAGCATCATGCTCATTGAGTAGAATCATCGCTCTCTTATACCAACCCATGTTAGCAACTAGGTTGACCTAAAATAATTTGAGATAGGTCATACCAAAGCATTTATACAGTGGTAAGGAATGAAATGTGGACCACACACATCTTCCTTTCTCAAATAAACACGCCTCACTCGCAACAACACACTAAACAATCATTGAGATCTTCATAACCAAGAGATAGGATCTATACATTACAATGCAAAAAATTGAATGGAAGCACAACAACCACTTTCCAGATAGGACCGTACCCAAATAATGAACCACATTATGTTGTAAGATGAATGAGACTAGCATGAACACAACTAAAGATAGATCTTCACAACGTGAAAGAGAAATAAAAAGGATAAGAATGGTTGACCAATAAAATTGAAGACATTAAAACAAGAGAAAATATAATGAAACCTAAACTAATTATTTCATTATTGGGAAATAGGATAGGGCCACTACTTAAGCATGTCAATCAAGCTTGGGGAAAAGGGAGATTTCAAATATCATGCTGAGTGTGAGGTCTATTTGCAATATTTTGGAAGAAGAATTGATTCTTTGCATGTTTTGTTTGAGATCCTTGAAATGGGACAAGAAGCCCAAACAAATTTTATAGATCTTTAGATCATAATTAAATGAGTGTATTATTTTCTTGAGTCCCATGAAATATACACATGAATGATAATCAAACGATACATTCCTACACTTTTCAAAGAATATGGTGAACTAGAGGATATGTTGGAGTGAAGGATAGACTACAAGAATATCATAGCCCCCATATTTGCTGATATAAATGCCCAAGAATAAATAAGTAAGAAAATTGGGCACATATCTTGATGATGTTTCAAAACTTGGGAGTGGTTTGATTCAAATAAGAGTAGCTAATGACACATTACTAAGAGATGAATATCACAAACATAGTTTCTATTAACCACATCAAGATGGATAACATTTTTGCCTTATGAAATGAAGAGCGGTACAATTTTTGAATTGCATGTAAACTAAACCAACTATAGGGTCACCATATCACTACTTTAGTTGACTATTGATGTTTCTCAAAATTTTGGTAAAGTTAACAAAATGAAGATTTGGTGTACATTTCAAATTTTATCATCTAGTGAATCAATTTTTCCATGTCAACTAGACATGGGTCTTTTAGTTTTTAAATGAAATTAAATGAAGTGCTCATCAAATTGGAATCTCATGCTACTTAATCATTTTTCAAGCATGTGCTCCATTCCATGCAGTTACAAAAATTATTACATCAACCTAAGGCATTTTTGGAAATGTGGAACATCTTCCTTGAGTTTTGAGCCTTTCTCCAATGTTTTCTATAGCTTCAACATTCTCTTTGTTAATGGGATTTTTTTTTCTTATTTTTTAGTTTCTTTAAGATGCCTTTGGCATATTGTTTATTTTTTAAATGAACATATGGTACATGTACATGGCCCAAATATTGTTTCTATCTTGTTATTATAAAAGGGAAATCAAGGCCATGTTGAAAATGTTTTGAATTTCATTTTTGGGTAGGTAGTTTTTGGTATCGTGTCAAGTCTAGGGTCAATAGAAGATAGCTGATTTTGGTGTAATTAAATATTCCTAATTACACTTAACTTAATCTTTCTTAGGATAATGCATTGAATAATATTTTGTGATTGAGACACCTAGGAGTTTGCACCTTAATTAAGCACATTGTGTAGGAGAAATTCTACTTTTGGTGTGAGATCCACCTTTAGTGCTCTTATCACATTATCATCCTAATCCCATTGCACATAATTCATTGCATAATAGAGGACAATCCACATTTGGTGGACATGTGATTACACCTAGCATAGGTGATAGCTTATCCGATCCTTATCATTCTCTCTTACTATCGTTTCTATATAAGGAGGCCTATTATGTAATGTAAGGGGAATTCATTGGATCAATTCAATATCAATCATTGCATTCATATCATCTCTCTTGTGATTTTATTTAACCTTTAGATCCTTGGTTCAATCTATGCTATTTGAAAATTCTTACATGGTATCAGAGCCATTGGAAAGTTTTGATTAGCCTATTTGGAGAGATCAAGGTGCAAGTGTTGAAGGTCCAAATCTTAGATTTGAAGACCGGTGTGTTGTAGAAGCATCTTGGAGAAGATCTGACCTCAACATTGCATCTGAGAGGCTTTTTTAGTTAAAATTGACTATAAACTTGCCCATATTCGGTGAAAGCCCAAATCAAGGTAATTTTTTTTACAAATCGAGCTGTACGACCCAATTTGCACCTCTGCGGTATGATTTTGAATTTTTTTTTTTTATAATATTTTGCCTATCTCAAATTTTTTTCTGTAAAATTTGGTTTTTGGGCCTGGTATGTGCCCTACATTTATTGCTATGCATTAGGGAATATTTTGAGTTTATTCTGACAACTGGATCACACGGTGACACCATCACATAATCTTCCAACATCATCGCTACAAAGACTGATCTTAAACCCAAGCTCAAGGACGAAGTCGAGCTTGAGCCCAAGGCCTGCTCACATCTTTGGTATTAATTCTATGGGACTACATATATTAAGGTCCCCAAAGTCCCTCACACTGTGCATGTGGGATAAATCCTTGCACTGGTTCAAAAGCACATACAAATCCAAATTGGCAAGCAACCAACGCGATAGGCATCATTTCTGAGCTTGATCCCATTTTTCCACAATGGATCAGAAACCATACACACTGAATCATAGAGATGAGCTTGGCACATTGTCATTCAAGCCACAATTGACATCGGTAGCCCGAGCTGCCTTTAGTCTTATTCTACACCCCCGCATATATAAACACAACCTAGATTCGGAACATAAGGCATGTGGGACTACAAGTCCCACTCCCTCGAGTGGCGCAACCCCAAGTACCGTCACCCCTCTGCCAGCTTAGTCAACGTGCCACCTTTGCATCACTCAGCTCCTCTGTGGCTCCACCTCACTACGCAGACCCATTTAGGTTGTGACATGTGGCATCCAGCCATGTCATTGACCACCTTAGCATTCGTGACATCACCTGCCATGTCACCTGCCCAGTCACCCTAAGGCGATGCCATCAATCACATGAAAATGACATCATCATTGTATGACTGCCAGGTCACCATCCCAGTCAGTAGCCACGTCAGCACACGATGAGGTTTTTTACTGTGTCACCAATATCATGAGCCTAAAATTGATAGCCATCCAACTGTCAAAATATGCCAAATTGGGCATTTTGGTGACATCCATATGATTGTCAAATTTAACATAGTGAAATGGTAATGTTAGTAAGGGTTTGAAATTTTTTGCCTTCACCATTGGAGTTTTTGATTTTGCAGTCCAACTTCAAAGGGCCATATCTTGCTCATTTTTGCTTCTTTTTTCAAGAATTTTTTTTTTGATTTTGGGTAGAATTTCCTGAAGATTCTAGTGGTGGTGTTATTTTTCCAATTTGGTAGCTAGATTTATTAGAAATTATAGATTTTCTTGACCATTCATGTTTGTTCCTGATTTCTGCAACTTCAAGGGCTTCGTTTGGGCACATATGGTAACATTTTGAGGTGAATTTTTTTTTGAAAGTGCATGATTTTTCATCTACTTTCTAGATATGCAATCATATTTCAGTGATTTGGGGTAGCTATATCACTTTTAGAAATAGGCTATTTTGGGGCTATATTTGCACTTGGTTAATCCTTAGATTTTAGTTTTCTAATTTGCATCAGTCATTTGAAGGATTTATCAGTCATTATTTGGTTGTATCATGGATAATTCAGAGGTCAAAATCCTCACTCCATATAACTACCATGAATGGAAAGAATCTTTAAGTGATCATTTGTTGAGTATTGGATTGCTTAGAATAACTCTTGGACAAGATCAAGAACCACTTACAGGTGTTACAGAAAGGAAAACATGGTTTGAACGAAGGGATAAAGCACTTGGCTCTCTTAGATCATCCATCTCTTGTGATTTTCACTTTCATATTGCATCTTGCACACATCCTCATGATGCTTGGGTCATATTGGAAGGACTCTTTGGTAAACCTGATAGAATGAGAACATTCAAATTAGAGAATGAGCTCATAATTCTAAATCCTAGTGATTTTTACAATATTCAAGACTTTCTCTCTAAGCTCAATTCTATTAGATTGGAGCTTTCTACTTGTGGCATTGTTAAAGGAGATGAACAATTGATAATTTCTATTCTTTCCAATCTAGGTCCTGATTATTCTATCTTTGTTTCTACATTCTATGCTACTATGGATGCTCTTGGTAGTGCATACAAATTGCCTTCTCTTGATGAATTTGCAGCTCAACTCACAAGCGAACAAGAAAAGTTGGCACACATGGGTCAATTGAAGCCTTCCACAAATCATGCATTGATTGCAAATGAGTCCACATCAAAGGCTTCTAATGGAAAAGGAAAGAAACAACATAAGGATCCTAAGCCTCATGACAAAGGTAATGAATCTTCTTCACACAATACTACTGAATCCAAGTCCTCTTCAAGAGAGGAATCATCTAGAAGAAAGAGGGATAAATGTGCATATTGTAAGAAGCTAGGACATGATGACCATAAGTGTTTTCAAAAGAAGATTGATGAGCTAACTCACATTATTCAGAAGCACAAACTTAAGTTTCCCTCATCAGTATCTACTCCTACACATTTGGAAGCTTCTACATCTCCATCATCATCCAAAGATAAAGGTAAAGGACAAGCACTTTTGGCTTCCATACATCCTGAGCAAGGTAAATGGCTTCTTGATTCAGGTGCATCACATCATATGGCATCTTCTATGGATATGTTTTCTTCTATTGAGACTTGTAATTCTTCTAATATTTTGATGGGTAACAACACATACATGAGAGTTTGTGGGAAAGGTTCTATTCCTATGGGAGAGGGGACATTTAATGATGTTCTTTGTGTACCATCCTTGACCACTAATCTCCTTTCTATTTACCAAATTAAACATGGGGCACAAGGTAAAATTGTTGAGTTCACTCCTGATTATGTCTACATTAGGGACATGCAGACTATAGATGTCATAGCTATGAGATTTTTTGATCATACATCATGCTTGTATTCTTTTTCACATTTTGTTGTTGTTGATGATGATATTCATGATGTACACATCCCTTTGCCAAGGGATAATTATGTATATGAGGAGAACTTTGGACACTTGAATCATTTTATTATTGAGACAAGTGTTGAGCTTTCTACTCCTCCACCTCCTACTTCTTCAGAGACAGGCTCTACTATTCAACATGACAATCATAGTGTTTCAGATCTTGTAGAATGTGATGACTACTTGGATGCCTCTTCAACATTTGTTGATTCTCATGATGCAGATTTGGGAGACATACATGAGGGGGTTTCTCTTTCCTTTGGTGATAGCATCATAGTTGGGGATACTTCTTCACCTTCTTTGGAGATTGGCATTCTTGATTCTTCTCCTTCTTTACTTCATTTGTCACATGAGGTGATAGATTCTTTGAGCTTGGAGAGATCTATTCAGTCTTCAGAGATTCATACACGGAGATCTTCATCTTCTTCCTTCTTCCATTTTCACATGGATTGGCTTCTTCATCCTTTGATGTATCTATTTCTTCCTAAGGGGAGACATGTTTCTTATAAGCATTGGCTTATCTATTATTTTTAGGTAATCTTCATCAACATGGGAGATTCTAAATTATGGGGGGGATATCATGTCTCCAACTATCCTTATTATGGGGGGGTCATTCTTTGTATATACATGATGTATGTAGTTCTTGGGGGGTCTTGAGTACTCCACCCATCCATGAATCTTTTTTTCTTCTCTCTTTTTGGGTGAGGGTTTTTCCCATGAGGTTTTCCCTCTTTCTCTACTATATGAGAGATTTTGCATTTCATATATTACATTGCATATTGTACATAGGTAGCTAACATGACCTAGTAGTTGTGACCCATCTTGCATTGTGAGTTTAAGTGCATTCCCCTAAGTTGAACTTAAGGGGGGTTGTTGGTGTAATTAAATATTCCTAATTACACTTAACTTAATCTTACTTAGGATAATGCATTGCATAGTAGTTTGTGATTGAGACACCTAGGAGTTTGCACCTCAATTAAGCACACGGTGTAGGATAAATTCCACTTTTGGTGTGAGATCCACCTTTAGTGCTCTTATCACATTATCATCCTAATCCCATTGCACATACTTCATTGCATAATGGAGGATGATCCACATTTGGTGGACATGTGATTACACGTAGCATAGGTGATAGCTTATCAGATCCTTATCATTCTCTCTTATCACCTTTCCAATATAACTTATAAGGAGGCCTATTATGTAATCATGTAAGGTGAATTCATTGGGTCAATTCAATATCAATCATTGCATCGTATCATCTCTCTTGTGATTTTCTTTAACGTCTAGATCCTTGGTTCAATCTTTTCTATTTGCAAATTCTTATAGTTGAAAACTATAATTGTTCAAATTTGTATAGAAAAATATCAAATCAAATGAATATTAAAGGGTAAGTTATTGCATAAATGTCTCCATGAATACACATCGAAATTTTATATGAATACAAAAGATCAAAGATGTTTTGGATTCATCTTTGTAAATAGTTTAAACAATTCATGGTAGTTTTAAATTTATGTTATGGAGTTAAACTATAATTCATCAATTTCCATGTTGAGGATACATTAATGTATGACATTAGTGGAAACATCCATTAGTTTGAGTTAATTTTCTAAAAAGATACAATTATTTTTTATAATTTGACTTTGTAACCCTAGGAAAGGAGCCCATTTCTTGTGCAATCCATTATTGATTCTCAAACAATTCATAAATATATATTCCTTTCAATTTTCATGTTGTCTACAAGTAGGTTAAGCAAAAATTATTCCCAATACTAGAAATAGTGTAATTTATAAAGAATGGAGCCAATTTAAGAGAAATGTTGCATTTCCTCGACCTATATTTTCATTGAGAACATACATGCTAATAAAAATATTTTATTCTAGTAAGAAATAAGTAATAGATACTAATAAGGGATAATCATTGAAACTAACTAATTCATAAAGTTTCCTATGGAATCAGTGAGAACAACCAACAATATTTAGAGAAATAAATATAGGTAGGAAATGAGAGAGAGAGAGAGAGAGAGAGAGAGAGAGAGAGAGAGAGAGAGAGAGATGTGTGTGGTAGGTAGAGAAGAGAGGGGAGATACAAAGTAGAGTAAAGGGTGAGAGGGAGGAGAGAGTGAGATAAAGAGAGAGAGGGAGAGATGGGAGATGAAAAGTGATAGGAAGAGAGATAGGTCTAGAGATAAAGGGAAAAAAATGTAAAATAGAGACAACGAGAGAAATGATAGGAGCTTAGTGATTAATGGAATTTGACTAAGTATGAGAAATTGTAAGATCTAGAGCTTGAGGAGAGAGGTAGAGAGGGATGATAATGAAAGTGATAGGTAAATAGACAAGTCTACAACTTCAAAGAGATAAAGATAACAAGTTAGAGAGATATAAAGAGAATTATGAAAGTACCCTACTAATTACTAGAATTGGACTAAGTGTGAAATTTAAAAAATCTCCTAAAATATAGAATTAGATTTGAAACTATTTTCAAACATCCTACCAATATATACATAAAATATAACTTAATAAACTATACTTAAATGTTATTTATATATATGCCTTCATGAAAAAATACTAAGGGGAGGACAAAGGAAGTAGCATTCAAAATGAAGGTATGTGCTTTGTGGAACTAAAAACCTGAACATGTCCATGTTTTTTTGTAACTTAGTATCAACAAAACACACGTGTAATAATCATTGACATAAACATGTTCCTATAATGCTTATTGATTAAAACACCTATGCATTGCTGTCATAAAAGAATGCATGTATTTTTATTCAAATAAAACATATATGTTTTTAATAAGTACACTTTCTAGCTTGTACTTAGGATTGATAAGTTCATTTCCCTCATTTTGACACAATTGTTTCTTCTATTCTTGTTTCTTAACTTGATCGTCATTAGGTTTACACACTATATCAAATATTAGTAAAATTACCACCTTAATTTTACACGTCTTATGAACTTTCTAACCACACACACATAAAAATATTCAATTTGAACAATATTAACATATTTATTTTTAATTTATTTTACCAATGTTTTTATAGTTTTTTATATTAGTCAGCAAAAAAACAAGGGTGTCAACCCTTACAAAAGAACAACCATGGGTGTAGAGAAAATCACACTAGCAAAAGAAAAATCTAAACATCTAAAAACTATAAAAGAGTTGCTTCTGAAGCCATAGTCTAGATTAAAAAAATACATAAAAAGGAAAAAAGTTTTTCTACGAACCCCACAAGGTCCAAAAGTATTAAGAACCACAACCAACCTGAGCTTAAACATGGCAAGGGGATTTAAAGCCATAATTTGACTAATGGAGGACATGGATTTAGTTTACCATGAGGAACTTAAATAGGTCTTTGCAATTTTTGTCATCTTCTCCTTTCTTGCCAAGTACCTTGTGTTGCATCAAACACAAAGATGTTGTTGAATTATGCATATGACCTAGAGAGTGAATCTAGAGATACTCCCCATCTTCCTTTCCATCTAGCATTTTAGTTTTTAGTTCCCTAACCTCATTTTTTAGTTTGGTCAGCTCCAAGGATGCATTATGACAACCACTATAGATGGAGTTACCCATATTATGGGTAACATTCTCTTCCTCAAGCATCATATCCCAAATTAGATCAATTGTCTCCTCTTTCATGCTATTAGAGATATTCATGGAGATATTAGTTGTTGACTTATTAGAGTTGTCAATGGTATTAATTTCAGTACCATCACTCTCCACCATCTTCCCCTTCTCTTCTTTCTCCATTATATTCCTAGTCACTTGGTCAATGTCATCCTCCTCAGATGGATTATTGAACAATAATTTTTTACCCTTCTTTGTTGACTGGGTTACCAACTTGTTAGGCCAATGAGGATCACTATGTTCCTCTTTAGCCTCATATTCTTCCTCATTAATCACCACTTGAATAGATAATTTGATTTGGTAGTAGGGGGAGGGGTTTCTCTCTTTCCTTTTGGTTGTTACATTGGTTTGGATGCTTTGGCCTTGAACCCATTGGATTCAATGAGAGGGGAAATAGGATTGGGAGTTTCATTGGTCTCAGGTCTAGACGTGATATTAAGGGCTCTTGGGTGGTGGATATAGTTTTTATTGCTATTCATTGGAGTATCAATGATGTTCATAGGAAAGGAGTGAAAAATAGGCACCTGATAAACCACAATAGGTTTGGTGGGATAGAGAGCTAGATGAAAGGTATAAAGCCTATAAATTAGATCTTGGTGTAAAGGAACAAGCTTCTTTCCTTGGGTTCAAGCATTCTCCATCACTTGTAGGATAGAATTTTCTAGAGAATTAAGCATGAAGAATGGAAAGGAGATAAAATCATGGTTCCTAAAATGGTTGAGGAGAGGCATATGATAGTAGTAGTAAACTTTGAAATGACCTTCTAAAGTGAAGTACTTCATAATCATACGACAAACCATTTTATCGAAGATATATATTTACCAGTTTTTTAATAGCCTTACTTGTCCAAATTTGAAATAATTTATCTAATATTATTCTACACTTCATTCTTTACACATTGATTTTTTTTTTTTTTAATTTTTGATTATTTTTGTGCAATTTATGTGACATGGATGCTCAATGATATGATTTTCAAGAGGCATCCACTTTGAAATATCAAGAGAAAATATTAAACACAAAATTACAATAAGATATTAAACTCCTAGTGCTCACTCTTAACTATATTCCTACCAATGAGTTTTGAAAAATTCTAAATGCAACTAAAGTATGTTTTGTGCTGAAAATAATTTTTTTGTGTGCAAGAAGCATTTTACCCTCTCAATATCATCTATTTTCAAACAATTTTAATAGTTTAGAAACTAGATTTAGAGTATTACATTTCTTGATATTTTGATATCTTCAAATTTTGAGTACACAACTCTCAAATTACTCCTCCAAATTCAAGTTTAGTTGATTTTAGAAAAGAACAAGTGGCTATTTAAGACCCCCTTTTTCTGTATCATCTTGGTGCACTTATCCCTTGTGCTTCCAAGAAATAATAAAAAGTAGTCATGAATCAAATAAAGGGTCATTTTAGGCTATGTACGAGGGTATAAAGGACATACATATATTGGAGATTGTGGCAAATAGGAATAACAAGAACAATCTAGCTACCCTAGTGAATCTAGTTTTTAAGGTTAGATCTGATTGCACAAAAGGAAATGACCGTGACACAAATTTTGAATTTGAACAAGGTTAAATAGAAGTAAAGACTTGAAGGATTCCTTCCTTTCCAAATCCTTGTATCAAATGATGCTACAATCAATCATGAAAGAGTACAATTTTTTTTTGGGTAATATGAGCTTGTTCTCCCATGTTAATATGAGACGACAATATTGACAATGACATTAGATTATAACATGTTATGCATCCCCTTTTTAGGCATGCAAATGTTCAAACTTTAGTTTCAAAATGTTTTTTTATGGGGCATGATTCTCTTATTTCTAGCTTAGTAAAAAATAATAACAATAATAATTTAAAAATGAAACATTTATACTTTCTAATAACCAAGATCCATTGAAGACAAGATGAGAATATATTATGAATAAATATTTTCATTATTCACCACTTTATAATCAAACAGATACTATGAAATCAAAGTGAGAACATATAAATTTATTATTCTTATTTAATTATAATTAATTTTTATATCTTCTTAACTATATAAGTCTAATGTTAAGATTAATTGTAATTTATCTTTCTAAAATTTAACTTTTCATAAGAATTCAAAATAAACCCATTCTAATTATGACCATTTTATCAAATTAAACTAATAAAACAATATATTCAAATCAATAAAATTATTTTCCATTGATTAATCAATCAAATGTACAAATAATAGTTCTAGAAAAGTGGGCCGTGATAGAAAATCATATGCTATATAAAAAGCCTCAAAAATATTATTTATCTTCTAGAAGACTTTATCACATGCACTTTTAAATTATATTCCACATATTATCGTGGATTCATATAAATAAAATCCAATGAAATTACAAAATTTGGACTAAATAACTACACATATATAAAGTAGTTTAATCTTTTATATATTCTTGAAGAAAAAAAACATAAGTAATGTGTGAAAAAATTACATATTTACTATATATTATATGCTACATTAACCATATCCTAGTCCTACATTAAACCATATCAATTTTATGACATAGAGGGGTATTTGTGAAGGGATTTATAAGAAGTTCCTATCTTAATTTTAATTGGTTAGATAGTATCTATCAATAAGGAAAACATTAAGTTCATTCCCAAGGTATGAGGCCTAGAGGATATTTGTAACTGGAGGCCAATCACTTTTCTTAACGTCTCTTACAAGATCATAGGCAAAGCTCTTGCTTTAAAAATTTGTCACATCCTGCCTTTGATTGTTAGACCAGAATAAATTGGCTTCATCAAGTCTAGGTTTATTGTTGACAACATTATTGTTTTCTGGGAAGGCATGAAATGGGTTCAAAGGTCAAATCAGAAAGCCCTCTTCCTTAAAATTGTTTTTTTCTAAAGCGTATGACTACATTGAGTGGCCTTTTATTTTGGCTATGCTTCAAGCTCTGTGTTTTGGCCCCAAATTTATACACTCTGTTCAAATTATTTTTGGAGATGCCTCCTTCTTGCATCACTATCAATGACCGATAATATAAATCCTTTGGTCTCTTCAGATCCATTCACTAAGGTTTCCCTTTGGATCCTTCTCTATATGTTCTTGTAGCTAAAGGGTTTGGCTACCTACTTGCCAACACCACTTCCATTGGTCTCGTCAAAGGAATTTACCTACCTGAGTCATCTTCTCAACTTGTCAATGGCCATTTCATTGATGATTATTTCCTTACCCTCCTTGAGGATGAAGATAATTTCAAGGCAACTCTTCATTGCCTTGATACCTTTTTTTTAGCCTTTGGTTATACCATTCAATGGCACAAGACACAATGTTACAAACAATCCATTCTTTCGGCTCCTCCTTGGATGTACTAGTACAACTGGAGATGGATTCATCATGGTGAGGTTTTTCAGATTTTTGGGTACCCCCTTTGCTTTTCAGGCTTCACTTGTGTATCTATAGAATGTTGTTTTGGCTATATTTGAAAATAAGTTAGACTACTGGAGTACCAAGACTTTATCCTTGGCTGGTAAGTTCCAAATCTGTTCTAAAGTGTTAGCTACTACCCATGTGTGCTACTCTTCTTGTTGGGTGCCCTCTAAAGCTTCTTCTATGAAGCTAGAAAAGATGCTCCATGAATTTTTGTGGGCCTCTAGAGCCGATTCTCATAGCTTCCACATAGTTGGTTGAGAGTATTGTTGCCTCCCCAAAGATTCTAGTGGTCTTGGCATTCTTTCCACTCAGAAGCAAGGTATTTTTCTATGTGCCAAATGGGTGATTAGAGCCTTTTCTGGGGATGAATCTTGGAAGGTCCTATTGAGACATTGCATCTCTTTAGGTTTTCCTATTCACATACCAACTTTGAAGGGGATTGGTTTTCAAACCCTTCTTGTTATGACAGGACCTAGTTTAGATCCAAGGCACTTTTGTTGTCAAAAGCATCTAAGAGCCTAGGAAGTAGTTAAGTCATGGCTGTGGTGGGATGGAAATGGATTTTGTGATGGTCTCTCTTTTAACCAACACAACATATGGTGGTCACCTCTATTTCATCGGCAAGGGCTTCCGCTTACTAAGATCCAGGGTTTTCATGCTCTACATTTTCACAAATATGGTATTAGAACTCCCAAGGATCTTTTTTATAGTGCCACCATGAGTCTCCGCTCTTGGGAAGATCTTTAGGTGTAGTTTAGGCTTTCTCACCTAGATCGTCAAAATTTTGACCTTCTAGTCTCGGCCTTACCTCCTCATTTATTGTGTAAGCTTGGCATTATTTCTATCAAGCCTTGGTGGAAGGATTGGAAGTGGTATCCTTGGAATCCTCTCACTAACTACAAACCCAATATGGGTTATGCTTGGTTGGTGCCCCATCTTACCGATGGTTGATACCTTGAATCACATATGACACTTGTCTTCTTCTTAGAAGACTTCAAGGTTTCACTTTCTTACTATTTGGTTTGTTATCACAGAGCCAAAATTTTCTCTTTTTTCCCAGTGTGTGCTTTTTTAAGGCTTGCCTTTGGGTGCCAGGCTTTGGCACCTGAGAGTCTCTGATCCTAGGTGCCCTTTCTGTGGCCTCCCAAAGACTTTCATGCATATTTTTTGGTTTGGTCACCATGCTCAGCAGTAATGGAGCTGGATTCATGACTTCTTCAAGCCTTTCCAACCAGTTCCTTTTTCCTAGCATATGGTTTTGGTGGGTGACTCACCCAGAATGCCTTCTAGATTTACCTAGATTTGGCATGCTTTCAAGATGAAGATTCTTTTCACTCTTTAGAAAGATAGGAATGTTGTTCTTTTCACTCACAAATTTATGGATATTAATGTCTCTACGTATATTAAATCTTATCTATGTAATAATGTAATGATGCAGATTCAAGTACAGATAGATAAAGTGGCTCTAGAAGTGGCTCACTTGTAGGAGCTTTTATAGCATTGGGGCAATGCCCCTTGTATGGTTGCCAAAGTGCCACTAGATTCTCTTTCTGCTGACCACACTTCGCCCCATGGCCATGGCCGTAGCTCCTCTACTTGATGTTCCTAGACTCCTTGGTATCAAGACCCTTGCAGATCCTCTAGTGGCAGAGCCAATTTGAGGCATCGCTTGGATTCTTCTGCTCGACAGAGTATGCCTGGCAGTTGGCCTGTTGCTTCTACTCCTGCTATTGGTATTGGCTGACCTTCAGCCACTGGAGATGTTTCGTGGCCTCTTGCCACTTCTGATAAATTCCCTCACTTGGCCCTTGTAATCTTTCCCATGCGGGAGGAAGGAGAAATGTAAGAAAAATATGAAGAAGATGGCTGGACTCTCCGAGACCCACTTCCAGGCCCCAATGTGTGGGGAAATCCTGAAGAAAAAGATCCTCCTCCCTTGGCTACAACTTCTTTGGCTGGTTGAGGGCTTCTTTTAATATGTTTTTTTATGAATAGTTGTAGTGTCTGACTATTTTCCGAGTGACTCTTACGGGGTGATCTTGTATCATTTGGCCCCTTTTTTGTGAATAGTGTACTTTATACTTTATTTTAATGGAAAAGGCCTCTATTCATTAAAAAATACATCATTATTACTTTATAACTAAGTTAGAATAAGACATCTTACATCTAAATTCAATTGTATGCATTTCTTATTAGCTTCATATAAAAATTGACACCATATTGTCAAACACACACACACACAGATATATATATATATATACATATATACATATATATATATATATATACATATATATACATATATACATATATATATATATATATACATATATATATATACATACATATATATATATATACATACATACATATACATATATATATATATATATATACATGTATATATATATATATATATATATATATACATGTATATATATATATATATATATACATGTATATATATATATATATACATGTATATATATATATATATACATGTATATATATATATATATATATATACATGTATATATATATATACATGTATATATATATATGTATATGTATATGTATATGTATATATACATATATATATATATATATATATACATGTATATATACATATACATATACATATACATATATATATATACATGTATATATATATATATATATATATACATGTATATATATATATATATATATACATGTATATATATATATATATATATATATATATATATATATATATATATACATGTATATATATATATATATATATATACATGTATATATACATGTATATATACATATGTATATACATATGTATATGTATATATACATGTATATATATATATATATATATATATATATATATATATATATATATATATATATATATATATATATGTATATGTATATGTATATATACATATACATATATATATATGTATATATATATATATCTGTGTGTGATTGTCTTCATCTCTCCCCGATAAAAAATCTAAGCTAAAATATTAATATTTTTACCAAGTTGTACAACTTGGTTCATTACCATTTCTCAATATTTATGGAGACTGTAATGTGTAGATGTTTCAAAAAGAAGAAAAAGATCATTATATAAATTAAAATTAAAAAAAGTTTAATAGATCTTAGTTTTTAACATATATGTAATATAAAATAAAAATAAAAACAACACTCCATCTTCCACCCTTCCTAGAAATAAAACATAATCTTAATGTTAATCTCTTTATCAAGTCACAACTTAGTTCATTGTCATTTCTCAATCTTTATGGATATTAGAATGTGTATATGTTTCAAAAAGAAGAAGAAAATCATTATAAAAATTATTAAAAAGTGTTAATGTTTAGGATCGCTGCAAATGTAATAGCTTTGCAGTAAAATTATATGTTTTCCAAATGCAACAATCTCTTGCATTTATATTGAGAATGAGCCAAGAAGAGACATGTCCCTTCATGAGACATACCTATTAATTATTTTGTAATTAATATAATGACAATTATGATTACATATATACATATATATAATATCTCTTGAGTATTATATTAATTTCTCTAATATTTACATTATATATATATTTAAGTATATATATACATCTCATATATACTAAATATATATGCATATCTTCACTAGTATTGACTCATAATGTTTATTCGACTAAAGCTAAAAAAACATCAACACTCCCTCTTAGCTAGGGAGGATGAATAGATCAATCCAAAAAAATGCAATTCATAAAAGATCCATTACTTTTAAGAGAGAATATATCACCTCATCATGATATCAAGAGATATGGTCTCACCAAGAATATCAAGTCTCATGATATTCACCATAACTCAAAATTTTCATAGGTAATGTATCCTTAATGCAAGGTATCATCTATTGTGATCTGTTTCAGCCATCACATGATGTCTATCACAATAGAAGGTCAATGCTATGTTTAAGGAATTAAATCCACCATGCAAGAAATCATCTATTGTGATCTATTTTGGCCATCACATGATGTCTACCACAATAGAAGGTCAATGGTCTGTTTAAGGAATTGAATCCACCATGCAGGAAATCATCTACTGTGAACTGTTTTAGCCATCACACGATGTCTATCACAATAAAAAGTCAATGGTTTGTTTAAGGAACTAAATCCACCATGCAGGAAATCATCTATTGTGATTTATTTTATCCATCACATGATGTCTATCACAATCGAAGGTCAATGGTCTGTTTAAGGAACTAAATTCACCATGTAGGAAATCATCTATTGTGATTTGTTTCAGCCATCACACGATGTCTATCACAATAGAAGGTCAAGTTATTGTAAGATCGTCATATTTCAATAACTCTTACAAATACAAGTGATAATCATTTGGAAGTTGTCACTTCCTCGTGATTTACACAGGGCCCATATAGGCATTCATAATTCATAGTCATCTGACAGTTTCAATGCTGGAGAGTCCATCTCGATATGGTCTACTCCCTCTAAATCAATACGTCCGAGATTATTAAAAGTTGATTTAACCATATCCTCTATCTGCTCCCTTTGAAGCTCAAGTTCTTGTATCAACCTCTTGTCCATTTTTGAAATGTCAGACTCCCTCCGAAAACATGAAGTTCTTTCCCTACAAGAACATTCCCAGAAAAGATCAAGGCAAATAACTCTTATAGTATGTATAAAAATACAAATAGATAAAATAATACTCAAGGATAATAAATGCTTATCTCCGTATCAACATCCTTGACACAAGTTACTTCAATGAAGGTGCATATTCAACAATTCAGAAAATGTTCTCAATGTTGATTATATTTGTTTTAACCGTCAATAGTCGACCACCATATTCTTAGTCCTCATTCGTTATAAGGGACTCGACGTTGTTATGTCATTACTTATAACATATCCAAGGCGACAAAGCTTTCCGTTGATCTCCGTCTTCTTATTGATTATGGTTCATGTGTAATTCATAACATTTATTATGTAGATGATATTGTGTTTGCTTAAGTCTCCATACCGAAGAACACTAACATTCATGTATTCTGTCATGTCCTCTCAAAAACTCGCAACTAGTGGTGACCCACCCCGCGAAATTTATCTCATCCACAAGCCGCCTCTTAGATTGAATTCTGACCAAAGGGCTGGTACACTCTCATGTAGAAAAGAAGGAAGTCCATGCGGTGGACTTGATCCCACACACAGTCTTCAACCGACAACAACTTTCACTTGAATCAACACCACCGGTAAAAACTATGGCAAGTAATAATAATATTCCAGTGTATTAGTCTCCAGACATTAGAGGTTTCTCGATTGTACTTGTTCAATGATGAAATCCTCTTATTTTTTTTCCATAAAAGAACGAACTTCATTAACATTATCACCATTGAATGATTCAAAATATTAATACTATAGCTCCCAATATATAGGTGTCGCTACCCAATATATATCCTCGCTACTAAATTACGTGCCTTGCTTGCGATGTTACACAACACAGAGAACGCGAATCTCTGCTTCAAAAATGATATGCAGACCTACACAATGCATTTCACCCAGTTTTCATTTTTTTAGCAGACTGTGGGAATTATTCTCCAATCCACGCAGACTGCCATCACACGTAGACTTCCTCTGCCATGCGGTCCAGGGCTTTCAAACCACAGTCCAAAACCTGGACAGTCAATCTGTAGGCTACATGGGGTCAAATCACACTTCACGTAATATTTCACAACGAGATCAAGGGACGGGATCCTTGAGATCTGTTCTCCATATGTGGCCTCTCTGCAATGAGAGAGATCCCATCTAAGATAGGTCTAGTCTCAACCGCTCTCCATGATGCCAACAGGCTTGATAATCCAAACAAATTTAACACTTGATGATGCTTGCCTTTCATTTGCAGCCTGGTTCTGATACCATGTTAATGTTTAGGATCATTGCAAATGTAATAGCACTACAGTAAAAGTGTATGTTTTCGAAATGCAACAATCTCTTGTATTTATATTGAGAATGGGCCAAGAAGAGACATGTCCTTTCATGAGACATGCCTATTCATTATTATGTAATTAATAAATGACAATTATGATTATATATATATATATATATATATATATGTGTGTGTGTGTGTGTGTGTGTGTGTGTGTGTGTGTGTGTGTATATATACACACACACACACACACATATATATACATATATACACACACACTCACATATACATACATACATACATATACACACACACACATAGACACACACACACATATATCTTCACTAGTATTGACTCATACTGTTTATCCGACTGAAACTACAAAACATCAACAAAAAGAAACTCAATAAACTTAATATCTAACAAATATGTAATACATGTAACACTAAATAAAAATAAAAATAATGCTCCATCTTCCACATCTCTTAGATAATAAAATCTAAGCTTAATATTAATCTGTTTACCAAGTCACAACTTGGTTCATTATCATTTCTTAACCTTTATGAAGATTAGAATGTCTAGATGTTTCAAAAAGGGAAAAAAATTGTTATATAAATGATTAAAAGAAGCTTAATAGAGCTTAATGTTTAACAATTAGAATTAAAATTTTGTTTAATAATCTTTCTCAATTAACACCACATAATAAAAATGTGATACGATTAATTTAATCTAATATTAAATCATATTTAGGAGGATAGTAATAGTTTTTTTCTTTCTTCATTTTTTTGGTGTGTGTGTGTATGTGTCTATATATATATATATATATATATATATATATATATATATAGAGAGAGAGAGAGAGAGAGAGAGAGAGAGAGAGAGAGAGAGAGAGACTCTTTAACTAGAATTGTTCATTATTCTCAATTTTATTAGTCTAATTTATAGTTAATATCACATATTGATAAATAATTTGATTTACCTGAGAATATAGAGTAAAACACCATATCTAAAAAAATATTATTGATTGTAAATTTTTATGTGTAGTACATACATATAAACACTTGTTGCTAGTTGCAAAATAGAATAAATCTAGAAATCTAGTTTAAGCCATGATTTTAACTAGAATGACTAATGTATACATAATTCCAAACATTTTATTTTCTGTCCATAATCGACAATATTCTTTATTATTTTATATATTTATATTTAACAAAAATTAAAATCTCATGTCTTAATGCTATCCACTTGTAATCATGTAATTAACAATCATATAAATGAATGGGAAGGTGCTTTACTAGGGTGGGGGATGGAAAGTAACGAATTCGATCATCTTCAATGGGTTCCCACCTACACACACATATCATCAATCACTCAAATTAGTCATTCCTTGATCTTTTAATTTAAAGAAGATGACTTTTTCTCAACAATGATCATATAACACATGTATTTTTAAAAATGATAGAAAACTTCACCTAAATTTGGTGACAAAGTTATGTAGGAAGAGAGCAATTTCAAATCTAGCCAAATGAAACCCTGGACACAATCGAGCGCCTCTCCCAAATGGCATAAACCATGGATTTTGAGACAAAACCTACAAATTAAATGAACAATTTCAGCCCAATTCACATTATATAACACATAATACCATCTATAATTTTTAGAAATCTATATTTAAATAAATGGGGTTGGTGCCTTAACATACTACAGGAGACTCATTTTGCCAACGCCATGGATTGAAAGTGAATGGTTCAGGATAGTATTTTTCATCCAAATGTGTGCCAACTAGGAGGACAAACACTGTCCAGCCTTTGGGAATGACAAAATCTACATTTGCACTAAAATAATTTACAATAGTGTAACATTAAAATTTCCAACTTGCAACTTAAGAAATATTAAAGTTAAATTATGATTTTGCTAAATGGTACCTTTAAATTTGATATCAGTTTTTGCTTCTCTATAAGCCCCTAGGCTAGCATTACCCAATCGAAGAGTTTCTTTTATCACCTACCAAGCAAACTAAATTATGTACATCGATGCCAATTTGCTTGTCTAAGAAAATTAAATATTATGAAAAAATAAGAACATAACAAAGAATATTGAATTATTTACTCACACAATGAGTGAATTTCATTGCTTGATAATCATCCCATGTCAACTTTCTATTTTTGTTATCCTTCAATAAAGAATCATGCTCAACCTATACAATCCAAACTTGAATCAAGTATCTTACAAAATGGCCTATTTTCACGACCATGAAAATATAATCAAAATTATAGGAGTGAGAAAGAATATGCATTTTATAGTCTAAGTAAACTGAATTCTAAGACATGTAAGATCTTTCATAATGGCCTATTTTCATGACCATGAAAATATGATCAAAATTATATGAGTGTGAAAGAGTTTGTATATTATAGTCTAGGTACATTGAATTCTAAGACATGTAAGATCTTTCATAATAACCTATTTTTTATGAAAATATGATCAAAATTATTAGGAGTGACCAAGAGTATACATTTTATAGTCTAGTTATATTGAATTCTAAGACATGTAAGTTGTGTGCCCAATATCTACCATGTAAACAACTAGCATGGTGTGTGCCTATTTTCTAAAAAAGATTTTTAATACTTTAAAAAAAAGTCAAATACATCAAAATAATGCCCATCTTAAAATAAATATTAGAATTAAAAAATTATCATGTTAAATATAATTTATTTTATATTGTGATATTACTATCAGGATTCAACTTTGTAGTATTTGAGTTAAACTCATTGACTCATGTTTAATGAGTAGTGGTTCATAAGAACCCACCTCTCATGAGAATGAATGTAACACTTAGCACTAATTGCATCTAGGTGATGCTTATAGAGGTGAAGCATTGGGCCTTCCTGGGAGGTCACCCATTCCAGTACAACCCCAAATCAAACATACTTAACCACATATTTTTCTCCAAGGTTAAGCCCACTTAGCTTGCCACACCATTTTCAAAACATTCAACAAGTGTTGTGCCTTATGAACCATTTGTTATAGGGCCCCTTTAGATTATCAACTAAAATAAATTTTTGTTGCCATATCTACTAAAGATCTTGTTTTTTTAATATTGAGACCCACTTTAGTAAATTAATATTTCTTATGCCTAATTAGTTTCTATAATTTCATCTTTAACTACAAGTGGCACTTACCCTTAGTTCCTCCAATGCTTGTGGATTGTCCGTAAGAAATTTTATTGCAAAGGCCATGCTCGTGGAAGAAGTCTCATAACCAGCAAACATTATAAATAATAAAAGATCATTAATAATTTCATTGGACCATGATTCTTCTTTCAAAAGTTTGGTTAGATAATCATTACGAATCACGTGAGGATTTTGCCTTCTCTCCTCTATACACTCTTCAATCTTTCTTTTGATTGTTTCTCTCCCCTGCATTTGTCATGACCTAACATCAATATTATATCCAAATACATTTATATTCATCAAACAAACATCATTGGAATAAGCTAGATACCTCAATCCCTTTTGCATAACTAGATCTTGGGAATTTGATGGGGATAGCAAGGATAGCTACCACATATGCCTCAAAAGCCTTGAAGAGTTCTTCTGTCTCTTCAGAAGGAGTTAAGTCCAACAACTTTTTGCCCATTATTTTGAGAAGGACCTATATATTTAAAGAGAGACTATTAATGTGAAATAAATTCTAAACAATAAAATTATTTATATAATTATAGATTTGAAAAAAATATAAATAATAATAAAAAATAAAAAAAAATAGTAGAATTAAATCAATGTAAAATAAAGTATAATAATTCATAAATAATATTACATTGTAACTACAAATTAAAAAAATCATATCAATACTTGTCAACAATTAGAATGAGCTGACATGAAATCTTACTATTATAGTATAATTAAAAAATTAACATATCAATTGAACAAAAATCTCAATATAGAAAAAATTAAAATTAGTTGAGTATTTAATATTTAAGATTTATTAAATATATGATATAAATTTTAAATGATCATTTTATATGTTAGAAAGAAAAATATATTTTGATAATTTATAAAAAATTGAAGGTATAATAATGATATTTTATGCTTCATATTGTGATTGTCTTTTGTATTTTTATTTAGAAGAAGTTATAATATTATGTCAATAAATTTATAATAATTGTTAATATTTTTTTAAAAAATAAGTACTAAAATGTCTTAGTGACAACTATAAGTTTTGTATTAATATATGATCTTTTATTTTCAATAAAAAAATAAAAAAATTATCAACTATTATCTATTAAGCTATAAAATTTATTTATTTATTTTGTTATATTAGATATTTCTTAATTATTTGTTTATTTTTTCCTAATTCAATATTACTATTTTACAATTATTATCAATAGAAATGTCTCAAAGTTTAATTGATCACCCAAATAAATACTTAATTTATCATTTCTAAATAATAACTGTCAGTTCTATAAAGTTTTTAAATCTAATAGCTTTTAATATGTTAAAATTAATCAAAGATCTTCTTTTGTATTTGTGATGCCCAAACTCCTAAATATCACATCTCTAAAATCCACACACAACTAAAATTTGAAACATAAAAATAGTTATTTTATTAAAAGAAGTTTCAAGCTAAGGAGTTATATTTTTTTCTTAATTAATAAAAATTATTGGTAAGATACATTTTAATTTGGAGGCTCTTATCCTAGGACAAAATGTACTATTGATCTGATTTGACAAATCTGAAAACACAACAGATTTTTGCGAAATTTTCAAGATCTGTTCTTTATGATCTGCATATTTTAAATAAAAAACAACAAAAAAATTTTGAAAAAAAATGACTATTTTCGTAGATCTGAATTTGTTTTTTTATCCAGAAAATAGCCTGCGCCCATTTTAATCATGATATAAAACCTTAAAAATAAATAAAAACTACATCTACAACATACCTTATTACATTCCTCTTGAAGACGAATGACACCCTTTTGCTGCCATTTCTGCATATCTGCAAACAGGGTAGCTTGAATATCATCCATGAAGTCTGACATGAGATTGTCCTGTTTCAACAAATTGGCCGCAACTGCATGGAGCTTCTTCTGAAGATCACCATGAATAGTGAGTAAACCATATTTCCCAACAAGATCTCTGAAAGATTGGGGGTAATTGGCTTCAAACAATCTGCCCTCATTTTGCAAAACATATCTATTGAACTCTGGATCAACTGATACAACCATCCGTCTTCTCCCAAACAGATTCGTTCTAAAAACTGGTCCATACCTGCATTACAAATGATCTTCAATCTCGTTTCCAATCGATTATCTCAAAAATAAAAAGTACCCAAAGCTTTATAAACCGTATTTCATGAAAAAAAAAAAGACAAGAGGGGCCACGAAGAACAGAAGAATCTGAGAATGCTCAGTAATCAACCTTCTGAATTGAGTAGAGACCAGGAAACCCTAATTTTTGTACTCATAACATCTATAATACAAAAAAATTGAATTGGGTAAAGAGAATGAATTGTACTACTTTTTCTCAAGATCTTGGATGATTTTTCGTGGTTGAGCGGATCGCATGCCACGATAGAAACTGATGGATTCTCCGATGAGCGGCCATCCAGTAGATCTTGGCGGCAGATTTGGGGTGCTTTCTCTTGAAACCGACAATGTTTTCCACACAAGCAGCGTCACAGTGAGTACTACTCCCGTCACAAGCCATTGCTCCCAAGATAAATACCCGCCTATAATCAGCGCTTGCTCCATTTTTCAATAGAAATATTAAATCACACCCTTTGGTTGTTATATAATGAAAATAATGAATGGGCAAATAATGATACACTTTTTTCCCATGCTTAATGTAATAAATGCCAACTGTATCATTCGTTCTAATGATGAGAGACAGATATTTGTGAACTATTTATTCATGCTAGAAAACTACATAGTTGAATCTTGTTAGCAATATTATAATATGTAGATTAAATTTTTTGTCCAACTAATAAGACTTTATATATTTTCTCAACTACCAAACATTTTATTAGTTAATGTTTTTGTCAACATTTTTTAAATGATAATGATATTTTAAATATAAAAATATGTTTTAGTTTAATTTTATTTAAAACTCTACATAAATACATCACATATCTTAAATACATCTATTTGAGAGAGGTGTATTTGGTGTATTTGGATATATGTATTTAAGACTCTTTCATTCATGTTAGTTCTTAGTTGAAGAGATATTGTTAGGCACTTGTCGGCATAATAGCTACCACCGAGTCTCTTTGGTTCTTGTTGATGACATGTCATCATTCACCTACTGGTATAATAGTTACCACTCAATCTCTTTAGGTCTTAGTCAGAGATATATCAAGAATTGTGGATGATATAAAATCACTCATAAAAAAAGATTCTTTGTCAATTTATTAACAATGCATATCATGAAGTCAATTTTTTTGTTAAAGAGTATACATCAAATAAATTTTCTCAACTGTCCTGATTTATTTTCTCTATTTCCAACAATATATATAAAATCATGAATATATTTAACTAAAAGACACCAAAATTTATTTTGGTGTTTGATAATTCTTTTATAGTTATATAAATATCTTAAATACATGACACATGTTTAGTATTTTTTGATAGATGTATTTAAGACATAGATTTTGTCCATAATCTATATAAATTATTTACTTCATATCTTAAGTATATAATTATATCAATAAAGTAAATGTATATTAAAAAATATTTCAATAGTTTCATTTGTTATTTAAAAGATAATAATTTATATAATTTTGAAAGAGGTTAAAGAATTGCTATTTTCAAAATAAGATAATAATTTTAACTACAACATTTTTGTAGCCAAATCACCAATTACAACACTAATGGAAGTAGCCAAAATGATGTTAAACTCTTACTAGCCAACCACACACACTTACTTTGACCGTGTGACTAAAAGTGGACTTGGGAGGTCTCTTTTTTCTTCTTGAAAAAATAGAACAGAAAGAATAGTTCTCTACGTCCTTGTACCAAGGAGAAGGGTGAAGCCACCATAGATAGCAAGATCTAGGGAACTATATGGGGAGACGAATGCCTAACTATAGATGTAATATTAAAAAATGTAGTAATAATAATATGATATTTTGCTAAATTAAAGTGCAACATAGGAGGGCACTAAGATTAAAAAATTAAGGAGGACACTCCAACAAGGACAAAGGGATATACATATGAACCTCACTAGACCAAATAAAAAGCACTCTAAGAATTAGGAATGCTACATGATCACAAAATGAGTCAAATCCCCTAGTTTGGAGCTGGAACTCTTGGGAAATATAGTAAGGTGGTTGGGGTAATTCTATTACCAAGTAGAGTAGGTATTATCATGGATAGCACGGGGACAATCTAAAGAAAAATTATTAATAGAAAAGTAATGCATATAATGGATGAGGATGTCATCATATTCAATAGAATTAGTCCAAGGCTAGTCATTCACCTACAAGAAAATATCCCTAGGAAGAGCCTTCAAGAAGATAATATCCACTAGTATATAGAAAATGAGGTATGGCAGTAATTTGGCATAGTTGTGTGAACCATAATAAAATAACCTATAGAGATTTTTCAATGGCCTCAATATCATAGTTACACCAAAAATAGAGAGAAAAATAAGACAATATGATCTAAGTAGACATATTAGCAATAGAATTAGTTAGAGAGTTAAAACAAGGTGACTAAGGTTAAGATAAAAGATAATGCTAGTCCCACATCTAAACTAATTAAGGAACACAACATTCCTATCTTTTGAAGAATCAAATGCCACCATAAAATTTACTCTAGCATAGGGCTTAATTTCTACTCTCTCATTTAAGATAGATAGATAATTCTTTAAAAATAAATGATGCAAGTCTAGGAGGGAAAGACACATGTGGTAACTCTATAGACTATACTATTATTGGAAAAGAAAACCTCATCATCCATTACATCCTATCCAAGAGCTAATGGACAAAGTATATGCAAGAGGCATTGATTTAGCCTAAGTAAAAGAATGAGGTGTACACATAAAGGGATAACCATCCATGACAACCATATAAAAAATTAAGAGGGAAAGTAGAAGGGGCACTTAGTATCCTACCAAGAATATATTATCTTGAGAAAACATAACCATAGACAATCTAGAATCCCCTTCAACTCCTCATAAAATCATCTAGTGACACAAAATAAAACAACTTTTCAATCAAAGATGGGTCCATAACCACTAATAGGTTACCATGGGAGTGAAAATTAATACCAAAGTCCACATGCAGTAGTAGAAAGAGATTATTAGACTATAGGGCGAGGGATCCAAGAGTGTGCAAATGTGGAACAATCCAAAATTTTTACTTTTGGTTATATTTAGTTTTTAGTTATTTAATTATTTAATTTACTTTTGAAAGAATTTTTTTTTAAAAAAAATTAGCATTTAAATTAGTTTGATTGAGAAAAATGAATATACTTAATTATTTTTGAACCTAAAACTTAAAC
Source organism: Chamaecyparis obtusa (assembly GCA_027943335.1). Classification (NCBI taxonomy): domain Eukaryota; kingdom Viridiplantae; phylum Streptophyta; class Pinopsida; order Cupressales; family Cupressaceae; genus Chamaecyparis; species Chamaecyparis obtusa. The sequence goes on along the minus strand of BSBK01004085.1, from coordinate 38,169 downwards.
TTTTCTATAGTATACGAAAATAATTCTTGATTCTATGTTTTAATAACCATTAACCCTAATATTGAAAATAAAGGCTAAAATAATCTAATCTAGATAATTCTTTTCCTTTACCTACTAAGATAGGTGAAGAAGAGTTAGGTTAAAAACCTAGAAATTAAAGTGTTTATACTTGTTGAAATATAAAATAGATTATAGAACCAAAATGTATAAAAGATAAAGAACCTAGTATCAATAGTGAGAGCTATCTAGTTAGGATGCACAAAGAATTCCATATTTTTAAATTAAAATAACTCATAAAATGTACTGTCTAATAAACTGAGTATCTGTGGTAAGAGCCTCCATCATGATTGGAACACAACACATACCTTGACCCTCTTTATTTGGACACTTAGGTGAGGTTGGAATTATTTCCTTGACTATTACATTGTGTTTGCTTACACAACAACCATTCAGGTCATCCTGGACTCTTATGCCTTGATGCTTATGGTTACTTGCAAAATTAATTTAGAAACCGTGTTCAGGTCATCTTGGCCCTTATGCCTCAATGCTTACGTGTGTTTCCTACATTCTATTCGATATAGATTACATTCATATCTTCATAGTTGCACTTACACTAGTCATGGTTGTATGATCTTGCGATGTCCCTTAATAAGGGTCGATGATAAAAACAAGGACCTATTTATTAACTCTTGCAAGTTGCACTTTGCATCTTCATAGTTGTTTGCATTTTTAGGGTTCAATCTAGTTTGTATATGAGTTATGAGAGGGTCTCCTTCATTATTATCAGACAACTTTGGTCATCCTTTTTCAACATTCTTGATTAATTTTTGGGATCGAAACCAAAATTCAAGTTCATTTTGTTATTCTTTTGAGGCTTATCTTTTCATCCTTTGAGGCAAACATTGATCATATTTTTTTCATAATCGCTTGCTTTGACCTAATGCTAATGCTATACTTTCCTGGTCAACCTTATTCAAACTGGGGCAAATTTTCTTCACTTGGTGGTCAAACTTGGTCTTGTACGCTTATCAATCATCTTGAACCTTATCTTATCAAGTGATTTGATCAAATATATCTCATTTATGCATCTCCTCTAACTCATTTTGATTTTGATGATGAGGGGGTAGGAATAACCTATCTTTCAAAGCTACAAATTGATTCTGCTATCTTATTGTCTTATCTTTCAATCTCTATTTCAACGTTCAATTTTCGCTTCAACTGTACATGGGAATATTGATATCTTTGCTAGTTCTGGTTCAATCAGGTTCATAATTCGTTGTCTCTTTGTGCTTCGTTCGATCAAGTTCGAAGTCAGATCTTTATCAGGTATCTTGTTATCTTTGCTAGTTCTCGTTCAATTAAGTTCAAGATTAGTTATCTTTTTGTGCTTCATTCGATCAAGTTTGGAGTCATATATCTATCACTTACCTTTACATCATCATTCTTTGACTCAATGTGTTCCCAGATCTCTCACACATTAGTCAAAGAGGGGAAAATATAATCACCCAAAAATGGTCTAGTAAACTTTGAGCCTCACTCTAACATTAAAATTAAAATACTAGACTAAATATTGTGCTTAATACATTTTACATATTTATTTAATCTCTTATTTCTTGATCAAATCATTATTTTATCATTTATTTGATGATATCCTAAAGTTTGACCACTTTTTTTTTTCTATTAACCATAATTTATATTAACTTGAAAGAGAGTTACATCACGATCGAGAGTTTACATCAACTTAATCTTGCAAAACATACACTGTCCCAAGTATACACAGGGAATACCAAGTATGAACCACCTTACATACAAAAAGAGGCCTTTAAAGTATCAACATATCAAAAAAACTAATAAAATGGCTCTATTTGGGGAGCCATACCATCCATGGCCATTGGTGATCAACCCATTTGAGGCATAGGTCATCATGGAAGATGAGGTTGTAGGGGTTGGAGAAGTATGCCTCCCACAGAAGCAGAGGAAGCACTACTACAGGTGGAATGTATATAGAATCTTCCTTGGATGGCTGACTGACTAGTGGCTATTGGTCTACGAACGACCCTGCCGATCCACTACTGGTGCTCTTCTACTCTGCTACAATGAATGTCTCATACTTTGCTATAGTGGTGGTGTCTTGATCTCCTCCTCCACTTTTCTGTTGAACCTATACACCTTCCTCTCCTGTATCTCCTATAGTGATATGTGGTTCTACTTCCTTCCTCAGGTTTTGGATCTATTGAAGCATCTACCCAATAGTGACGTCAAAATCAAACTCGGTATTAGCTCTGGTGGTCATATTATATGAGATCTTCTCTCTGTCCAAAACCTCTTTGATACCCCGCACCAATCTTAAAGCTTTGTGCTCTTTCATCTACATAACCATGGTGACTTGTGATGAAACATTAAGGGCGATGAGCCTCCGCAGAGACTCAGTGAGAGATCTATTCCTACTATTGAATATATTATCATTCCTCACTTTCTAGATATGTCAAAGTACATGAAAAGAAAGTGAAGCCCATAAATGATTGTAAGCATTGTTCAGACCCAACAAGGAACCATAAATAACATTAATAATATGAAAGTTGTGGTTCAATTTCAAGCCAAAGAGATTCCAAAGGGCAGATGCAAATTGGCAATCAAAGAAAATGTGAGAGATGGTCTCGGGAGAAGTGCAGAAGGAATAGGGGAAAGGTTCATCGAAGGTTGACTTAATGGGTAGCCTATGCAGAAGGAAACACCACAAGAAATAGAGGACTTTGGGTTCTGCAAGGGTGTGCCAGAGTTTTCTCAGATATTTTCTCCAAGTGTTGGGGTCAAGACTTAACTTCCATTTGGTGTTAAGGTGGTCAAAGATGTCTTCTGTGTTTGTAAGCATTATGTAAATAGTCTTAAATTTGGTTTGCAACATAAGGGTTCCATCCTTCCACTTGACGAGGTCCAGCCTGTCTGAATCCACCGAAGTGTCTCTAGGGAGATTAAGGGGAGAGCATGAATCTCAGACAGTGGTGTAGGTTCTCCAATGAGAGGAGGGTAGGTCATACCTAGAGGCAAGAAATTCCCATGGGATTAGGTTCTCATTCTCAATGATGTCAGATAAGTAGCTAATGCCCAGAGCATTCCATTTCTTAGCTGAGCATCCCTGTAGTTGAGCTAATGGTTTATCTCCTTTAGAGAGGTTCCACCATATGGATCTTTCCCCACAGATATTTAGAAGTTAATCAAGAAGGTTGTTGTCTGATAAGTAGGGTCTAGTATTCTCCCAACCCATCTAGATAGATTGGAAAACATCAGATCCTGCAATAGTGACCCTAAATTTCCCTGCCATGAGGTCAATTAATGGCAGATTCTTCCATTGTCTAGCCCGGGTAGGAGTGCCTCTGCTAATGTTGTGTCTCACCAAGATCTTCTAGGGTTCATTTCCTTGAGTGGCTTTGGATACCCATTTAATAGCTAGAGCTTTACCTTGCCACCTGAGATCTTTCAGCCCTAGGCCCCCTTGCTCGGTGGATCTAGTGCACCAGTCCCATCTCACAACATGAGCTTTTTTTGTTTCCTTTGCCATCTGACCAGAGATAATTCTTGACTACTTTTTGTATGAATTCAATTTGTCCTTGGTTAAACAACCAAGCTGAGGAGTAGTATATGGGATATGCAGCCAGTATCTTTTGACACACCTGAATCCTTCTTTCCAATGACAAGTATCTGTTATTTCACTTCTTCAGCTTCACTTCTATCTCACTCTTCACCCAACTCCACATGTTTTTAAGATCTGGTTTGATAGAGAATGGAATTCCAAGGTATCTAACTTGATGGAGAGGGCCCCCTAGGTAAACCCAAATTGGTTACACCATCCCGGAGGAGATTCCTCCCAGCCCAGCAGGGTTGACTTAGGTATGGACACCTTGCTACCCGAGGCTAGATAGAATATGTCCAATTTGTCCATGAGGTACTTGAAGTTACCTTAACTCATCTCCACCATGAGGGAGGTTTCATCAACAAACTAGATGTTTATGAGTTCCTCATCATTGTGTAAGTTAATCTCTCTAACTTTTGGAGATATGGAATTATCCCTTAAAATGTGATATAAGGAATCTTCTGTGATCACAAATAGGGCTAGGGCTAGAGGGAAGCCTTGTCTTATGGATCTAGTTAGTTGGAATGGTTCAGACTTCTCTCTATTCACTTCAACCATCGTAGTGGCCCCATTCATTAATGTCAAGACCATCTTGTTAAACTCTCTAGGGAATCCCAGAGCTTCCAACATTGTAATAATAAATTGCCATTCTATTATGTCATAAGACTTTTCATAGTCTATTAATAGCATACTGACCTGTTGACCAGAGCATCTTACCCATTCCATAGCCTCCCAACAAGTAATGAGGTTCTCCAAGATATATCTACCTTTTACAAATCTAGTTTGGGTGGGGCTGATAACTTTGGGAAGGATATCTACTAGCCTCCTAGCCAACACTTTGGCTAAGATTTTGTATGACACATTCAACGGGGTTATGGGTCTCCAATTCTTTATCATGGTTTTATCTCCCTCCTTAGGGATAAGCTTATTGCATCCAATGTTGATTTCTATCCCCAGGGAGCCAGTATTAATAGCTTCATTGTAGACCATCAGAAGATCCTGGGCGATCTAGTCTATGTTGCACTTGTAGAACCCAATAGGTAGCCCGTCAGGACCCAGGGCTTTGTCATTACTCATTTGTCCAATGGATTCAATAATCTCTTCAATAGAGAGGGGTCTACTCAGGGTTACTACATCCTCTATCTTGAGAGAGGGAGGGATAATGCCTTTAATTATGTTCCTCATTTCACTCATCTCTGTTCTTGAGTCCTCTAAGGTAAACAGGTTGGAATAGTAATCTAAAAAGGCTTGGAGAATGCCTTCTTGAGTTGAGAGTAACCCCTTCTTGGAAAATGCAGCTAATATTGTTCTTGGCCTCCTTAGCTTTTAGTAGATGGAATAAGAATTTGGAGCCTTTGTCCTCTTCCTTGATCCAGTTGGCTCTAGCCCTAACCTTAGCTCCATTAATCTTGTATTGCTGCAGCTTCCTAAGAGAGTCTCTAGTCCAAGGTAGGTTGTTGCTTGCTTCTTCATTTGCAGGGTTCATTTGGCTTCTCAATTATGCTTGGTAGAGCTCCTTCTGCAACTTTGTTTCAGCTCTTCTAGAGTCCTTAGCCCACTTCCTTCCAACCACTTGGAACATTTTTCTCCAACTATTGGTGCACTGGTTCCAACAATCAATGACACTCTATTGCTTAGCCACTCCATAGTTGAACCATCTAATCAGGAGGTTAGCATCTTTGATATCTTTATTTTTTAGCAATGAAGTGTTAATGGCAAAGGACTGCCTACCTCTCCTGGGGGATGGGCAGTTCCCAATTGAAACAACGAGGTGACTAGAAGATGATGATCCAAGAGGGAATATGGTACCACCTTGATGCTTTCACCGCCTGCCTCCTTCCTGAAATTGAAAAAGTCCTTATTAGAATACACCCTATCTAGCATGCAGTAGATCCTCCTATTGCCCTTCTAGTAGTTAGACCAGGTATGCCATATACCGTTGTGTTCTTTCTTCTGTCCTGCAAGTGGGTCAAACAGTCTGAGCTTACTGGTCGTCTTAGACCAGAAGAATTTCTCATTTCCTTTCCATTCCATTCTAGAACCTCCTCCCTTATCCTGGGGGGATTCAATCATGTTGAAATCCCGTGCAACCACCCATGGTATATCCTTCAACGTGCACATCCAATCCCATAGCTAGATTCTATCATAATGATCATTTGGTGCATAGACTGAGTAGATCCCAAATTCTGTATTGCCATCCTTAAAGCTCACCCAAACAACTCTATCGCATGGGGAACATCCCTAGTCAGAGATTTTGTTGGCCCATTTGGGGTGGCTAAAGATAGAACTCCCCCCTTTACCTCTCAGGTGATGTGTGAAAATACTCCTGGCTTCAGGCCAAATAAACTTTAAGGCTATCTCTAGAGAGAATCCAACTGCTTTGATCTCCTATAGTAGAAAGAAATCAAACCCTTTCTGCATTCTGATGAATCTTTTAACCACATATTTCCTGTCAGGGGATTCAAGACCCCTCACATTCCATGTTGCAAGCTTAAAATCCATGACCAGACTAGGAATCTTGTTCCATAGGAGCTTGAAAGCTCTTAAAACAATTAGGGAGGGTCCTCTTTTGAATCTTCGAGGGCTTGATATTGGTAGTGTGATTGGGAGGCCTACCTCTCTTCTTCTTGACTAGGGGGGACACTCCATCAAGGGGCACTCCATCTCTAGCCTTGACCTCTGGGTCAGTCTCCCTGGTAAGGGGTTTCCTGACCTTCTTCTTGGCTTTGAAGGTAAAGTCCAGGGGTTCCTCTTCCACTATTTCAATCACAACCAACTCCATCCCTTCAACCTCCCCTTCTTCCAATTCACCACCTGAGCCACGGGAGATGGATACAAGATGGTCATTGAGACCAGTCAGACACTTCTCATGCAAAAGTGGCAACCTTCGGGGGGTTAATTCTGGGACCGGGGGGGCTGGGATCACTATGAGACATAAGTTATTGAGTCTCTCCTCTTTATCATATGCCTCATTGATGGCATCTAGAGCACTAGATGGGCATCTCTCCCGGGGTCCCTCTACAATTTGGTAAGATATTTTGGGAGAGACATCTCTGACACCTTTATATGGATAATTGGGGTCCCTTTTTTTGAGGGCTGAGATATTCTTAATCCTATTAAGAACAATTTGTTGGGCATTGAGCTTACAGTTTTTGAATCATGAGTCCTTCGGTTTCAATCCAAAGTCCAGGTGCTCTACAATAGGTGGCTCAACAGGTGGCTTACGGCCAGACTCATCATGGAAGGCTTTCTTGAGAGAATCTAGGGATTCCGCAAGGGCTTTAGAAGTCTTAGGAATGGCAATGTCAAGGTTCTTATCGGGATCCATTCTAGCAGCGGTAGAGTCACTCCTTCCTTTGTTATTCTTGGATTCTAATTTTTTACCACCTTTAGTTCTTGGATTAGGGTTCTTTTTCAATAAAAGGGGATAGTCGTGTATCTGGTGGCCTTCTCTTCTGCAAAGGAAGCACACATTAAGGCCTCCTAGAAAGGAGATAGGGAAAAAATGGGATCGGCTCCCAAGGTCAAAGAGGATTTCCCCTGGGAGATCGATCCTTGAGTTGATAGTAATTAAAATTTTGGCATCAGTGTGAGGAAGGAGAACATCTATTTTATCTACCTTGAGCATCGTGCCGAAGGGTTCCAAGGCTTGTGGGATCATGTTCCAAAGGAAAGGGGGAACGCTACCTAGGGTAATCCAATGAGGGCTTGATAGGGCTAAAACTTCATTATGGGCAACATCGGGCGACCAGGGGAGGGCCCTAAAGTTGGTGGTGCCTATTTGCCATAATTGTCTAGCAATAATTTCCTTTTGGGAACTAGGGTTCTTGAGGAAAATAAGGAAAAGTACTCTCTGGATCATACGCAAAAAGGAGATATGATATCCATATTTCTTACCCCATACATTATGTAACCAATCATTAAGGAATGACCTAGACGAGAGTTTATTCAGGTCTTGGGCAACAATAAACACAACAAAGTTTCTAAGAGATTCCTTTTATTTTTCAATAACCAAAGACATCTAAGCATTAGGTTTGATAACACATATAGTAGAAGGCTTAGAACCCTCACCTCGAGTGTCAGCTCCATCACCTCCTTTCGCAGTTCGGTCGCCATCGATCATGAACTTGGCTTCCGGTGGGATAACGGCTTCTTCATTGAGCGCCTACTTGAACGACTTTCCTCGCACTCCAAAATCTAGTCTAGGAGAATGAGTCGCCATAGGCTAGAGTAGAGGCCAAGAAGAGGGGGTGCATTGAATGCTTGTCAGTCTGATCGAGGGCTGAGGACGTTAGTGTCCACCAAGTTGCAGAGCCACCATCATTTTTTTCCCTACCAAAGTTTGACCACTTTATCCTAAGATTTATTTAATTAAGAGAACGTTCTCTCTTTTTAAAAAAACCTTTTAATTAAATAATACAATCACTTTATCCTAAGCCACATTTAATTAAAATAAGATATCCCCTTTTAATTAAATAAAAACCCCTTATAATTAAATAAAAATCCCTTTTAATTAAATAATGGAAACCACTTTGCTAAAAATAATAAATAATAAATTAAATTATAAAAAATAAAAGTGCACTTTCCAATGAGATGGAATCTCTTGACTTTTGAAAAAGGCTTTTGCCTCTTTATCTCAACCACTCATTATTTTGCCTCTTAATCATGTCCATTAATTTTACCTCTTGAGAATCTTGAGCACATGGATCAACCAAGATTTAATATCCACCATTGCTCATTTCTTTTTGCCTCTTAATCTTGACCATTCATTCATTTCTAAATTCATTTAAAAGGAGACTCTCTCCTCGTTCTAGAGATCTCATCCTCATAGCATTCTTAGCTTCTTGAGTTATTTGAAATCTTATTGCAGGTTATTGGAGTCTTATCATCTTAGCATATTTGAATCTTGGAGTCTTGCAATATTAGCATCTTGGAGCTATGACATTCTTAGATCTTTCATATTGAAGCATTGCATCATCATTGTCATTTTCTTTCTTGTATCTAGCTTAATCCATCTACCTTAGATATACTTTTCTTACATTCTTGCATATCATTTTAGCTTAGATCTTGCATCTCATCTTAGATCTACTTTTATTTGCATTTCTTACACATAATTTTAGCTTAGATCTTGCATCTCATCTTATATCTACTTTGCATTATCATTTTAATCTTCCATTCTATGGTGCACCTTACAAGGGTCTTTCTTTAAGGTTCATTTAAGAGCCATCATTCATAATATCTATATGATTCTTGCACGTCATGGATAGGAAGCTATACGCCGCTTCTTGAGATCTCCTTTTCCATGGATTCCCTCAAGTGTAATGGTTTATAGAAGTGACCACACTTTTTGGTACACACCCATATTGGATGAGTTTCTTGAGGTGAATTTGTGCATAATTGATCATGAACCTATTTGGGATATGTACTTTGATGGGTCAAGGTGTCACATGGATTATAGAGTAGGTGTAATTTTGATTTCACATAAAGGAAAACCAATTCCTCTTTCCTTTTTCCTTGAATTTTACTACAAAAATAAAATCACCAAATACAAAGCTCTTATATAAGGATTATGTGTTGTGATTGCTTCTGAAGTCAAACATATCCATATTCATGGTGATTCAAAATTTATGAGTTGTATATTTGTGTAATCATAACAAAATACAATTTTTTACATGTTGTTCAAACGTGGGTTTGTGATCTGGATACCTTTATTCTTGTATTCCCTTTGATGTTATCACAGTTGGACTACAACCTTGTTTAATGTGTTGGTTGATTAGATCTTCAAAACTAGACCTTTCTTGGTCATGACGCTAAGAAGCTAATGACTTTTGGTGATGCCAATGGGCTTTGGGGGATTCTATGCAAGTTGAGGGGATTGTGAACATTATCTAAGTGCTCTCGTGGGTGCTTGGTGAGTGGTTGTACATGGTGTCCATTGGGAACACTAGACCTTCCACCTTGATGCCTTGGTGATGTTCATGGTTATTACATGACTGACATTTAATGCATGTTAATTCTTAATGTTCTTATTGTTTCTACAATATTGGTGCATTCACATGATCAATGTAGTTAACTATGAATTATTAAACAAAAAAGTGTGGTTATATTGTACCTTGTTTCCTAAGGGTTCTCTAGTGGGGAGTGACAAAGTAGTAAAAGGAGGCAACTCCTAGGAGTGTGAAATCTTAACAAGTAGAAAAAAAAGGGGAGGAAATACAAGAACCTAAAAATGATGAAGCTCCTCTTGGGAAATAAGAAAAGAAAAATATATTTTCTTCCAACTATGGATCAACTCCTCCTAGACATGATACAACCTGTCCAAGATAGGAAGAAGGAGAATGGAAAGAGAACATTTTGAAATGGGCACAATTAGACTTTCTAATTTTGAAACTACTCCAATTTGGTTGTCACATATTGCCTATAAATAAAAATGGATGTATAAGGATGTTGAGGTACAACATCTTATAGTTTTGGATGATACATTCAAAGTTGATGAACCTAGTATAAAAGAAATAAAGATATCTCAAGTTGTAGCTAACTCAAGAGGGAATTGAAAAGTAAAAATAGTAGCCCCTCTAGTACATAAATTAGAAGAAAATATATACTAGAGGAAGATTACCAGATATGGAAATAGACTTAGGTGTACCAACCAAAGGAGTAAAAGAACCTTTTGCATCAGACTATCAGAATAATTTTTAAATATATACAAAAGGATGAGAATAGAAAAAAATATCTCTAATTTCAAGTAAAATAATTTTAAAATTTTATATAAATAGATTGGTGGGCCTAATTGATGCCTCAGTGCCATCTTCAAGTATCCAAGTATCTTTGGAATCTAGAGGATAATTTTCCAATTCACACTCCTTTTTGCAAGTAGTTGCCAAGTACAATAAAGAGATAGAGGATATAGGTGAGGAAGTGATAAGAATAGTTTTGACTCCCTACTCGTCAATGGTCGGTCAGATAAATATATTAAACAATAGACTACCAAAGAAGGTGGGGAATATGTATTGAAGAAATAATTTTGATGTGGGATGATTGTTTCTCAATCTTGAAGATTATGAAGAATACAAGCCTAAGAATCAACTCCTTAAAGAAACCATTTTTTAGTTTGAAAATGTGGGTTTTCTTGCTAAGTGGTCAAGGGCAGTCAAGTTAGTCATTAAGCAATACAAGAAAATAAAGGATATAATTTTTGGAAGGAGGGAGAATAATAATATTCAGCATGTTGAGGATTCTTTAAAGGAGATCTCCTACACTTATTGGGAGGCTAAGGACTAAATGAGGGATATTGACAACAAAGTGCAATAATTTATAGAGAAGCTCCATAGAGATTGTACTAAGGAGGATATCCATCAATTGGATGGTGGGATGATATATGTGATGTTAAATATGAATAAATGACTTCCTTAGTTTGACGACAAAAATAAGAAGCTAAAAGTTTTCAAAAAGAATCTTGACACCTCTCCCTCAAATACATGAAGACTTCCAATATTGATGAAAGCAATGTGACAGTAAGAGATTTCAATAGAGTATTTATGGAGTTGGTGGCCAACTTGTAAATAATAGGAATGTAGTTTTGTTGAATTTTTGAACATTTTTGTAGAATTTTGGATATTCATTTGGTTGTCAACAAGCAAAAATTATGAAAGAAACAACAATGGTCACTTTTACTTTGCCTTCTTGCTATTTTTGGAGGGTCAAATACATTTCAAATAGATGGAAAAAAAAAGTTGGAGAATTCCCAAAGGTCAAACTAATAGGCAACTAAAATTTGTTGATGGTGCAGAGAGAACTTTGAATACATGTCTAGGTCGATTTGTGGTCCAATGTTCAAATAGCAAGTGATTTCCAAAATTTTAGGACACGTTTTAATGAAAACAAGGCTCCAAAATTGCAATAAAAATCATGCAATCTAGTTGTTTCATCATTATCCTTGATTTTAGGGGTAGTTTTAAGTAGTTGATTTGTCATTCAAGATTTATTTCAACCCAAAATAATGCCTAGAAATGCTAGTTAAGAGTTTGGCAAATTTTAGTTGTAAAATATATATAAACCCTTGATGTATTTGTAAAAATGGTTGAGTATTATTTGTTTAAAAACAAATAATAAATAGTGTTACAATCTCTCTCTTTGTGTGTGTATTTTTTTGATATTTGAAAATTTGAAATAAAAATCAGATTCAAGAGCCATTTATATATTTTTGGGTTTGCTCAATTGATTCTATTATTTGGTGGTGATCATTGAATGCCCACTTTTTGTGCGTAATAATGGGGTTGGATTGTTTCTACTTGTTCTTTGAGTAAGAATTCATTAATTCACATGTGTGTATAGGTAATAAAATTGTGATTTTGATGAATTTTGATATATTATTAGTTATTTATTTTCCTTTGATGATTGTCTTATTTTGGTTATGAATTGTGAAATTCAAGTTTGTATTTTCATGGCTTATTGATCCAATCTACTCATCTATATTAGCAAGTGTTCATTTGATAAATCATTGTCTATATTAGTAAATTTTATTTAAGTTCAATTTCTTGCCTCCCTCTACTCTTTTGATTTTTTGAAAAAAAATAGGTTAGATTAGTTTAGATTGTTTTGAAAGATTTGTTTACCATTTTATGATTGGGTGATCATACATACCTATGTTGCAGTAGAGGAAAACAGGATGGTTCCGACCAAAGCATATTTCAACCCAAACATATTCGGTCAAAAATAAGTGGCAGCCACGTGGCACCAAGGTTTCAGCTGAAACAGCTTCGACTGAAAACTAAAAAACTATATATTTTCTTGAGCCCTCTATGCTCCTCATTTCATTTGTAGTGGCTTTCTTGAGATTGAGGATCTCTTGAGTCTTTCGGCCAGACTAGGTAGGTTTTTTTTATTATTATCAATTTTTATAAAAAAATTTCATTATTAAGATAATTTGTGGTTAATTTAGTGATATGTTAGATTTATAATGTGTATTAATATGTTTTATTTAACATAATTATCATTAGTTAACCATAGTTGAAACCTAGTTGACTTAGTTAATCGTAGTTAACTTTAGTTAAATTTTTTTTATTTTATTCAAATTTAGTTAACATAGTTAACCATAATTCAAACTTAGTTAACTTAGTCAAACTTAGATAACCTAGTTAACTATACCTGAACAAATATAGTTAACTTAGATAACTTAGTGAAACTTAGTTAACCTAATCAACCTTGATGTACTTCAAACCTAATTAACTTAGTTAACGTAGTGAAATTTAGTTAACATGTACATATATATAAATTTATGCTTGAATTATAAATTCATCATTCACTTTTTTATCATATTTAGATTAAATATGTAGTTCATATTTAATTTTTAAATATTAATTTGTAAAATTTTTAACAAGTTCACTTTGAATCATTTGAAACATTAGAAATTTATTCAAGCCATAACATTTATGTTACATGTAAAAACATCACTAGATATACATAGTTCTTGGATATAACAAACCATAATTGAAATCTGGTTTCAACTTAGTTTAAACCGTAGTTAACCTAGTTAATTGTAGATCTAACTAACCTAGTTAACCTTAACTTTTTAATTTAGTCCTGGATTTATCAAACTTAGTTAACCTTAGCTTTAGAGATAAATTATTCAAATTTAGTTAAATTTTATAACTTTAACCATACATATATTTCAAACCTATTCATTTAATTACTTAAATAACCAGATAGTTAAAGTTGGACATGTATATTTAAAATTTAGTTTTAAAACTTTTTAAAAGTCAAACTTAGATTTAACCTAGTTAACCATATAATTTCACTTGTTAATTTGTAAAATGTAGTTCAAGTTCACTTTTAATCATTTCAAACATTATACGTTTAATTAAATTCCCATTTATATACATGTATAAAACAAACTTTCTATGTATTTTTAAAAACATCAAGTTATACATACATACATGTAGTTTAGGTGCAGTTAACCATACTTCAAACCTAGAACTAACTAGGTTACTTTTAGTTCCTAGTTTTAATGAACTAGTCAACATATAACTTTCAAACATTTACTTAGAACTAACCTAGAGTTTTAAAGTTCCACATGACTTTCAAACACTTGTATCTAGTTAAAGTTCATGTCTACATAGATAGGACCTTGAATAATTTACTTTGAAGATATGTTCATGCCTATAACATGTACTTTGAAGAATCATTCATTTTTTGTCATGTTGAACTTTTAAATTATATATAAATGTGTACACATGTATGTGTTTTTTTAAGATAATGCACGCATTCAAGCTAGATATATATAACTTTAAATTACAAATCCTCTAGATGATCTCATAACATGTGTATGTATGCGGGTGAGCTTTAAAAATTAAAGATTATATTTTATTTATATTGTACATATATTTTAATGCATGTGCAAAGATTTATATACATATTCCTGTCTACATACTTTCGAGCATGAATATATACATTTTCTCTAGATCTTAGATATATATCATACATGGCATTTGGTTTTGAGGCAGAATTTGCATCATCAGGAGATGCTAGTGTTCAAGGGGGAGGCAGTTCCCACTCTACACATAGGTCTACCTCTTCTAGAGAGGAGAGAGAGCAGTTATTTTTTGATACTATTGCGAGATTGACATGTTCGATCGAGGTTCTCGATCGTACTAATGAGACATCCACCACCCTCCCTAATAGGGATCAAGTAAATAGTATTAGAGATGAGTTGGTTCGTATGATTCAAATAGTTGAATCATACAACCCTTATGATACCATTAGCATCGATAATTTTTATAGTTCTCTATCTCGTAGTGTTACTAGCACTGTGAAGTACAGATAGATAGACACTAAGGTCTCCACCGCTATGGTGAAGACTATGTTTCCTCATTATGAAGACATGGCTTAGGTCAGAGGGTACATGATTACTAGGTGTACAGATGACCTTGTTGCACCTTTTATATATCCACGCTGATTGGTTGCTCATCATAGGTGGCCCCAGAAGGATGAGCTTCCATTATATTTCTACAAATAATTGTTTGTAGAATTCCATTTGTAGCATGAGGTTGATTACATAGATTGTCCAGGTTATGTTGGTCAAGGGAGGGGATGTCTATCAGATAGATTCAGGCCAGTTGATACCCCTACACCTGCTAATAAGCGAGAAAAGGTGGGTCTGAATCTTTTGGTTATGCCAAAAGGTTTGGAAATGATAGTTGCAGGACATAGTGTACCAGATGACACTAGGAGGGATATGTATTCTAGTATTGTGAGTATCACGATGCAGGTTCACAAGATGTCATCTAACCATTGTAGGAGATACATGTTACCTTCTCATACTACCATTCCTACACCTGAATCCTCCAACACATATGATCCTTACCAGATAGTAGGTATACCATCTCCCCTTGACGTTGTTGCTTTATCATATGTTGCTGCTTTGCATCATATGGGCGCATGTTTATCTAGTGATCTAATTTCTACATATTAGGCTTTACAGACACTCATGAGGATTCCTTTGAGTGGCATCTCAGCACATGTTGACCACATTCTTTCATGAGACTCTACTAGACTAGGTGCCCAAGGTGTACAGAGAGATAAGTATATTCCTACACCATCTATAACTCCTTAGCAGACTGTAGTTGGTGATGATGCACCTCCCCCTGCCCAGGATCCTACACCATCATGTCGACTTTTCACTATATTTCTTACAGATGATCATATTGATCCATCACAGGTGTCATTACATGATTCAAACTTGAGCAATATCGAGAGAATGTTATATACTTCTACGGTATACATGTGTTTATTTAAATTTTTATTATTTATTTAAAACTTATTACACATTTGTGTGCATCTAGAATCGAGTACATATATTTCTTTTAAAATTTTGAATTAAACATGATTAATAATTTTTAAGTTTATACTTGCTCCAGGGTCTTACTAATAGTATGTTAGGTTATGGATATTTACAAACACCTTCTGATCCCATGGATCATGACTCACATGCAATTTTAGATGTACATTTATATATAATATTTTTTAATTTATTTAAAGTATTTAATTTATTTGACATGTATGCATGACATGTATATATATTTCTTTTATTTCACATAGAGATCTAGAGGAAAAAAGATCAAGTCATGGATTGGGACATGGCCCTAGTTGACATTTCATGTTATTTTAGGCATTTGATATATAAACATGTGTTATATTCTAGATATTTTATACATGACCATTACATATATGTGTACATGTTATTTTAGACATTTGATAGACATGTTATATTTTGGATCATATTTTATATGACTATGTTATGTATATATACATGTACATGTACACATGTATGTTATTTCATAAACACATGCTATTCTATGTACTATTCATTTTATATGTTCATTTTTTTTTATATTCATGGTTATTTATGCTCATAACATTATGAATGCTCATGTGTGTTCACATTTCGTACACTTATTTTATGTATGTTCATGTCATTTGTATATTTTTCATGCATGTCAGTTAAAATGCAAAATTAATGTTTAAAATTAATTTACATTTCATGTGTACAAGTAGTTAGAATCAATTGGATATTTAAATTAATATTTTTAATTAGTTTACAGTTCGTGTGTATGTAGTTAGAATTAATTAATTTAAATTCTCAAGTCAATGTCTTAAAAGAGGATGTCTTAAGGGGACATAGCTAAAAGCATGAACATAATTTAAAAGCATACATACATGTATATAACAAAAGACATGTAAAAGTGCATACATAAAAACATATACAAACTTCATTTAAGAACATACTAAATTAAACCATCAAAACATACTTGATGTTCATGTACGTAATGTATATTTTTTATGCACATGTTAGTTCAAATGTAATTAATAAGTAAATATTTAACTAATTTATATTTTATATGTACACACACATGTACTTAAAATCAGTTAAGCTATATTTAAATGTCATAAGCCTAAAGAAAACATAAAAAGATTTTAAATTCTTACTAATGTCTTAAGGGGACATACATAAAAGCATGAAAATTATAAAAGAATCTACATAACATAAGACATGTATGTATAAGTGCATATACATAAGACCATATACGAATTTCATGTACAAGAACATACTAAATTCAACCATCAAAATATACATGTGTTCATGTTATGCTGTGCATGCACATTCATTATGAATGTCTTAAGGGGATGTCTTAAGGGGACATACATCAAAGCATGAACATAATAGCATGTGTTCTAAAGTGTTGTAATGTGTCTAAATGTGTAAATTAATGTTTCAAAATGTGTCGTAAGGAGTCTCAATGGGTCCTAACGTGTCCTAGGACCCCTTAAGACACTTTATGGTTCTAATGTGTAATAATGTGTCGAAATAGGTACTAATGTGTCTAAATGGGTCTTAAGGGGTCATAGGACCCCTTAAGACACATTAATGGTCCTTACGACACATTAAGACACATTTTGACACTTTAGAACCATAAAGTGTGTCTTAAGGAGTCATAGGACCACTTAAGACACACTTTATGTTTCTAAAGAGTTGAAATGTGCCATAATGGGTCTAAATGTGTTGTAAGGGATTATAGGACCCATTATGACATATTTGGACACATTAGAACCAAAAAGTGTTCCTTAAGTGGTCATAGGACCCCTTGAGACATTTTATGGTTCTAATGTGTACTAATGTGTCAAAATGGGTCTTAATGGGTCCTAACGGGTCCTACAACCCTTTAAGACCCATTTAAACACATTAGTACCCATTTTGACACATTAATACACATTAGACAGTCATAAAGTGTCTTAAGGGGTTCTATGACCCCTTAAGGCACACTTTTTGGTTCTAACATGTCTTAATGTGTCAAAATGAGTATTAATGTGTCCAAATGTGTCACAAGGGATCATAGGACCCATTAAGACCCCTTACGACACATTATAACTATTAATGTGTCTTAAGGGGTCATAGGACCCCTTAAGACACATTAATAGTTATAATGTGTCAAAATGTGTCATAAGGGGTCTTAATGGGTCCTAGGACCCCTTAAGACACATTAATGGTTATAATGTGTCAAAATGTGTTGTAAGGGGTCTTAATGGGTCCTATGATCCCTTATGACACATTTGGACATATTAAGACACATTAGAACCAAAAAGTGTGCCTTAAGGGGTCATAGGACCCCTTAAGACACTTTAATGTGTCCAAATGTGTCATAAGGGATCATAGGACCCATTAAGACCCTTTACAACACATTTTGACACATTATAACCATTAATGTGTCTTAAGTGGTCCTATGACCCCTTAAGACACACTTTATGGTTCTAAAGTGTTGAAATGTGTCATAAGGACCATTAATGTGTCTTAAGGGGTCCTAGGACCCCTTATGACATATTAATGGTTCTTACAACACATTTAGACACATTTCGACACATTAGACCCATAAAGTGTGTCTTAAGGGGTCATAGGACCCCTTATGACACATTTTGACACATTACGACACTTTAGAACCATAAAGTGTGTCTTAAGGTGTCTTAGGACCCCTTAAGACACTTTATAGTTCTAATGTGTACATTAATGTGTTGAAATGTGTCGTAAGGTGTCTCAATGGGTCCTAATGGGTCCTAGGACCCCTTATGACACATTTTGACACATTACAACACTTTAGAACCATAAAGTGTGCCTTAAGGGGTCCCATGACCCCTTAAGGCATAATTTTTGGTTCTAATGTGTCTTAATGTGTCGAAATGAGTATTAATGAGTCAAAATGTTTCAAAAGGGGTCTTAATGGCTCCTAGTGGGTCCTAGGACCTCTTATCACCCATTTCAACACATTATGACACTTTAGAACTCATTTTGACTCATTACAACACTTTTGAAACATAATGCGTGTATTAAGTGGTCATATGACCCCTTAAGACACTTTATGGTTATTAATGTGTCCAAATGGGTACTAATGTGTCAAAATTGGTCTTAAGGGGTCCTATAACCCCTTCCAACACATTACGACACATTTGGACACATTAGAACCAAAAAGTGTGTGTTAAGTGGTCATAGGATCACTTAAGACACATTAATGGTTCTACTGTGTATTAATGTGTCATAATGTGTCAAAATGTATCGTAAGGGGTCTTAATGGGTCCTATGATCCCTTATGACACATTTGGACACATTAATACCCATTTCAAAACATTAAGACACATTAGAACCAAAAAGTGTACCTTAAGGGGTCATAGGACCCCTTAAGACACTTTATAACCTTCTAATGTGTATTAATGTGTCAAAATGGGTACTAATGTACATCTCAATGGGTCTTAAGGGGTTGTAGGACCTATTAGGACCCATTAAGACCCATTTGGACACATTAATACATATTATAACCATAAAGTGTCTAAAGGGGTCCTATGACCCCTTAAGACACACTTTATGGTTCTAAAGTGTCGAAACGTGTCGAAATGTGTCATAAGGACCATTAATGTGTCTTAAGGGGTCATATATGTGTCACAAGGAATGACACATATATGACCCCTTAAGACACATTAATGGTCCTTACAACACATTTTGACACGTTTTGACACTTTAGAACCATAAAGCGTGTCTTAAGGGGTCATAGGACCACTTATGACAAATTAATGGTTATAATATGTATTAATGTGTCCAAATGAGTCTTAATGGGTCCTAACGGGTCATATGACCCCTTAAGACCCATTTCAACACATTAGTACCTATTTTTATACATTAATACTCATTAGAACTACAAAGTGTCATAAGTGGTCCTATGACCCCTTAAGACACATTTTATGTTTCAAAAGTGTCCTAACGGGTCAAAAATGAGTCGTAAGGGGTCATAGGACCCCTTAGGACCCTTAAGACACATTAATGGTCCTTACGACACATTTCGACACTTTTTGACACATTAGAACTATTAATGTGTCTTAAGGGGTCCTATGACCCCTTAAGACACACTTTTTGGTTTTAATGTGTACTAATGTATTGAAATGTGTCCTAAGGACCACTAATGTGTCTTAAAGCTCGTAAGGGTTCCTAGGACCCCTTACGACACATTTTTGACACATTACGACACTTTTGAAACATAAAGTGTGTTTTAAGGGGTCACATGACCACTTATGACACTTTATGGTTCTAATGGGCATTAATGTGTCAAAATAGGAACTAATGTGTCTAAATGGGTCTTAAGGGATCATAAGACCCATTAGGACCCATTAGGACTCATTTGGACACATTAATACACATTATAACCATTAATGTGTCTTAAGTGGTCATATGACCCCTTAAGACACACTTTATGGTTCTAAAGTGTCGAAATGTGTTGTAAGGACCATTAATGTGTCTTAAGGGGTCCTAGGACCCCTTAAGACACATTAATAGTCCTTATGACACATTTTGACACTTTAGAACCATAAAGTGTGTCTTAAGGGGTCATGGGACCCCTTTAGACACTTTATGGTTCTAATGTGTATTAATGTGTCCAAATGGGTCTTAATGAGTCCTAATAGATCCTACGACCCCTTAAGACCCATTGTGATGTTCATTAGTACCCATTTCAACACATTAATACACATTAGAACCATAAAGTGTCTTAAGGGGTCCTATGACCCCTTAAGACACACGTTTTGGTTCTAATGTGTCTTAATGTGTCATAATGTGTTGAAATGGGTAATAAGGGGTCCTAGGATCCCTTACGACCTCTTTCAACACATTAATACCCATTAGAACCATAAAAGGTCTTAAGGGGTCCTAGGACCCCTTAATACACACTTTATGACCTTCTAATGTGTAAATTAATGGGTCCTAATAGGATTTAAGGGGTTTAAGGACATAAAAAAATGTAATCTAACACACACACACACACACACACACACACACACACACACACACACACACATATGCAAATTTTATATACTTGAATTTATTCTATTGAAACATCAAAGCATACATAACAACACATGAATAAAAGTATAAATCAAAGCATACATAATTGAAACAAGCATGCATAATTGAACTATCAAAGCACATGTACACATCAAAGCACATGTACATTTAATTGATCCATCAAAGCATATATATTTAAGAACATGTGTACGTAGACTTAATCTAGAACTAGTATGTCTTAAGGGGACATACAGGTCATAATAATATATATATCTAGATCAAAGTATTAAATTGTCCAAGCATTCATAATTAAATCAAACATGCATAATTATATATCAAAGCATATCCAATATCCAAATTATAACATCATTTATGAGTTCTAAGCTAAAAAAAACTTGAGTTCAATTCTGAAAGTATGAAAGCTACAAAAAAACTTGAGTTTCTAGGCTAGAGCTCCTGATACATATAGTCTGGATCCCTTCTATCTTTTATTATCTCCAAAAGTTTTTCATGTTCTTCAATATGCAACCTCCACTTTTGGTTTCCATGTCCTCTTTTTGGTAATGTCTCAAATTGCAACTTTGTCGCTATAACCAAATGACTGTAATGTAGAACTTTTTGTCCAACCATGTATTCAACAAATTGAACACCATTTTGGACTATCTTCATTTGCTGATAATATGTGCCTTCAATGAGAACTGAACCAGTTGGATATGATTGTCCATCACCATCTACAATTACTTATGACAACTTATATTTTTCTTTGGTGCATCTTAGAAGATAATAATCTACACTTTCTACATTGTTAGGATCCGTAACCACAACAAAAATATCACCTGTGTACATGTGTTACACAAATGTCCATTGCAATTTAAAATTTTTAAATGAAAAGATATAAATAATTTGATCGTGCACAACTTGTGATATAAATTTAAATTTTAATTAAAATAATATACATGTACATACATGTGCACACACCTATAGCAACTAAATAAAAAACACGTTCAAAATCAGCTGAATATATAGGATCATGAATGTTTATGTCAATGTCATCATCTTCATAAGGAGGCATTCTAATCAACTCCTTCATATCCCATCGTGAAACATATCCATTTGCATTATTCTCACATTGACTCATTGGATTGTCCTCAACAAAATCAACACAAAAACATGATTTTTCTCTTACTTGAGTCAATGACGGTCTATGTTGTCCTGTAGTCATCAGTTGATGCAAACTTCTGATACCAAAAATTCTTTGACAATTGTAAGGATTGGATCGATCTATATCTGATACATGTAAATATAAACAAAATTTGAAATTTGCACACATTAAATTAGATCAACAATTACACGATAAAAGTGAAAAACACATATATAATTAAGAAAATTTAATATTTATTTAAAAGAAATTGAACAAGTCAAAATAAATTTTACCTTTCACTTCCCACAAATAACGTTTCTTGTATTGGGTGTCTCAACCAGAAAATGACCTTGACACCATTCAACAATTTTATTCGCATTCTCTATCATGTTACCTCTGTGTAACACATGTACAAATATATATATATATATATATATATATATATATATATATATATATATATATATATATATATATATATATATATATATATATATATATATATATATATATATATATATATATATATATATGAACTAAATTAGTTTAAAGCAAATGGATGATTCTAGAAGTTTCTTTTAAGACATTATAAATAATTTCAAATATCATAAATACATGTACATACCTGCAAGTTCATGTTGGTGAAGTGCACATTTTACACATGCTTTTGCTCCATCATGCTCCCCTTTACCATGGCCACTTTCAAACAAGTTCCACAAAATTTTAACATTGCGTCTAGCATGTTGCATGGCTAACCAATTAAAAGCTTTTGTAGATTTAAATTGTCATGCTCAAGATAACGTT
Organism: Chamaecyparis obtusa; assembly: GCA_027943335.1. Taxonomy (NCBI): domain Eukaryota; kingdom Viridiplantae; phylum Streptophyta; class Pinopsida; order Cupressales; family Cupressaceae; genus Chamaecyparis; species Chamaecyparis obtusa. The sequence goes on along the minus strand of BSBK01004085.1, from coordinate 15,720 downwards.
GTATACGTGCACATGTACATAAATATACATACATAAGATTTCATTTTAAAAAATAGTTTGAATCATGTGTACACACAAAAATTTGAAAACTTAAAAAAAGATGAGAATTAAAATGAATTGAAATACACGTGTACTTACCTGCACAACCATCAGACCATATCCAGTGCGGTGAAGCCTTTATCCCACGATTCTCAAGATCTTCAAAAAATATTGCAAAACAATGAGCCACATAGCTCCTATCATGAACTCTATCATCACTGATACAAAAATGAACCTCCTTGATGATTTAATGCGTTCATTTTGATCAATACTTTCTATCCCATCCAAATAAAATGGTGCATGTATGTACATCACTTGCACAAATATCACAACTTGTTTAGAATAATAATATTGACCTTGAAGATCCAATTGAGGGAAAAATGTATAGTTCTCCAAGAAATCTACAATTGAAAGAAAACAACCAGGTGGAAAACAATTTTTGGAATCACGAAACTGTTTGGCTTACCATCATGCACCATGACAATGTGGGATATGTGGATATATCATAGTACGAAATCTAGTCATAAACTCAAGGTAGGGCAATTCACTCTTCTTCAATGCAATGTTTTTGGATTCATCTCCTATCTTAGTTCGATATGTCTCATATTCAAATCTCTTCCACAAAACTGGCGTTGAAATATCAATATTCTCAATTTGTAGTGGAAATTCATGCAAATCTCCACAATTATTACATGTATTTTTTATACATTGTACTTTGAACTCATCTGAATCCTCTGATTTATCACATAAAATAAACTTCACAAATTGTGTCATACTTCTAGGGATAACCATATTTGGATTAAGTACTACCATAACTTTTTTATATGATTGCAAATATAAATGAAATTCAACATGATTTCGACAAGTTTCATGTACCTTATTTATGCATACAAAGATGGGACACAACCTCTCAAATATTCTCTGACATATTTTCACATGGGTGGCTACAAGAAGTTGAGTCCCACTTTTGGCCAAAAAGTGGAAGCATTTTCTCTGTTTTTCAAAATTCCTGTCAATTGATGTCGAAATTTGAGGCACTTAAAGATTGAATCTTGAAAAACTTCAGTAATATAAAATTTAGTGCTCAGAGTCTAGTTTTCAAATATGTAATTTATTTCAATATCCACATGGTATAAATGAATTTTAGTATGCATGTTTAAAAACCACTTTTTCAAAATGTCTGTTTCAGGACCACACCTCACACATGTACAACCACCATTTTTTGAAGTAAATGAATGTATTTTTGTGAATCCTTTTGGGAAAAGGTAACTAACACACTGAAGATTGATGAGAATATTTTATCTTATTTTTTTATTGAATATATTTTTTAATTAATTTTTAATTGACTATAAAGTACATTTTTGAAACCTCTCGTGTACGACCACCATAATTTGATGATAACTTCACTTTTTTTTTAATTTGGAGGAAATTCTATGTAGATTGATGTCATATAACTCATTTTTCAAAAAATGTAAAATTTAAAAAGTTATTAAAGTTTTAGTTAACCTTACTATTTCAAGTTTAGGTACCCACGTTGGCTTAATAAATATTGTAAAAATATTAAAATTTATCATATCACTATAAAATTTATATTTTTACAATCTACACAATAAGAGCTAAAATGGGTTTTCATTTTATCAAAAAATTCATTCGGGAAGGTGTCAAAAAAATTATGGCAAGGCAGAAATTTTATACTGAAATGCCTTAGCCATATTTTTGTAGGGCCAAGCATAGGCTTGGTTTCATTTAAATATCGAGAGACCATTTCATAAAGAGCCATTGCAACCAAAAAATAGGACTGTGGGCCTAGTCTCAATGATTAATGAATTTTCAATCATTTTTTTTACGATCCGTACCAAGAAAACAAAATATTTGGATCAACATTATGTTCCTTTGTCTTGTTTTGGATCTGACGTTCAAAAATAATCATTTGAACTCAAATCTTGGTGCAAAAATGAGATCAAACCAATGCAGAAAGAGGCTAAGGAAGGTTCTAACAACTGAGGAGGTTGCAACAAATAGAGAGGAGGCAAAACGACAATGAGAGAGAAGAGAAAGACTTCATTTACTGAATAATGTTGGAGCATTGAGTTCAACAATTATTTCAGAAGAGGAGGACGATGAAGACACCATAATAGATGCAGAGGTTGAAGAAAAAAATTCAGGTGCATCTTCTAATCCAGTATTGGATACAGGTATGTCTTCACATCCAAATGTAACTTATTCTGATAAAGAAGTTCATGAATTGCTAGAAGCAGGTTACAATCTAATGATTTAAATTTTATTCCTGAAAATAGATTAACAAATTTAATTGCACATCAAATTCCACAAATTAGTAATGTTAATCATAGTGATAAAGGAACTGAAATTCAAACCCCGAATGAAATTGAAAATCAAACACCAATTCAAATTGAAATCAACAATGTGGATGTAGACATAGAAACACTGATTGAGAAAGAAACTTCTTTGAATGATAATGAAATAAATGAACAATTTCAAATAAAAAATGATGTGCTAGACAATGTACGTGGTTTGGTTTCATGGAGACAGATTAAGACACACACGAGAAGATTGTTTAGACAATTTTTTTATAATAAAAAATTTGGATTTCAATGTCAATTAATGTTACAATTAATTAAAATGTCTAAAATGCGAAAAGTGATGAAGAGGTTAGGTATTTAAGTGAAATCTAAGAAGAATGATGAGTGTCTAAAAGTTGTAAGTTGTATCAATTGTTGCTAGTGCCTTTGACACAATTGGAAAGAAAAGTTGTTCTAAAGATAGTAATGCGACATGACGAGCAATAACAACAGCTTTAGTAAACAAAACTACTACTGATAAAAGAATGATTTCAAACATAAGTGGATATCTTAATATTCATTGTAAAACTTTAACAAGAGCTATAAAGAGAAGAGTTAACTTTGAAAGTGATCCGAAAAACCATTTATGGACCTTCAGTGGCAGACTCCCGAGGTCTAACATGAAACTTATTAGTGAAGTTAAAACTTTGATTGAAAATTTTTGGCATGATAATACAAGAGTATCCCCTAATGCCAGAGATGTTCTTAAATTAAGAGTCAGTTCAAAATTTCATGATCCACATCTAAAACATCTTTTAGATATGACTCAACCAGAATTGTATAAAAAATTTGTGTATGATAAGGTGTTAACTATTAGTATTAGTCAAAGATCTTTTAAAAATGTAAATCATGGTATGTAAGGATTAACAAAGAAAGAATCACCTGTTGTTGCAAAACTCATGTTGCATTTGCATTATCATTATGATGTGTTTTGATCTATACGTTCTACTATGCATACTAATGAAATGTTGCAGGAATGTGGTATAAATATACCACCTAGAATTGTAAAGGAGTTTATATAAAATTTATTTTGTAACCCACGTAATGAGAAATTTTATCTTTTGAATGCATGTGTTTCTGGTGTATGTGATGTATGTGGAAATATTACATTATTAGATGAATGTTTGCATGAAAATATTTAATTTAATTTTGGACAACAATTAGTTGATGTACAAAGATTTAAAACTGTTGAGTATCCATCGAAGGATGGAAAAGTTGAAAAACGGTGCGACCTAATAATTAAAAAACTTAGTGTTAATGCTTTTATGAATGAATTCAAGAGTAAGGTCGTACCTAAATATGTGAAACACTCTCAAAATTCTAGATGGCTTGATGGAAAATTTCACATATGCAAGAATACATTTCCAATTGGTAGTATACTTTCAGTCGTTGACTTTGTAGAGAACTACACGCTTGCACCACAAGATGAGATCCAGCCACAATATTATAATTTAGTGCAAGTAACAATTTTTGTTCATATTGTCTATAGGCATGCACCTGATAGTACAGAAGAGGATCAAAAAATATTGAGAGAGTACCATTTCTATATGAGTGATAATAAGTTACACCCATCAGAGTTTGTCCAGTATTGCTTTAAGACCTTTTATGAAAATTTAAGGGAGAGAGAAATTCATATAACACAACATCTAATATGGTTAGATAATTGTATAGGGCAATTCAAGAATGCTAGAATGTTTTATTGGTTGAGTAGGACACATAAGAAAATAAATATCCAACATATCTAGAGTTTTTTTGAAGCTGGACATGGGAAGGGAGAACATGATGGTGCCGATGCATGTGTTAAGAGATCTCTTTGTAGAGAGAAACTCAAATTTGAGAAAAAATCAAAATTTAAAGATGCACATGCAATTGTTGAATGGTGTAAAACAAGTTTGTCTACAGGATCAAGTCAGAACTCTACAATTAGATTTTTTTTTCTGGTTAGTTGAAGAGAAGAATATCCTTTCAAGATATGATTGTAATACAAACAACGGATCAGCTAAATGGCATTCACTTAGGAGTTCTAATTTTAACACTTGGACTATATGGACTAAGGAGCTTGCATGTTTTTGTCAATTTTGTGTTGCAGGTGAATGGGAAGAATGCAAGAATACAGAATGGGTTGAAGAATAACAACACAAATCCTTAACACCTAGTGAGACACAAGATGAAGATGATACAATAAATGAAGACCTAGATCATGTCTTTGCATCATAAGATTATGATCATGTTTCATACCTCATACAACCTGGTAATTTAATTCAATTTACTATAAAACTTTAAATTATATTATTAGTTACATGTGTATGTCATATAATTTATGATTATATTTGAATTATAAACCTTTAAACAAGTTTTATTTGTGCATGTACTTAATTTTGTTTTGTAGGAAGTGCGTATGCTATTGTTGCACCTAAGGATAATGAAGAGCAGATAGAGTATTGGTTAGCTCGATGGTAGAACCTAAGAAAAAGTTGATATGTCATTAAGTAGATGATGATGATTTTCAGTATCCAATTGGTTCTGTTGTGGTAGTTGGTACATGGCTACCGAAATACCTAACAAGAAGGAATGGTTTACCAGCTTTTGAAGACTACCAATTAGAAAAGAAGATTATGCACTATTCCCATTTGGTAGTGGAAAACAAATATCAAATTGGAAAGATACAAAGGGAGACCTACTAATAAAATATTATGGACACTTTCAATGGAAGAGCATGAGGTAATAATAGATGCATTACAGAAAAGAGAGGATGCTGATGGTACCTTAGGTTGAATCAAATTTATACATGTAAGTTTTTGTTCAAATTTTCATATTTTTATATGTTTTTCTATATATAAATATCTATGTCTTCTTTGAAGTGACATAATTTATAATTTAGAGATATAGATTTGAAATAAATTAAAATTGACTTTAAATGAACTTGTATAAATTCTAACATTTCAATATTTATTTTTATGATGCAGGATGTCTAGAAGAACATAGACATGAACTATTTATGCAATACAATGCACTCTTGTATTCGTCCAATTTTGGTTTTGTAATTTAACTTCATGAACTCACTTTTATGAATGTATCCAATTTTGTTTTAAATATTTAAGTTAAATTCATAGTTGTATTCACCTAATTTTTTTCTAAATATTAAACTATGCATATTGGTCATATTATGTTCACTTAATAGATTATAATAGATTTATTTGTGCATCCATAAATTACTTGTAACATTGATATTGTTCTTGTCAATTACATGAATTAATCTAGATTTCATTGAACTAGATCTATAGATCATGGTTTTTAATAGTTAATTATCAAAGTCAATATTAAGTTTGTAACATCCATATTGTTCTTCTCAATTACATGTATTAATAGATCTCATTGTTAGATAGATGGTTTTTCTATAGTTAATCAAACTGTTCATATTACTTGTAATGTATCTAGATATTGTTCTTCTCAATTACACATGAATTAATAGATCTCATTGTTAGATAGATGGTTTTTTTTAGGATATTGATAAATTTAATTACATAAGCTCATATATATCTACATTCAAACCACTATTTGAAAAAATCATGAAATAGGATTAAAAGTCCATGAATAAGATAAATAAGATAACAAGTCCTAAAATAATTTACAAGTATCATAATGTCCATCATATCAACTCATGATATATACAATCACAAAACAAAGTCCTACTCTAAAAACAAGTTCAAGTACAATATATGATAACAAGTGGACTAGTATGTAATGCAAGTCCTACTCTAATAAGTAAAAATAATATGAAAAGAAGTCATCATAACACAAGTCCAAATAATCATCATCATAACACAAGTCCAAATAGTCATCATAATATAACTCTACTTATATAGCTAATCTGCAGTCCTCTTCACTCCACGTGAAGAGGACTGTGATGCATCAACATGCTCTGTGTGGTCCTGAGTACCCTCATCCTGTTGTGTTTGGTCTGAGTACCCTCAGTGGGACATGAAGGTCCTCCCTCAACTACATCAAAAGTGGATGCAACCAAGTCTTGTAAAAATATTTAAAGTACAAATTTTTAATAATTAGGTGTAAAAGATCTAGATACACAATGGACATTGAAAAATTACTTTTAATCATGACCTCAAAGGATAGTTTTGATAGATTCATTTGGCTTAATCCTATAGCCATGCCAAAACTCATGGTGGTGTCGACCTGAACAACATATATAAAGCATGAATCAAACTTATAGTACATATACATAAATTATAAATTATATATAACTTGACTATAAATTTATGGAATAAAAACATGTACATTACTTGTGTGTGACATGTAGCTAATGTCACTGATGAGTTAAGATGTAAATGTGTTTGTGCAACATTAGACAATCCAAAAGCCTACAATTACAAAAAAATAAGTGTGAATCAAAGTTGTACATAAATTAGTAAGATATAAATACTTAAAATTAATAAATGAAAAACATGCGGCTGACTCTCGGTGACTGGTGGGGTAGAGAATGAAGGACTGACAATCTTAGTGGTACATGAGAGACCCTACCAAATCACAAAAATATGTCAAACACATTATCAATTCAGTTATTTTGTCTAAAGTTTAAATTTATCAAGATCAAAGTGCATACCGTGAATGGAGCACCCAGATGTCGAGGTGTCAATGTCATATGATGACAACTAATGAATGATGGAGGGTCAACCCTCCTCTGTTCACCAAAAATTCCATGTTATGGTTCACAATTGTATAAATATGAAATTTAATATTGCACTATATAAAGTATAATTAAATTTACCTATTCGGGATGATCATCATTTGCATTGAGTAAATCAACATATGATGAGATATCATCTCTGGCATCACCATGTGTGCCATCATCAACATCAGCATATCCACCATCATCTTCAACATATCCACCATAGGCAGCATGGGCAGCATCAGGATCAGACTGGGGACCCCTACATATGCCCCCACAAGTTGTGCAAACATGTGCTATGCTGGGGGCAACCCTCGCCTGGGTCAAGTGCTGTAATAAATTGCCTGTAAGGGTACTCAAAGAACCAAGAGATGATTGCACTGCTCGATGATGGACAGGTGGAGGAACTACATGAGAAGGAAGGGGAACAAGGGGCTCATTGCGCACACAAGGAGAGAGAAAGAGGAGAGAGGGGGAAAGAGAGAGAGAGAGAGGAGAGAGACATAGACATAAAGAGGGGAGAGAGAGAGAGAGAGAGAGAGAGAGAGAGAGAAAAGAGAGAGAGAGAGATAAGAGAGAGAAAGAGAGAGAGAGGAGATAAATAGTTTTGTTTACGTAAATATTTTTTTTCTACAGGTATGGTTTGTTACTTTATTTACACATGCCTAAATTTATGTTTTGGTTTTTTACTTAGGGTTTCATAATTTAATTTTGTATAGGTTTATGTTTTTATTTTACTACCTAGGGTTAACTTAAAAGTTCTAACAATTTTCTACTTTGGTACGCTAATTTACAAAGTAAATTAAAATTAAAAAGAACTACTTGAAACATAAAATAATTAAATTTATACAATAATTTTGAAAACAACATTAAACTACATTTTTAAATTAAAAATACCTTGAAACTACAATTTTTAATGACAAAAATCATAAAAAAATAAAATAAAAAACAATAGTACGTACCTGGAACACAAAAAAAATGGCAAAGGGGGTTGGCAGGAGAAGCTAAAATGGGCACCCGAGCTCTGCTAAACATGATCCCGATCTCGACAGTGAAAATGACAAACAAATCGGTAAAAATAAATAAATAAATAGATTTTAAAAATGGGCGCCCGATTTTTACAAAACGGGCGCCTGATTTGTAAAAATCGGGTGACCGTTTTGCTTTGGGTGCTTGATCTAAACGGCACCCGATTTCTAAAAATCAGGCGCTCGTTTCTTATTGTAATTTTTTTCCAAAGCGGACTTTCACGGAATTGGTACCCAACTTTCAACATTCACCCACATCTAAAAACTCTTGCTTGAATGCTTGAAATAGTTCACTTTGTGTTATATCTATAAAATGTTTTGGATGTTCATATTTCATATCTGTCTCTTCATCTTTCATTTGTATAGTATCTCTTCTATTGGAAGAAATGTGGGAGCACGTAGTCCAATATTCAATGACTTGTCTTTTTACATCTTCATAAATTCTATCTTTTTGAGGAAGTCTTTAAATATTTACCCAATTATTTTTATTGTTTTCATCTAACATATTTTTCCTCCTGATATATCTTTGAACAGTTCTTATAGATACTTGCATTAAATCATAAATTGCATAAACTTGTTTTCTGTGTGTCAACTTCCTACTAGATATTGTAGTTATCAACGCTCTACGTGCATCACTTGAATTAGCTCTTCGAGTTGTGTTCTTAATGTTGGTTAATGTATCTTGCAAATTTTCAACTATTGTTCGATTAACATTTCTGCAAAGCTTTTTCTTGTTATCAACACCCAATAACTCAAAAATAGGAGTCATCTCTCTTTTCCTGAATAACTTTGCAAATAATTGTGCTCTTCCAAATATGCTTTTATTTGCAAAATATTCATCCCCAAATTTTTTTGCAATGCAATTTAATTGATGTACTTTCAGATACCATGTGTTCAAATGAAACTTGATTGAAAAGTGTGTCTTCATTCATCTCCATCAAATTTCCCATGTCAAATGATATGTTTCCATGTTGAGAATTACCAATTTGTTCTCCTACTTGAATTGCATCTTCTTCAATATCAATAGGTTCTTCCTCTACTTCAATATGTTGATCTTCGTTATGTTTTGTATGACCTTTTAATTTGTCATCTCTTATTCGATCATATTTCCTTGTTCTATTCCTTTTATTCCCCATTCAATTGATAACTTCAATTCACCTACATACCAAGAAACTATATACCCAATAAAACAATCTAAAAAACTAAATAAAACAATATTTCAATTAAATAACAATTTAATAATTTACAAAACAAATATATATATATATATATATATATATATATATATATAATATATATATATATATATATATATATATATATATATATATATATATATATAAATATCTTGCAAAAAAAACATACCTTCTTGATGAACTCGTCCTTCATAATTCCCTTTCCAATGAAAAAAGACTATAGAAAACTTCCACCAAATGATTATATTTAAAAAATCACTAATTATTTCACATATGCTCCATAATTTATTTTTCATTTTTTCGTTCAAAATTTTTCCATTTTATATGGGCTCCAAGTGCTTGGTCACTAAGGTGACTGCAATTAGTCGGCCCTTGGTTCGGCTGAACCCGGTTCGGCCAAAATAGGTCTAGCCGAAACTGTCTATGTGTCATCCTATGTGGCAACCACATAAGCAAAAATTGAAGTTCTGCAAAACTTCTCAGTTCTACAGCTTATTTCTGCATCAAAATACAAATTATTTCAAAAATGAAAAATACCCTTTTGTAGAGCTCAGAGTTAGGATTATGGCCATATAATTTTAGTATTTTGATTTCAATAAAAAAAATTATAATTATAAAATACTATAAATAAATATTTTAACATCTGAGAAGACGTCGCTTCAAAAAAAGATAAAAAATAGTAGATCATAACAAAAAAATTTAAAATTTATATTTAACACTAGATGAGATAGTCTTCTTCAAGAATATGTAATTTGTTTTCTGAAAAATGTACATTTGATAGGGAAAATTTGATGGGAATTTTTTTTTGTCAATTTCGGATAAGTTCGACTTTGAGTACTCATAACGGGAAAAATATACATCAAAAACCAATCTTTTTTTTTATGCACTAGCTATACATGTCATCTATAACATATTTTGAAATTAGAGGAAAAAAAATATTATTTGCATATACTTTTGGACAGGAACTAAACCCTAGATTTTTAGCATTTTTCAGCAATTAAAAATTGGACTTGAAAAATTAAAAAACTACATCAATTATTATTCAATTTTTTTTAAAAAAAATTATAGACATAAATTTCATCCAATTTTACACATTTCATCAGTTTACATCATCTTCAAATTCTAAACAAAAATGCAACTTTTGAGTTGCTAAAGTTAAACAGTTTGCATGTTGTTGACCTTTTCCTTTATAAAAGTGTGACACACATTTGTACTTTTACCCGATTTGATCATTGCAAGTTCTATCTTCAAAAATTATAAAATTATAGTAAGCAACCAAAAGAGAGTTTGAAATCACCAAAATCCAATATTTTTGCCTAGTTAGTAGCAAAGGGCTCCTTGTGAACTTTCATATTGTTACCATTGACCTATCCAACATGGTTGTAAATCGACCTTTTAGAATGTTGGAATGGTGAATTCCACTTTTCAAGAGATAGAATTTGTCCTTATTTTCCCTACCTTTGCATCATGCTAGCACCATAGTCAATAGAATCATCTTGTTTTGAGTAAGGTAGAAATCTATCTTGTAGCTCATGGCTTTTTTTGTGATTTTCTTTGACTCTACAAATGATAGAGATGTTTTTATATCTTTGGGTATCTAAAAATAGGATTATTATATGCCTTATCTCTTCTCCCTTGGACACCCTCCTTCAACCCTCTAGTGGATCCTATAGATTTTACCCTACCTAGGTTAGGATCTACCAACTCCCTCTACGCTTCTAGTATAATTTTGTGTATGAGTATATCGGCAATAAATTGGGTCACTTCATCTTGGTCAAATTTAATATCAATCTCTTAGATCCCACACCCCCTTTATGAGGATTTTGGTAGATTTGGACCTCTCCAAACCACTAATTACTGAGATCTCTCTTTGTGTGGGTGAGTTGCATTAGATACAAATCCTATATTATGAGGGAATCTTGTGTAGATGTAGACGTTGCTTTGCAAGTAGAAATTTATCTTCACCCTGTCCTCACAATTTTGTACTCCAGTCCTCTCCTACTTGGTGGAAATATTCAAAATGATTCCATGTCATGGTCTTCCGTATGAAGTCAGATTTTATTTCTAATTCTGAGATGGACTTGGTGCCCCTTTCTCCAACTGTTTCTCTTACTTTGGTGGTTCATGTCATCATAGCTCTAGTTGATGCTCTAGTGACCCTTGTCTCTTCAATGGATGCTGTCCTTGCTACGGTAGGCCCTTCTTCTCATAATTTGTATTTTTCATGATCCTTTGGATCCTTTTGGTACTCTCTTGAGCACTGGCTTGATCACATTATGGTTTTTCACCCCTTCTCTTTGGATAGTAGGATCCTCTTTTGGGTTTGTTGACTCACTTGTCTAACTTGTCTTCTAGTTCTATTGGTTTTGACAGCTTTACACACCTTGCTCCCCTAGACTTGGATGCAACTCCTTGGATAGTTCTTCACAGAAAAGAAAAAGGTCAATCCATTTCAACCCAGAAGTCACAAATTGTTCTATTAGGCCTAATCCTTGGTCCTAATTATGATCCTCATAGATGTTCCTAGATTTTCTTTTAAAATTGCCTAAGCTAAAATGAACTTTGTTTCATTCTATTTGTTCTAAGTTGGCTCCATCTCTACTGCTTTTGGGTTAGTTTCTTTAATTTTCTATTTTTGGATTTGGTTATGTTCCAGTTCGAATTTTAATGGTTTGGTTAGATTTGTAACAAGTTGGGGCCCTTCCCCACTTAAATTTAACCAAAACCAAGAAAGGACTTGCTGAATAGACTAGCATGAATTGGTAAGGTCTTCTAAATAAAGACAAGCTAATTTAATTGAGAGAACTCCTCTAACCAAGTAAAAGTGATATTCATGATTTTGATTTAAGAAAAGGTTCAACCAATTAGAAAGATAGATTGATTAATAAAAAAAATGAACTTGATATAAAAATAAAATTCACATAATCAATCTAGCACTACTTTTCCTATGTATCCTTTGATTAAGAGAGGAAAACCTTTTGATGCTAATATAAATTGTAAGTTTGACTCATGTGAATTGCTTCAATTTCCTTTTCTTGGTGAAACTTTTGCACTATACCAGTCTCCCAAATTTCAATTTTACACAGTCAAAAGCCAACCTGAAAAATTTCTCATTGGCCTCCTTTGAAAATTAACTATGGAATAAGTCGTGATATGCCAATATGACAAGGAGAAACCTTACGGCTGAACAAAACATGGCAGACAAGAATGAAATTATGACATTTACGTAGCTTTCACCTCAGAATAATGTGCAAAACAAACAAGCCGAAAAATTTCACATTCCACACATTTACCTTGAAAGCTAATTTTGGAATAAATCATGGAACAAAAATTATGCCAATATAACAAGGAGAAACCTTAGGGTTGAAGGACACACGGCAAACACGAATAGAATTTAGGGTTTTACGTAGCTTTCACCTTAGAATAAGTGCAAGTTTGTTCGTACAAGAAAAGAAAGAAACAAAATTATCATCAATATATACTTTTCAAATCTGACCAAGGCGGCCCTCTGATATTCAATCTAATACTACTCAATCAATCTCATCTGTTTGTGTAAGCATTCATGAACATGATATTCAGTGCTGTCTCGCTGGTTGCAACGGCAGCCACAGTTGCGAGTGCTTTCTTGACATACAAGTCAATAATAGAGCATGTTTCCCTTGAGGACCAGTACGCTCTATTGAGAGACACAGCTGCAAAGATGTATGAAGCTTCAAAATACCCGGCCACCATTTTGGTCTTCGGGTTTGAGAACCATGGCAGGAGTTCATTCATCAACACAGTTTTCAGAGTCGTGTTCAGAGAAATGGGTCGTTGGTCATGAGAGCAGAGACGGGACCCTGCAAAAGAACCACAACCACAACCAGAGTTTTCAGGGTGAAAAATCAGCTCTCAACGTACCCCAAATACTTGGCAAATGTCATCGACACGCCTACCTTCTCGGAGTACGATATTTTGGATGAGCAGAAATTGAGAATAATTTTGAGAGGGGAAAATGCACCGGCCTTGAAGAAAATGGGTGTTCCTACTCCCGAATGTGTGGTGATCGTTGTTAGGGCAGATGCTTCTTGTGTCGGAGGCTCTGCTTCTGAAAATCTTTCAAATATAGCCAAGATTATACGCGAAGAAGGTTAACAAGTCTTATTGCTTTTTCTTTCAGTATTTCTGCACAACAATGTTATGATTTTTTAACCAGTTACTCTCTGGTATTCAAGATGAGATTATGTCATGTTTTTAGTGGGAATTCTTGTTTTCAGGGCTTCAATTTGTTGTAGTATTGACGCACAAGAGAGAGGCAAAGATTACAATGGATCTGCGGGAGCTAATTAAACAAGTTGCTCGGATGGTGGGTACGGATTGTGTTGAGTGCATAGACAATTATGTTGTGGAACATTCTAGTGAGGGACGGAATGTGGCAAATGTGAATAATAATTTCAGCACACACATTCAGACCTGAGCATTATGAGTCAGTGCTTTGAGTATGTCAAGCAGCGACGTCAGTCAAATGAAAAGAGGAGCATGGGCACGCAGAAGAGTGAATGCGTATACCTTCCTGATGTTGAATAATCGCTAAATGTATATTCTCTCAATAATGCTTGTATTTCAGTGATTCGATTGATTATTTGGTATTTTGTAAGCTTAAATTTGGATAACATCTGTCATATATATAATGGTGAAGAATTGCATCTATTTAGTGTTTTTTTGTTTGTTTTTATGTAATTTCATACAATTTTATCTAGGTGTTGATCTATAAGAACACATACCATAATTATTCAAGTCATTTGTTAGTCATTTTAGCATGATATATCCTAGAAAATTAGGAGAATTAGTGAGTATAAATGTATATTTAGTAGTATCAAATCTACATGATAGAGAATAGACCTGTAATATAGAAATAATTTGTAAATGTGAATTTAATCCCAAACAGAAGCGTAGATCTTCTTTAGAACTGTTGAAGTTAAAGTGAAGATAGAGGAAAAATAAAAAATAGAGATGACCTATTACCAATCTTGACATAATCTAGATTTCATAGTTGCAACAAAACTATACATCAAGTTTAGATATATAAGTAAATTTAATAACTTTTTCATTTACTTTCCTAAACTGACATTTAGCTCTAAATTATATATGCCCACAATATCAATAAGATAGCTTTGTGGAACTAATTTATTTTTTCTTAAAATCAATAAAGCCTCAATTTTAATTTAATATAACTTTTGTTTGTTTAGAATTGGAGAGTTTGGTTAAGGGACTCTAACAAAGTCTCATCCTCCATAATAATGCGATGAGATGGTAGTTGTGCTAGATGAGTATGGCCAAAATCAAGATTTAGAAAATGAAAAAAGACCTCTACAAACATGACTTTCATTTGGTTACTAGCATCCTCTGTTCTAATTTAGAGAAGAGGAAAAGAAAAAGATAGAAGATTGTGAGACTATTGTTTAGAAAGGTCAAACCATCAAAACTAGAGTCAAGAGATTATAGGGATAAGGAAAATGTAAAGAGCTTGTAGAGGATCCCTAGATTGTTTTGCTTCATTGAAAAAAATAGCATTCTTAGCAAGGCGACAAGCCATTAGTGGTCTAATCCATCTTATTGATTTTTTTTTCTTTATTCTAGCTCTTTATTTATCTTTTGTCATTTTTGTTTTTTATTTCTATTCTTTTAGGAGGTTCCTTTTTAATGTTGGGATCTAGTACTTTTTAGTCTCACCTATTGTGAGACTCTTTTTTCATGTCTCCATGACCTCCCTGTGTAATAGATCTAGAACTTTCCTCAAGTTTTATCTATAGTAAAATAAATTCCTAACTTTCATGAGTAATTCGTTATATGTAAGTTCATATTATCTAAACATTTGAAAAGAATGAAAAAAAGAGTCTCTCCTTATGTCTCCTCCACCTCCTAGCCATCCTCCATGTATTGAAAAAATAATTGGAATTAGCGAAAGACCACCTCTGTCACCCCATCATCACCATCTCCCCTCCCGCCTGCACCTGCCTCTACTTCTACCCCTACCTCATCATTTTATGGATTTCTTCTTTTAAATTATTTTGTTAAGTTGTAATGATCATTTTTTATTTTATATTAATTTTATAGTAATATCATTTTAAATTAAAAATTATGTTATATGAATGTATTCTAGTTTATACTATTATTTTTTATAAAACATTATAATTTAAATAAAAAACTATGATATTCCAATATATATATATTTATTATTTATCAGTACAAGGTATTTATTCATATTTTTAAAGTTTAAAGTTTAAAATTTTATTATATATTAATTATACATTAACAATGTAAAAAATATCCTGCTCTTTTGTAAGTAACATATGGAAATGTCTTTTCTCAGCCCCTGGACTTATCCTGGTGTTTTCCCCTGTCTTTCCATGATCTCTTTTCTCAATGGGCGT